>MU223320.1:1119016-1225547 GCA_018584345.1 Thuja plicata | reverse complement strand
AATCTCAATTATTTAAATCAAGACTTAATAATTAAATCAATTAATTAAATATAGGCATTTAATTAATATTTAATTATTAAATAGCCATATATTTCATATATCAATGTTTTAACCCTATTACAGGTGCTATAATTAACATTAATATTTACCATGAAAATTCATTAAATAAATCAAGCTAAAAGCATCATCAAATCACTTGAAACTCATCTAAACAGATAATCAACTGAAACAGAAAATCAACTTGAAACAAAACCACAAACACACAAACAGGCTCACGAATCTATGTCACTTGACGGATTCAAACACTAGGGTAGTCAATCAGATTCTTTGTCCATCAATAGGACAAAATAAGGGTTCAGGGTATGGATTTGGACCTGAATACTATCTCTCCTCTCTTACCATTGATATATTACGATAGGGCACACTCACTCCTGCCAATTCAGGGAAGACGTAGCCTGGTACCTGCAAACCTGTCATCACAAAGATGAGTATACATCCATATAATATAGCAAATAATGGTTGAGACTAGTTTATCATGTGGATCTCGCCGAAGCAAGTAACTATGATTCTGTCCCATACCATATCAAGCATGTCAACCAGTAATGCAAAACATATAAATGATCCACGTGCATATAAATCTAGGGTCAGTATTTTCAGAAAACCATAATCGAAATGACATCCTAACATATACATCAACATCATGAAATAACCATAAATCATATGCAAATAGGAGATATAACATTCTAAGCAATGAATCAATAACATACTGAAACATGATACATAAATCTCCTATAAACCAACTGAAATAAACCACACATACATGAAAAGGCCTAAAAGAGTTCAACAACCGAAACTGAAAAGCAAACTCAGAGGTGGGTATTACACATGATCTATTGTAATCATTAATTGTAATACCTTCAAGGTATGGGTATTAGATCTTGATCGTTGATCTAGATCTCGCTATCGGATTTGAATAGATATATAAGATTGCTTCTAAACCCTAATTTGTAAGTGTGTGGAGAGAAGTGTGTGTGGTGACTAAATTTGGAAGTGAAATGCATAGAGGGTTATTTTATTAAGAAGCAAAGATCAAACAGAGTGACAACACAGTGAATAGTAGAGTAAAGTTATATCAGATTGTGAGATCATAGAAGGTACTAGAAAGAGGAGATCCGTCATCAACATCTGAGTGCATAATGAAGGATCAATACTTGAGACATTCTAATCATTGTATCAGGTGAAAATCTCTTAACAAAGTGGTTCTAGCAGACCTTTCTAAATCTCCTAACAGAGTGCTTACTTTATTGTAAGTTGAAATCCTTTCACAGGGTAGATTGTAATGATCATTAGCTCTTAACTGGGCAGACCTTTCACAGGGTAGATTGCATCTTGTAATCAACTTTTGTAGCCCTAATATGCACACTTTATTACTGCAATAGTGGAGAATTTTGTGGGTGTCATCCCCACCCTAGTTTTACCTATTTGGGTTTCTGGGTTACCAAGTTCTAGTGTTATGAGTTATTTATTTCATTGTGTGGATGCTATTTGATATTACATTAGATTCATATATGTATGAATATGGATCAGTTTGTTTTAAGTGTTTAAATTTGAATATCTGATTCACCCCCCCCCTCTCAATATCTTGCTTTCCCATTATTGTATTTCCAACATGATTCACCCCCCCTCTCAATTATTCTAACAAGTATAGGTGTGATTCACTGTGGTTCATGGGGTTTTGAGGATTCACCTTTCTCATAAGATGGAAAGGGTTTCTTGAAGGCTTGAGGATCATCATTTGAGCCATGAGTACTAACTGTGATAATTTTATTATCGATTAGTTCTTGTATCACATGTTTTAACTTCATACAATCATTCGTCAAGTTTCCTTTGTTCTTATGAAACTCACATTAGTGATTATCATTCCACCATTTAGGTTTTACCTCAGGTTCCCATGATTTCAAGTTGGGAATCATGATGATCTTGTTAGCAACCAACATTTTCAACGCATCTTCCAAAGGTTCTACAAGAGGAGTAAAATTGTGTTTGGGTCATGGCATCTAGGGTGCCTTGTCTTTTTAGGAGTCTTTAGTGTTATTAGGAGCATTGGGGGTATCTAAATTATGCCTAGCACCTTGTATGCTATTAGTAAGGTTAAATACTATTTTATTTAGTTTGAACTCAGGTGAGTCAACTACACTGTCATTAACCACATTACGATTCTTGTTCCAGTATTTACTCTTGTCTTTTTTATTTTCATTGTTAGAGGATTTAGCATCTTTGTTCAAGATTAGATCCCCTTTCTTTACAAGAACATCCTCAATCCTCATAGCATTGTCAACTAGGTCACTAAAAGAGGTGTGTTTTTGCATTTGTGCTGCATAATTCATCTCAGGAACCAGATTGTTGATGAAGATGTCATTCTTTTCTGGTTCTGGTATTTGTCTAGGGTATCTTGCAAATATCTTTCTCCACATATGGAGAACTTCACAAATGGCTCACCATCATGTTTCTTAGTGTTGCATATATTTAGCATCATAATTGTGTGTAAGATATTGTAGGAGTAGTGTTAGATGAACCTTTGTACAAGCTCATCGAATGTCTGAATATCAGGTGTGAGATTTGTGAACCATTCCAAGGCTTGTCCACTGAGGCTACACGGTAATATTCTAATCAGATGTCTTCTCATCCATAAAATCCATACTGAGAGAGCATAATTCTCTTATGTGATCTTGAGGATCACCTTCCCCATTGTATTTATCATACTTAGGAATTTCAACCTTTGGGAGAAATGGTGGCATGTGCAAGTTTTTGACAAAGGGAAAGGGACATATAGATTCCAATGAGTACTTTCTAGGAGGTTGTTCCTTCGCTTTCTTGAGTTCCCTTAACTCACATCTCATGTCTTGTAATTGTTGGTTGAGAATAGTAATAGGTGACTCCTCTTCTTGTTGTATGAGTCCCTCAATGTCAAAATTAGGTGGAAGCTTACCACTCATTGACGCAAGATGCATGAAGTACTTTTCTTTGTCCAATTGCATGAGAGTATGCATCATTTTCTAAATTTTTTATCTTGTTGGCACTTCCTAATCTCTTCGGAAGTGGTCTCCTCTATGGAGGAAGAATCACTAGTATGTTGACTCTGGTGGTCATGTTGGGAACCCAAATCGTAAGCTAACATGGTTGATGTGTTGTGTGCAACCAAATTTGAGGAGTCAAATAGGGGTATTGTCTGCTATGGATTTGAAGTGTCCTTATGTGAGATCTCAAAATCTGTTTTAGGTTTCTAACAAGAAGGTATGTCTTCAGAAAAGTCATCAATATATTTTCCCTTCGAATTGAGATCAGATTTTTGACTTCTCATTTGGACCAGGTACAACAATATATGACTAATATCTCTAGAGGATCAAGTTTCCAAGTCAATGCCAAAGCTTCAAAGATTTGTTTGGTGAAAGAGAGGTTGGTTTTTGCACTTGTACAAGGTATCATGTGTTTGAGGTCTAAATACCTTCTAGATGACACTTGTGACAAAGTTGATAAGTAACCAAGATCAAAGAGTCAATATGATTGAGAGAATTAAAAGAAGCTAGGATGAAAGACAATGACGAATATAACCACCAGATTTGAAAGTTGGAAAAAAGACCATGACAAGGTATGATAGTTGTTGCTGCAAGAGTGAGACCTAATGACAAAGATCTTAATATTAGACTGATTTCAACTCAGGTTTCATACAATAATTGAGGGGTTCTCATACGACAATACAATAGTCCTCATACAATTTTATTCCCTTTAGATGTTCTGTCATACGACAAATGCAATGACATGAAATGACAAAAGATTCTGGGAGAGTTTTCCACTTGTGCATGAAAGATTTTGGACAATGTTGTCTAATTTTTGAGGTAAAAATCTTGATGTTTGTTGTTTTCTGTTGTCAAAGTGTTCATGTTTGTAGGATATGTCAAGTTTCAAGGTCTAGAAGTACATCAAACACAAAGAGTGAAGAGCCAAACACTTTCTACCCTATAGTCAATTGGCCTAGTATCACAAACTTTGCCCACGCTTGATATTTCTTCGCCTCACACAAAGTGATATTGGATTTTGACGGGAGTATGAATGTTGTGGGTTTTGGAAAGAGACTCAATACTTGAATCACATAAGCTCCCACATGCCACATTCATGCTTTAAAACATCCTTGGGAATACGTATGTTGGGTGTAAAATCTTGGGTGATCGGGGTAAATTCCACTTGGATCAATCCTTGCACAAAGATTATGATACTTTCGGAGGTAGATCAGGTAGCCTCTATCTAAAAAGTGTCTAGTAATTTAATCCTCTCATGACTACCCCTTGTAGTTTTGCAAGTGAAATTAAGGCATATAACCCTACAATCACCCAAAATGTATAGTCTTACACAGAAGATTCAGACCTCTCAGCCCTACACAGGTTGAATGTATCTCCCTTGTAGTCTTGTAAAAAATATTAAGACCAAGAATGGCCCTACAAGTGCCCAATCAAATGTAGTTCTTTCTTAGAAAGATTGAGGCAACAAGGCCCTACAAGTGAAGAAGCATTAGAGATATAAAATAGCCATGTCTTCCCTCTCTTTGGATTGAAGGAAGCATTTGATTATAGTGGGGTGGAAGTAGCCAGGTCCGCCTGTTCCCCACTTAGGTCGTTCCCAAAAGATTTATCTCTTGGAAGGCCCTCTAAAGTTAAATGCAAGAAAAAGTAAATGGATATCTAGTAGAGGTCAAGATTTCTGATTTTCCAAAAGGAAAAGAGCATGCTCTCCTACTCCATAGTGTCTCCCAAACACATCAAGCACATGTTCATTTAGCAAAGAAAAGTGTAACTTGCTCAAGCTCAATCAAACATGTTTTGGTTTTTGATTCTCAAAAAGAGAAGAGCATACTCCCCTAATGTCTAATTTTACCAAAACAAACAACACTCTAATTAAGCTATGTGGCTAGAAAATCCAATAAAAAGACACTCATTTTGTTTAGTAGATGTGATCTCAAGGCAACCTGCAAGCACAACCATTAGTAATCTTAATTCCCTTTGGCAAGTTTCCTATAAGAACAAACCGTTAGTAGTCTTACCAAAATAGTGTGCAAGTATAACTTTGTCAAGTGAGTCTTCCCCAAAAAGTTCTACAAAAACTAGTTAGGCTGCAAAAATAGATATTAAAAAGACCATAGAAGACACAAAAAGATTAGAAAGCCAAAATTAGTTCAAGAGAAACCCTAAAAATGCTTTCTATTTTTCAAATGATAAAGTAAAGAACATAGACTGACATTAAAACTCATACAACAATGCATCAGCTATCATACGAGAAAATAGAGTCTCACAAAACCTCATATAACAAATCTAATAGTCTGATATGACAAAAGACAAAGAATAAAAGCTCACATGATAATATACCTGCTCCCAAATGACAAAGTACCAAACTGAGTTTTGTCGTACGACAAAGAATAGAGAATAGTATGACAGAAAGTGCAGTTTCATAAAAAATATGCAAGAAATAATGAAAATGAGGCAAAAATAGAACTTTTTGCTCCACGGTGGCCGCCAAAAATGTGTGTGGTAAAAAGTATGATCAATATCTGCAACCAAACACTTCAATAAAAAATTATATCAAGGGGTTAGTAAAAACATAAGATTCAAAATATTATCACAAAAACCCTTGAAACTGGCTTATTGCTTCCTAGTTGAAGTGAATATGATTCTCACAGTTGTCCATCAGATTGGACATAGAGAAATCGGTGACTTGACTACTCCAAAATGGAAGATTCAATGCAAAGAGGATGAGCAAGATGGATAGACTTGCATACTTTGCTCTTGAAAGCTTTAAAATGGAAATGCATGTACTAACAAACTAAATGCATAACATTATAAGAAATAGAACTAGGATGCAAGACTAAGCTATCAAATGAGAAGAACAATGCATCTACATTAAGTGATGAAAGGAAACTAGAACGCTATCTATGATAAGAAATGAAGCTAACAATGCAATAATGCAAGAAAATAGTATGAAAGCAAGGAAACTATGAATGCACTAAAGAGCTCTAGAATGAAAATAGCATTATGAATCCACTCCAAATCTTCTTGTTATGAATGAGCAAAGGGAGCTATCCATTTTATAAGAGATTCCAAGGAATGAGTGGTTGAGATTAAGAGGAAAAAGAGATTGATCAATGGTGGATATGCAATTCCTCTCAAGCCACGTGAGATGATAAAGTGATTTGGATTGGTCAACTTTGTGGAGAATAAGAAAAAAATGGTATTTTCTCCCTTTTTATTTGTTTTATTTGATTTTTGAGTGCACACCCATGTGTGACTGGATTCACTTTTTGGACTTTGGACTTTTTGATTTATCCCAATGTTTTATGTTTTTTGGGTTTAGGCTTTGATGTTTGATTATTTGATTCAACAAGTTAGGATTAAAAGTATATAAGCAAGTTCGATTAAATGCTCAATAATTTAGAGTCTAGCAACAATGTCTTAGATTTAGGATTTATTAAGACCAAATATTTGAGAAAATGGGGCTATGGGTTTGCTAGACCATTTTTAGGTGATTACAATACCCTCATCATTAAGGCTTTGAAAGGTAATGTGAAGGGAGAGATTATGGACTCTGATTCCTTTCTTAAGAACATTAAATAGATCAATGGTAATAAATTGGCTGCAACTTCCACTAAACAATTGTATCACATTATTAAAAAGGAACCCTCTATCATCACACGCGTGTCTCAGTGTTGGGGATTTGTTAGTCTTTTTTCTAATTGACAATTATTTTTTGATTATTTTTTGAAGGGAAAAGCTGAACCCAAATTTTTTTTGTTTCAGGTGGCTGCTTCTGTTAAAAAAACTTGTTGTGGGCCAAGTCTTATCTTTAGTAGGATTATCTTCTGTTATTTGCAGTCTTTGTAATAAATTTGAAACCCTTGAGCATCTCTTTTTTGAATGTTTTTATGCATGCAATATTTGGGCCATTTTCTTGGGTCCCCTTGTCTTTGGCACTATAAACCTGGTGTGTCTTAGAGTGAAATTCTCACTGGTTATGTAGAGGTCTTTGACTCGTTAAATAGTTTTTGGTTTACTCTAACAAATGAAGTTCTTTGGATTATATGGACGGACAAGAATAAAGAGGTTTTTCAGAAAGAGAAAAGGAAACCTACCAAGTTTAATTTTAAACTCACGCACTTTCATATTATGTCTCAGGTCTCTATGGTGCTTAACATCCCAAAGAGTAAATTTATGATGTTGGTCCATGATGAAAGTATGATGATTCATAAGATGAGGTTCAGTCTGCTCAATATATCAGTGATTATCAAAGTTTTCTTGCTCCGACTAAAATGAAAGATCTTAATAAGCTTCTGAATAGTCACCATATGGGGTCCAAAGAATGGGTGGATGCAAACACTCCCCAAAATGGACAAGGGGAGATTTATGGATGGGAAGAAGGTGCACAAGAGGCACAAGATAATACATAGGAAAATAGTGCCTGGGTCCCAAGGGACAATGACAACCAGGATACTGGTTGGGAGTAATCCTCAATACTTTTCAGCATATGTTTTTGGATGTAATTATGTTATGATCTCATAGTATTGACAACATATTCTAATCTCGTAGTATAGACAATATAAATTGAACTGATAAAACTCCCTCAATTTTTTAATTGTATATGTTATGGGGGCTATGTATAGGTATAGTTGGTAGATAGTGTATTCTGGTATTAAATGTATCTTTTTCTAAACTATCTTAATAGAAAAAAATATGTGGAGAATATTTAGAAATTATTTTGACCCAGTTTGGAGGCCTTTCAATTTATTTTGAGGGATTTTATGATGGAAGATCATAAGGATTAATTATTTCATCACTTTTGAACCTCTTGGGAGTCTTTTAGGTACCTAAAAAATAAGCCTTTGGGTTGAATCCATCCATAAAGGTTAAGGTTCCTTATCTTGTGCAACTATTTTGAGAAAAAAAGCATAAGTATTGTAAAAACTTCATTTGGAAGGGGGTTCTTACCTTTTTCTCATGTGGCATTATAACCCTTTTGTTTCTTTTAACAGTTGTAACTCACATATTCAGGCCATGTACTACTGATGCAACACCTTATATTTGAATAAAATAGTGATTTCACCTTCTCATTTCTCTATTTTTCGTGTGTATTATGATGGTAGATGATTTTTTCCTATGATATTTTTTACAAATCTTTGTAACATTGTCACATTCGGACACCTTAAAATGGAAAAAAATGCATTCTATAGGTTATGTGTTGTGTAGAGAGTGTGATTATATCAAATCAATACATTTTTTATGGACGGTTTAAACTATAAAAACTTATCATATTTTTCTAATTAATTAACATGGTGATGATATATATACTTGTATGTATCTTATTTTGATGACATGTTAGTTTGATTATAGACTTATGATTAAATTTGATATACCATAATGAATGCATGACTTTTTTATTCAAACCATGGAAATAGATGATTATATTTCATGGTTAACCCATTTTGATCTCATGGCATTTAATGGAGTCTTGTTTCAGAATTAGAATCCTTTTTGCACTAATGAATTTTTTTCTTCATTGCATTAATAAAGCTCTACCTCGAGATTTTAATCTCAATTGAAGAGAGTTGATTGTGCGGATCATTTATATCATCATAACTTTTTGGATTTGTAACAATTGTGAAGAACTGTTGTCAAATACTTGTTGACACATGTGGGGCTCCCAAAGTCCACCGCTGGATAATTATCATGTTCTTCAATAGAACCTTCAATTCTATTTAAATCCTTGTAAATTTGACTTGATTAGAGGGAATTGTTGTAGGTTTAAATTCAAATAAGAGGATGTGTATTTATATCCCAGTAGATAGATAAAATAGAAGTTAGTCATTATTCAGCTCATAGGAGTGATTTCAATTTCAATTTGTAAAGTAGAAACCCTATTTTAAGTCCTCAC
The DNA here is from genome assembly GCA_018584345.1 of Thuja plicata. Classification (NCBI taxonomy): domain Eukaryota; kingdom Viridiplantae; phylum Streptophyta; class Pinopsida; order Cupressales; family Cupressaceae; genus Thuja; species Thuja plicata. The sequence continues at coordinate 1,216,577 of MU223320.1, read as the reverse complement.
AAGGGCCAATTTTATGCAAATATCCAATTGAGCTAAAATAATGTTAAGATCCGACTAGAGTAAAAGTAGGGCCTACTTGATCGAAGGAGGTGATCTTGTGTTCATTTGTTTTAAGTATTTCAATTCATTATCATGCAATCTGTTATCTATTAGTTATTGAATTTCATTGGATTTTTTTTCTATGTTTCAATCTTTTTAGAATCAATAGAGTAATGAGAAGGAATGTTGATTGTAACTGTATTGAACAAACATTTACTAAATAGAATGTCGAGTTAAGGAATATAATTTCAATAAATAGTTTGCTGATTTCTTGCAAGTATAACTATATTCATTCCCAAGTAATTAGAATAATTTGTAATTAAATTAGTTTGATTTTTCAAAGTTCAGTAGTTCATTTCTGATTAATTTTTAGTTGTTTCAATTTCGAGTTAGAATTCCACAAGAAGTTTCAGCTAAATTATGTTCAATCAGTTCCACAACTTGATGTTTATGAATCAATGAATTCTTTAGGATTAAGGTTTGTTCAAATTCAAGTCATTAGTTAGAAGTATAGAAATTCTTAGAGTCATTCTGAGTAGGTAGAGAGAGAACTCTAAAGAGCTCCTGATGCAGTAATATTTACAAACCAGTCATTGTTTTGCAATGCAAAACTCCCAAATTAGTAGAAATCCATATTGTAGACAACCTTTCGACACACATGGTTTGATAAATTAAATAACTCAATAATGAAATTTGTAACAAAAATGACCTTGCCCATCATTTTTGACATTGTTTTCAGGGATTAAAAGATATGGTTGCTAAAATTTGAAACCTTAAGTGTTGATAAGGACTACAATTTAAACCATTGATGAGATGAGCCAAATATTTATTTGGTATATTTATTCCAAGACAATTTTCCAATAATTTGGATAATCAGGGATCTGTTACATCTTAAGAATGATAAGAAAATATCAAAGAAGAAGAAATAGAACAAGAACAACCAATTGTACAAGAATAACCTTTGAAACAAGGAAATATAGGGGATAGAAATGCTAATAGGGACCCTCTTGATAGGACATTTCAATATCCTATTAATCTCAGTAGGAGAAATGCTGAGGCTCCTATAAAAAACATCTCTCTTTTCTATTTTACCAACTTTTAGGGGAAAGAAGTATGAAGATCCTGACCAATTCATTTTTGAATTTAAAGTTTTGTGTCACATGATATTATATAGTTGATACTCAGAAGTTAAAATTATTTCCTTCTACCTTAAAGGAATTGGGTTTGATATGTGGTGTAGGAGCACCTTAAGATCTTGTAGAGATATTTAAAACATTTTGGCTTGTAGGTTGGTTTGGCCAACCACTGAAGGTAATAAGGACTAAATATGAAGTCCCAAGTTTGTTTTTGTATGTGTCTAGAGGTAGGAGTAATTAGGGTTTAGTGTTTGATGTGATCAAATAGGATCTAGGGGTTTAAGTCCTAGAAAGTCAACCAAGGGGTCAAAGGTTGACCAAAACTCCAAAATGGAGCGGCACCTATAATTATGATGTTTTTGAATGTTTTAAGGTCATATGAAGTGGTTTAGAATCAAATTGGACCATTGGAAGTAGTAGTTTGTCATTTGAGCAAAAGATATAAAAGTTGCTCATGACAACTTTGCAACTTTGCAAAGTTGTCATGACAACATTTCCTAAAACCTAGGAAAGGGCTTTAATGGTTCCCAAAACCTGACATGAGGGTCCAAAAAGGTGGGAATATGATATATAAGGTCGAAGAAACCCTAATCTGATACTTGGTTGTTCTTGTGTGTTGAGGAGAGAATTTGACTGTATTTTGTTAACAGAGCCATCATCCAGTACTTTAATGGATTGAAAGGAGTGAATTAATGCATTGAGATTTTGTTTTGTGTTATGTAGTTTCTCTCTGTGGCATTGCCTTAGTTTTTTAGTGTTCTTTCTTATCAATTTGTAAATTCTTTGTGTTTTACTAGTTCACTGTCTTATTCTGGACCAATCATGTAAAATATGAACCCCACTTGACTTCCCATGGTTGGAAAAATATGGACACTTGGGATAAAGTAGGGGAACTTGGATATAGTGTATATATGGTCTGTGGAGTCTTTTCATGCAAGGGAACTATTTTTTCCAATAAGCCCTAGGCAAGTGCAATGGCATTCTAGTTAGTGGCTTGTGTAGAACAGTAGCATGGAAAGATGCTAAATGGACTGGATTGAACCAATCAATGGTAGGAGCATGTGGAGGAGTGTGTCCTTGATTATCCCTAGGCAAGTGCAGTGGCATACTGGTTAGTGGCTTGTGTAGAACAGTAGCATGGAAAGATGCTTAATGGATTGGATTGAACCAATCAATGGTGGGAGCATGTGGAGGAGTGTGTCCTTGATTATTGTATGCAAGGAGAAGATTGGAGGAGTGATTAGAGAAGCCATTGAGGAAAAAGAAACCAAACTGGTAAACATGCTCCTAAAACCCTTAAAAATAGGGGTTTGGTGAAAGTCCAGTGTATGAACATGGTGGGGGTCTAAAACCTTGAAAATCCTAGAGCCTAGGATAGACCTACAAAGAATCCATAGTTTATTTGGAGGGTTCTTAAGGGGATTTGTGAGAAAATCCAAGAAAAATAGTTTCTAGGAGGCCTAATTGACCAAAAAGGATACAAGGCCTCAAAAAAAGAGAACTAGGAATCCGATTGGAACCTAATGGAGGGATCCATCAAAGTGGATCAAAACTAGTTGAAAGTGACCTAGGAATGGTCGGGAATCCCATTACTATTGCCACGTTTGGATTGGAGAGAAATTGGGTAGAATAAGCCTATGGGTGCATAGTTGAATGGAGAAGGACCTGAAGGGAGTTTGAAGTTGATGGAGAGTTATAAAGGAGATTGGGGATCATAGAGTTTTCCTCTGGTTAGGGTAGTGATAGAAACCCTAAGAAGACCAAAGAAAGGGTCTTGGAAAGAGAAAGAAATCTCTTAGAAGTTAGATCTCCCCTTCAAATTGGTATCAAATCCATTGAAAGGATTGGGAAGTGGTTAGTTTATGTTAGAGGGAAGTGAATCCATTGTAGAAAGAACCATGGTGACTAATGCAGAATTGGCAAGGGAATGGTCAGAGAAGCAAGTCAAGAATAGACTTATTGAAGAAGCTATAAAGGAGATGAAGCTAAAGTTGGTAGAAGTTGTAGAGGCAACAAACAAGATGAAAGAACAAACGAGAGAGAATAAAGATAAGGGAAAGAGTCAAGTTGAAGAGGAGGCTAAACCAGAGCCCGAACCTCCTTTACCTGAGGAACCATTACTCAGGACCCTCAATGCATTAAATGGAAAGGCACTAGAAGGCATTACAGTATTATCTGGCAAGATGGATGCTTAGTTGGTTATGGAGTGGATTGAGGGTATGTAAAAACATTTTGAATGTGATGGTATCATAGAGGCACAGAAGGTAAAGATAGCCAAATCAAGGTTAAGAGGACAAGCATTAACTTGGTGGAAGTTTTTTCAAGAAGAGAGAGAAAGGGAAGGAAAGAATCCAATAGAAACTTGGAAAGCTATGGTGACTAAGGTGAAAGAAAACTACCTACCAGAGGATTATGATATCCAATTACACAAGAGAAGCCAGAATCTCAGACAAAAGGATCTAGATGTGGCATCCTATACCGAAGAGTTCCAAAAAAATATGTCTTAGGTCAAGAGTGCAAGAAGTGGAAAGCATAAAATTTTCTAGGTACCTCAATGGCCTTAGATGGAACATACAAGAAGAGTTGAGCCTCTTCACTTTAACTTCTATCCATGTTTTCAAATGGCTCTTAAGGTGGAAGAAAAACTCAGAAAAAAACAAGATTCCAACTCTAGGGGAAGAGGAAGAGGTAGAGACTCTAGAGGAGGACATAGAGGTGGTTCTAGTGAAAGGAAAAATGACACCATAAGCCAAGGAGATTCTAGGGTTGCTGAACAAAACCATGAGAATAGTAATAAAGGATGATATAACAAAGGTAGAGGATTTCACGGTGGTGGAAGAGGAATATCAAGTGGGTTTGGAAGGAGATCACATTTTTCTACAATGAAGTGTTACTGTTGTGGCCAATTAGGTCACCCTACTTATAGATGTCCAGATAAGCCTACAACTTCACAAGGTGAGAAGAAGATTTCATATGTGCAAGAAGAGGACATGAATAAACAATTAGAGATCAGTTTGGATTCAAAGAAGGGAGAGAACCTCATGCTTAGGAGGATTCTAATCAAAGAACCTACAAGGGATGAACACAAGCAGAGAAGGGCTCTTTTTAGAGTCAAGTGTAAGATTATTGGTAAAGTGTGTAGGGTCATAATTGACTCTGGATCTACTGACAATGTGATCTCAGAGGAAGTAGTACATAAGCTTAAATTGGTCAAGATTCCTCATGTGTGCCCTTACAAGGTAACTTGGTTGAATAAGGGACAAAATATACCGGTTAATGAACAAGTGTGGGCTGAATTAACTATTGGCAAGTATCAAGATAGGATAATTTGTGATGTATTACCAATGGATGCATGTCATCTATTTCTTGGTAGACCATGGCAGTATGACAGGGAGGCAATTCACCATGGGAAGGAGAATAAGTACTCATTCAAGAAGAATGGAGTAACTTATAAGATACAGTCTTTGATAGAGGAAGAAATAGTGGAGAAATGAGTGGGAAAGATTTCTTCAAGGACATGAAGGAGGAAGAAGGAATTGGATATGCAATTTTGGTGAAGCCAAGAGAGGAAGAGACACCTAAACAATCACCTATGCTAGCAGAAGTAAAGTAGTTGTTATATAAGTTCCAAGACATCATTTGTGAAGGAACTCGAGCTATATTACCCCCAAAGAGAGAGATTAGTCATCAAATTAAATTTGTGCCAGGGGCATCATTGCCTAACAAGGCTGCATATAAGATGAAACCATAGCAGAACAAAGAGATTGCAAGGCAAGTGCAAGAGCTTTTGGACCAAGGCCTGATAAGGAAGAGAATCAACCCATGTGCTTTCCTAGTGGTGTTGGCTCCTAAGAAGGGAGGTAAGTGGAGAATGTGTACTGACTCTAGGGCAATAAATAGGATAAGTATTAGATATAGATTTCCTATTCCTAGGATAGAATATTTAATGGATTGCTTGGGGGGTGCTAAGTACTTTTCAAAGATTGATTTAAAAAGTGGATACTATCAAATTAGGATGAAAGAGGGTGATGAATGGAAGTCATCCTTTAAAACCACAAAGGGTTTATATGAGCGGTTAGTAATGCCATTTGGGCTTACAAATGCACCTAGTACTTTTATGAGGGTCATGAATAAAGTCTTGAAGGAATATATAGGGGTATTTGTAGTAGTCTACCTAGATGACATCCTCATTTTTAGTAAAAGAAAGGAAGAGCATATGAAACACTTGGAACTTGTGTTGAAGAGGTTGTGGGAGGAGAAGCTCACCCTAAATCTTGAAAAGAGTGAGTTTATGAAACAAGAATTAGTCTACCTAGGATTTGTAGTATCCCAAGGTGACTTGAAGATGGACAAGAGAAAAGTGGAAGCCATATTAAGTTGGCCTACTCCTAAGACAGGGAATGAAGTCAAATCTTTCATGGGTTAGCCCAATTCTATAGGAAGTTTGTTAGGTGATTCAATGAAATCTGTGCACCTGTCCTAGATACCATTAAGGGTGGAGTTAAAACAAAAATTGTATGGACCAAGTAAGCTAATGAAGGATTTGAGAGATTAAAGAAATAGATAGCCACCCAACCAATACTAGTTTTACCAAGTTTTGAGAAGTTATTTATAGTGGAATGTGATGCTAGTAACATGGCAGTGGGTGAAGTCCTAAGTCAGGATGGGAGACCAGTAGCCTTCTTTAGTAAAAGGATTAATGAAGCAAAATCTAGGTACTCATCCTATGATATAGAGCTTTATGCATTGGTGCAAGCTATAAATAAGTGAAGGCACTACTTGTTACCAAATGAATTTGTATTATATACTGATAACCAGGCTTTAAGCTACATAAATACACAAGAGAAGCTTAGCTTGAGGGATATAAAATGGATGGAGTTTCTGCAATCATACACTTTTACTATCAAGCACAAGAAAGGGGTAAATAACAAGGTAGCATATGCCCTTAGTAGGATATTACTCACCATCCAGGAGATTCAGTTGCAAAGTACAGGGATTGAAGGATTCAAAGACCTTTATGAAGGAGATTTAGATTTCTCAGAGATCTATAAGGTGTGTAAATATTTTGAGAATCACTTTCACAGTGATTTTGTAGACTATACCTTGTAGAATGGATTTTTGTTTAAAGGGAAGAAAATATGTGTTCCAAGGGGTTCCATGAGGGAGAACCTCATACAAGAGAAGAAAAATAGAAGTTTGAGTGGACACTTTGGGTTAAACAAGACCTTAGACTTAGTGGAGAGATACTATTGGTGGCCTAGGATGCAGAAATATGTAAGAAGATATGTGGAGCAATGTGGAGTATATTAGAAGGCAAAGGGGACATCATCAAATGTAGGTCATTACCAGACATTGCCCATCCAAAATAGACCATGAGAGTGCATAATTATGGATTTCATAGTGGGATTACCTAGGAATCCAACTGGTCTAGACAATGTGTTTGTAGTAGTTTACAAATTCAGTAAGATGAGTCATTTCATCCCATGTAAAACAACACATGATGCTAGTCACATTGCCCATCTTTTCCTCAAGGAGATAGTAAGGATACATGGCTTTCCAATGAGTATAGTTGCAGACATGGATGTGAAATTTATGGGGCACTTTTGGAAGACCCTATGGAAAAGACTAGTGACTAAATTTTCTCATATTTCTGCATATCATCCTTAAACGGATGGTTAGACAGAAGTAACAAATAGGGCAAGGATGGGATCAAGTCATCCCATAGGAAAAATTTTCCTACAATGATAGAAAAAATAGGACTAATGGTAAGAGTCCATTTGAGATTGTATATGGTATCCATCCAAGGGGTGTAATAGAGCTCAGAGACTTAAAAGGATATGAAGGAATCAGTGGACATGTAGATGAATTTGCACAGTCAATGAGAGAAGTTCATGAGCAAGTGAAGAAGACTGTAATGGGGGCCAATCAAAAGTTGAAGGCTAAGAAAGATGAAGAAAGGAGAGACCCACAATTTTAGGTAGGAGACTTGGTGATGATATGTTAGAATACTTCAGGGATAACTGAGAGGGGGGGTGACTCAGTTATCAACAACTTTAAATCTTTAGCTTATACTTATTAATCCAGATTGATACAAAGTAAATGCACATTCAGATAACAAATTACACCACACATCATTTTGGTTACGGGGAAACCAAATGGTAAAAACCCCAGTGGGAATTAGTACCCACAAAGAACTATACTGTTTATAGTGATCCCTGTTAAAATATCTTCCAACCCTGTTAGGAGTTGTTCATTACAATGCAGTAGTATAGTGACCTGGTTAAGGGTCTGACCCTGTTAGGAGTCTTTTACAATAACCCTGTTAGGGGTGGTGGACTCACTATCCAAGGACTCACTATCCAGGTGGTGAAGGCTACAACCTTATGGTTATTTGATACACACTGTATCAACAAGGTGAACTGTTGTTTGTGACACTGCTTGTTTGATTAGTTCCTTTTATGCGCCGATGCTTTAACCTCTTGTAAAGCACTACAAAAATCTTCTCTTTGTTCTAAAAGCTTCTACTTCAATATATATATTATCAACATATGATAAATATAGCTCTGCTACTTTAACACTCTGCTCTGCTTTTCTTATCTCTGGCTTTCACAACTCTTCTTATCACAAATGACCTTCTATAAGTACATGCACCAAGTATGAGATCATGGGACCTGTTAGATGACTCTTCATAACATCCTTGTCAGCTCTACTAAGCGTGCAAGCATAATTACAACTGCGCAAGTATAAACTAAATAGACGCGTCACTTCACTAAGTCGGCTTCACCAATTTAATCATAACTTTGCAATCTTCTTGAAATACATTTGGCACCTTTAGATTAATATCAACAACTCATAACTCACCATGAATATACACACGTGTATCTTGAAGATAGGTGCAACTCAATAAACACGTTACATACGTTGACCTTAAACCGTTATTCCTCAAGAACTGTAACCGTCAATAATAGAATTACATATCTTTACTGAAACTTTATATCTGGGTCTGCGTGTATGAACATGGCATAATAAACATGTCAAAAACATGTACCTATCCACACAAGTCTTCATGTCATCATATGGATAAGTACATACAGAAGTACTACTGTGTATTATATGTTGTCATCAATGACAAATATACAATCAATCAACTGTTCAGAATCAAATCTCCAACATGATATATTTGAACAAGGCTAGAATATAGAGGGGAATACCAAGAAAACTACAGATGAAGATGATTGGACCTTGTAAGGTATTGACTAAGTATGGTCCTAATGCCAACAAGATAGATCTACCAAAGGATATGTATATTTACCCCATTTTAAATTTGAAGGACTTGACTCCATATAAAGGACCAGACATAGATGAGGAAGAGTATAGTAAAAAGGTAACTAAGGATGTGGACAAAGTACCTATTCAAGCTAAGCCACAAGTGGAAAGGATTATGGATTCAAGGGTGAAGAAAAAGACAAGGAATAAAGTATACATGGAACACTTGGTGAAATGGGAACACCAGCCTAAGTCAGAGGCTACATGGATAGTAGAGGGAGACTTCAAGAAGTATGATATAAGCATGGAGTTTATCACACCTAAGATACCTTTATTTTCCTATTGTAGGGGGAGGATGATGTAGGAGCACCTTAAGGTCTTGTAGAGATCTTTAAAACATTTTGGCTTGTAGGTTGGTTTGGCCAACCATTGAAGGTAATAAGGACTAAATATTAAGTCCCAAGTTTGTTTTTGTGTGTGTCTAGAGGTAGGAGTGATTAGGGTTTAGTGTTTGATGTGATCAAATAGGATCTAGGGGTTTAAGTCCTAGAAAGTCAACCAAGGGCTCAAAGGTTGACCAAAAATCCAAAATGGAGTGACACCTTTGATTATGATTTTTTTGAATGTTTTAAGGTCATATGAAGTGGTTTAGAATCAACTTGGGCCATTGGAAGCAGTCGTTTATCATTTGAGCAAAAGATGTAAAAGTTGTCATGACAACATTTCCTAAAACCTAGGAAAGGGATTTAATGGTGCAAAAATCCCAAGATGAGGGTCCAAACATGTGGAAATAGGATATATAAGGTTGAAGAAACCCTAATTTGATAGTTTGTTGTTCTTGTGTATGGACTGTGTGTTGAGAAGGAGAGAATTTGACTGTATTTTGTTAATAGAGCCATCATCCAATACTTTAATGGATTGCATGGAGTGAATTAATGCATTGAGATTTTTTTTTTGTTATTTATTTTCTCTATGTGGCATTGGTTTAGTTTTTTAGTGTTCTTGCTTATCAATTTGTAAATTCTTTGTGTTTTACTGGTTCACTATCTTATTATGGACGAGTCATGTAAAATATGAACCCCACTTGACTTCCCATGGTTGGAAAACTATGGACACTTGGGATAAAGTAGGGGACCTTTTATATAGTGTATATATGGTCTGTGGAGTCATTTCATGCAGGGGAACTATTTTTTCCAACAAGCCCTAGGCGAGTGTAGTGGCATTCTGGTTAGTGGCTTGTGTAGAGTAGTAGCATGGAAAGATGCTAAATGGATTGGATTGAACCAATAAATGGTGGGAGAATGTGGAGGAGTGTGTCCTTGATTACTATATGCAAGGAAAATATTGGGGGAGTTTCTTAGAGCATCCATTCAAGAAAAAGAAACCAGATTGGTAAACATGCTCCTAAAACCCTTAAAAATAGGGGTTTGGTGAAAGTCTAGTGTACAGACAGGGTGGGGGTATAAAAACTTGAAATAATAGAGCCTAGGATATAAATAAAAAGAATCCATAGTTTATTTGGAGGTTTTTTAAGGGGATTTGTGAGAAAATCCAAGAAAACTAGTTTCTACGAGGCCTAATTGACCAAAAAGGCTACAAGGCCTCAAAAAATGAAAACTAGGAATCTGACTGGAACCTAATGGAGGGATCCATCAAAGTGGATAAATAAAAGTTGAAAGTGACCTAGGAATGGTAAAGAATAAAATTACTATTTCCATGGTCATATTGGAGAGAAAATTGGCTAGAATAAGCATATGGGTGCATAGTTGTATGGAGAAGGACCTGAAGGGAGTTTGAAGTTTATGGAGAGTTCTAAAGGAGATAGGGGATCATAGAGTTTTCCTCTAGTTAGGGTAGTGATATAAACCCTAAGAAGACCAAAGAAAAAGTCTTGGAAAGATAAAAAAATCTCTTAGAAGTTAGATCTCCCCTTCAAGATGGTTTATGGGATTGAGAGAAACATCAATTTTAAGTTGGGTTGAAATGGAAACAACATTTCTTGATAAATACCAAGACAATTGCCGAGTAAGAGATAGAAAAGAAGAGTTATTTAGATTGAGGCAAATGGATGATGAAAGTGTTGAATATTATGCTGATAGATTTTAGTTTGTCCATAGGAGATGTGCTAATGGATTGGATGCAGAAATTAGTAAGACAATTTTTCTGAAAGGTATTGATGATGAGTCAAGGGAAGCCCTTAATCTGATGGGAAAAGGTTATATCAATAACATATCAATAGAAGATATCATTAAAATATGTAGGAAGTATTCTAGGACCAGAATGGGAACTAGAGGTTCTTGGAGGAAAGATTTGTCTCCTGATGTATCCCAAGTTATGGAAGAAATTGCAAATTTGATATCCTCCTTCATCTTAATAGTCAACCTAATAAGAATAACACCAAACTATTAGCTATCTATTATTACAAATGAAGAGGAAAAAACCCTCTAAGGGAATTTACTTTGGATCAGATTGATCTCTATGCAATTTGTGAGAATCCTCATACCACTAGTACCTATAATATCTTGTCAAAGATTAAGAGCCAGTTGAACAAACCAATTATTATTTAGGAAGACCTTAATTACATAAGACGAAGACCTCAAAATTTCAGGTTTAATCAAGGGAAGTATGGTCCAAGAAATAGATTATAGGTACCTTGCAGACCACTATGGGGACCTTGTGAATGGGTAAATCCTTAATGGAACTAACCAAATTGTTATAAAAACCAACCACATTAGCAGAAAAATCAACCATAGTGGAAATTAAACCTCCACCTCTCCTTACTACACCTAATCAATCTAATGAGAAAGTAAACCAACCCTAGATACCCACTCAACCTATCCCAAACCCAAATAATAATAGAGCTCAACAAACTAACAATGTTGATGCTAACATTGTTGGTTTAGATTTTATTAAAATTAATGATATTCACTTAATAAATCATAATGTGTCCTCCAAACTGGGTTTCATAGATCAAGAAGGGGAGATGTTAGGAGAAATAAATGAGAAAATATAGGTTTAGGAAAAGACTAAAGATGTTCCTGACAAAGAACCATTTATTGAGCAGTTTAAGAAGGATCAAGAAGCACTAGATAGCTCCTGGACAAATCATTACAATATTAAGGATTCACAACTTCTTAGGGAGTTGGAAAAAATTAATATTTAAATTCCTTTGCTACAAGCTATCATGGATATCTTGGAGATTAATAATTAATTAATTCAATCAATATTAAAATGCCAGGGAGAAAAAGGAAAATTCCTCCAACTATTCAGCCTGGACTTAAGCTTACTGTTTTTTATTAGGAAAATTGCTTCCACAAAAGTATAGTGACCCTGGTAGTACTGTGATTACTTTGAACAGGGGAGGGACATAAATACCTAACCTATTAATAGATTTGGGAGCAACTATTAATGTTATCACTACTCATACAGTTGAGAAATTGGGATTTACAAGTGTTCAACCAACAACAATTGTACTTCAATTGGCAGATCAATCCATTGCCAAACTTGAGGATATTTTGGAAAATATCATGGTTACTATAGATACTTGGGATTATCCTGTGGATTTACTAGTTCTTAAAGGGAGGAAAAATGAAATAGGGTATCCATATATTCTAGAAAGACCTTGGTTGGTGATGGGCTGAAATAACAACCTATTTTGTCCTAGTTTCTCTTATTTTGCTTGGAACTGTTATAGGTTTTATGGGTGTTTAAAGAATTTTGTTTGAATATTTTTATGACTTTAAAAACAATATCTAATGAACCTATGGCATGTGGGCTTAAACACTTTTGGGATGAAATAATTAATGTTTTAAACCATGATTATCTTTATATTATTCATTTTTGAATAATTGAAGGGTAATGGGTTTCCTGCAGCCAAGTAGTCTATTTTTGTTTCATCCATGTGATATACCTGGATATTAATAAAATCAAAAGTTTAATAAACATATGTAATGTAGAATAGATGTATCTCCATATTTTTGTGCACCCGGATTGTGTTAAGATTATTAGAGGGAAAGGGTATGTGAGTGACATTTGATATGATGGTTGAAGTGAATAAAATATTTTTAGTACTCATTCTTATGTACCCCTCATAATATCTCATGCGACCAATGTGTTGTTATCTCGACTCCTATTTTTGAATGCAGTGTCAGTTTCAATGGTTGCAATCTTATTTTTGGGCTTCAAAGAGAGTAGCAGGGTATTTGTAGAAGGAGAAACTGCATATTAGTGGAGCGATAAGGAAGTTGAAGGATTGTTGTTTTCCAATAATTTTTGAGTTCTACAGTTGTTTGTGATCTGCTTGTGAAGGGTTTTTGAAATTTTTTTGAAAATTTGTGAAGCACAATTGAGTTTCATCATAGGAGGTGTTGGTGTAATTAAATATTCCTAATTACACTTTACTTAAGCTTACTTAGGATAATTAATTACATAGTAGTTTGTATTTTAGACACATAGGAGTTTGCATTTCATTTTAGCACATGGTGTAGGAGAATTACACTTCAGGTGGAGTTAGTTGTTATCTCATTCTACTTTATGTGTGAGATCCACCTTTATTTCTCTATTCACATTATCATCCTCTCATTTTTGGACATGTTTGCACATACTTCATTGTACAATGGAGGATGATCCACCTTTGGTGGACATGTGATTCCACCTAGTGTGGTTAATAGGTTAACATTTGCATATCTCCTAGTCATAATGCATTTCCTATATATTCAGGCACATCTACTTTGTATTTATCAATTCGACATCAATTGGGCATCTATTATAATTTTATCATTATTGAATCAATCAATTGATTATATCATATTTGTCTCTCTTATGCTATCAATTGAGTTTCTAGATCTTGGCACTTTCATTCTTTGCCTTAGGCAAATTCTTACATGGTATCAGAGAAGTAGAAGGTTTCATTGCATAGCCATTGGAGAGTTTTTTGCTTCATATTTTGGAGGGCCATGATTCAAATCTGGAGGCACAGCAACTTGTGGGAGAATCTAGAGAATGATCTGACCTTGCCATTGCGTCCGAGTGGCTATTTCGGTAAATTTTGACTATAAATTTGTCTATATTGGGCAAAAGTCAAATTTGAGGCAAATATTTTTTGCAAATCAGACCCCTAAGGCCGATCTGCAAATTTGGTGCACTTTGGGCCAGATATGACACCACCATTGCTTTTAGAATGCCCAAAAACCCTAGAATCGACTGGCAATTCGTTTAAATCAGACTGTGCACCCCAAGTTGGAAAACATCACCCTCCCTGCCAGTTGAACAGATGTCTGCAGACTAGTGTGTTTTTATTTTTTAATCCTTCATTTTTCATTTTTTTTTTAAATTGGAAAAAAAAAAAATTATATAAAGGGTGGGGCATTTGTTTTGTTTGTTTTAAAAATTAAAAATAATTTGTTTTTTTGGCCCACATGCCACCTTGGTACCATAGGTCCTACCAGCGGGACCTCCAAAAGGGGAATTTTTTAAAAGTTAAAAAAAATTAAAAATAAGTTTTTTTTAATTTGTTTTTATTAAGATTTTTTAATAAATTTTTTAATTTATTTTTAAAATTTTTAAAATAAAAACATTTTTTTTAATTTTTTTTTTTTAATATGTTTTGTTTTTTAATAAAATAAAAAACATATACATATGTTTTGTTTTTTATTTTTTTTTAGAAAAAATCATTTTTATAAAAAAGTGTTTTTAATAAGTTTCTAATAAAAAAAAATGTTTTGTATTTTTTCTTTATTATTTTATTAGTAAATTTTTTTCAAACATTTAAAAAATGAAAAAAAATGTGTTTTTTTCTTTATTTTTAAATAAAGTTTTTTTGGGTTTTTAATAAATGTTTTTCTTTTTTTTGGTCAGTAATATAGTTTTTCATTGATATTAAAAGGAAAGTACACCAATCGCCATCATTGTCTACACTCTTTGACTATGCTATTACATTCATACAAAAAAATTTATATCCCCCCGATACGCCCCTAGCTATATCTATTGGAGACAATACAATTCATTTCAGAGTTTGTCTATACAAAATACAAAAAAATACCCAATAGACCCTTTCATCATTTGAACCACGCCGCTGCGTCCTCCTTTATGAAGATACCAAAAGCTCCTTTTTCATCCACCAGTCCACCACCTCAGGGTGCACCCATTCCTCAACCGCTCGCGCCACCACCTACCTCGCTAGCTCTGCGTTCTTCCACATCGGTTTTTCTTCCCCATTTTGCACTGATCTGCCTTCGGACCTACGGTCTTCCATCCTCCCCCATCACTGCACTTGACTTTATGGGAGTGCATTTACACTTCCTCCCAAAATCACCACCACCCTCCAGCACCACCTTCTTCCATTTTTCCAACACTTACTTCAAAGAAATCAATCCATTGTGAGATTGAGCCAAATGCACATCCTCCAGGCTAGTAGAGGAAAAATTACCAAGGGTTGCAGCTCCCGTCACCCATGACCAACCATATGAATGGGCTCATTTCCCATGTGCAGACCCACTCCAACCTCCGTCCTCTACAAAACCTCCTTAATCCCTTCGATCCACTTGATGGCCATACACTGCTGCACCACTGCTTGCACCTCGTCCTTTGAGGCAGCCACCATGAGTCATAGGGCCATAAACAAGGATGAGATGTCCGATTTTGTGTGGGGTTTCCACCATTGTTGGAGGTAGTGTTCCCCAAAAATACTACAAATCTCCGCCCATAAATCCTCCCCATCTTCTATGAAGACATTTCCCAGCCTTTTCACCATACTGGGAGAAACAAATGCCAAAATTTTCCCCTTGGTGCCAAGCAACAAATTGGCCTCCATTCATCTCTGCCTTGCCACTACTCAGAATTTAGTGTCAATGCAATTTTTCCTGCACCTATCCCAGTTTAATAGGCATTCAAAGCCTCTAGACTCACAGCTATCAATGCCATCATTTACCCTCAAGTGCTTTGCCCTCTCATTACGCAATGTTGTACCACCTCTTCCCTTGCTTGTAATGAAATCCGCGAGAAGCGAAGGATTGCGTCATTCCAACTCCATTCTCATATGCATCCTGCTCCATGTGCTCATCAGCATATGCATATCCATTATTTCACAACCTTGGGTCTCCTCTGTGGTTAATTTGCCTCTAATTCATTATGTTGCTCTTTAGTATTAATGTTCGCAGCTAGGGTCAGGTCCTAAAATCTTCAGACAGATCAAATTTATTCTATAATGATCCATCGGCACCCACATTTGAAAGTCTATCTTCCATATCATTTGCCTCTCTTGGCACATGTGAGACTTTGAAGTCTTCAAATTCGCCAATCAGGTCCCGAATTCTTCTAATATGTTTGTTCAGGTACCAAGTGTCCATCTATCCTTTAATTATACCATTCACAAATAGGAGTGAATCCCCTTCCAGGAAACATTTCCCTACTCCTAGTCTTCTTGCCATCAGGATTGCCTCTACTACGGCTAGACACTCCACCTCATTATTAGTTCCATCTCTCAGCCATTTATCTCCCCAAGCTAGAGTTTCTCCCTTCTCATCACGTGTAATAAATTCTATCCCTGAAACTCTTGAATTGCCACGTGAAGCACCATCTAAATTAATTTTGACCCATCCAGGAGATGGAGCATGACAAACACTAGGTCTAGCCTATTTCAATTGACAATAGGTTGTGCCCTCCCAAGCCCATTAGCAGGCCAATAAATGTTTTTCTTAAACTCAATGAGTTTTTGGAAAAAATAAATTTAATAAATAATGTTGAATTGGGAACACAATTTTTTTTCTTGCTGCATCATACCTATCTTGTAGCATTGTCCAAACAACAGCTAGGGGGGAGGACAATTTATTCCCATATACTTCTTGACTATGGGCCAACCAAAGGACACATTTTCTGCAATATTCTGTAGGGCATATTTAGGGGCATCACCTTCATGTTTCCAAATTTGCACATTTGTATTTGATGTTGTATGCTCTTGAATGAGCAATGTTGTACATGCACTATCATAAAGTGCCACATTTTTATTTGTACTTTGTCATTGATGACATATTTGATGTATCCCTATGCTAGTAGATTAGGAATTATCATGTGAGACTTGGTGCATGGCTCTAGAGAGACTTAGATTGCACACATTTGTCAACCAGTTATTGGTGGTGCATGGCTCCATTTAAGACATTTGATTATACCAATCTATTATATTTGAGTATCTAGTTGATCCTCGCATAGGTGTCTCCATGCCTAATCTCTACCATATCAAAATGGTGACTCATCAGTCATTCTACATTGACTTTGGTACCTGATTTTGTCACACTTTGACAGTCTTGGTGCAACATTGGCTCTATTTTCTTCATATGAAGGAGTTTTGGTCAACATCTTGGACCATCTTTGGAGATTCAACATTATGGGGGGATATCATGCCTCCTTTTTTCCTTCCTATGGGTGGATTATTTATTGTATTTGAATGATGTATGTCATAATGAGAGGGCCTTGATTATTCCATCCATCCATGCATATTGTTTTTCTTCATCTCTATTTTTGGGGGAGGGTTTTTCCCATGAGGTTTTCCCTCTTTCTCTGCTTTATGAAAGATTGCATTTCTTTTGCACTTACATATTATACATGGGTACCTAAAATGGCATAGTAGCCAAGACCCATCTTGTATTGTCATATAGCATTGTGAGTTTAAGTGCATTCCCCTAAGTTGCACTTAAAGGGGGTGGTGGTGTAATTAAATATTCCAAATTACAGTTTACTTAAGCTTACTTAGGATAATGCATTTACATATAATTTTTCATGTAGACACATATGAGTTTGTATTTCATTATAGCACATGGTGTAGGAGAATTCCACTTCAGTTGGAGTTAGTTGTTATCTCATTCCACTTTATGTGTGAGTTCCATGTTTAGTGCTCTTATCACATTATCATCCTCTCATTATTGCACATGGTTTAACATACTTCATTGTACAATGGAGGATGATCCACCTTTGGTGGACATGTGATTCCACCTACTGTGGTTGATAGGTAAACATTTTCATATCTTCTATTTATCATGCATTTCCTATATATTCATGCATATTTACTTTGCATTTATTAATTGGACCTCAACTGGGCATCTATTATCATTTGATCATTATTGAATCAATCAATTGATCATATCATATTTGTCTCCCTTGTGCTATCAATTGAGCTTCTAGATATTTTCATTTTCATTATTTGTCTTAGGAAAATTCTTACAGGAGGACCTCATGCCTGCCATGAATCCACTATTCACACTGTCCTTCTTAAGGACCAAGAGTGTTAACAAGCATTCCATAATTGTGGTTCGTTGTATTATTTCCTCAAGATTAATGATTATAATGATGAAATTTCCCTAGAATTTTCCCAAACACTAAAAAATGATGTAGCTAATGTGAAAGGGTTAAGGGTAAAGGTCGCAGAAGAGAGGATATCAGAAGTGACTAGCTTTCTAGTGGCAGGGAAAAAATTTCCAAAATCAAAGGATGCAAGAACATCTCATGCTCAGTTCACTCATCCAAATGATCTTGCTTTAGAGCTGGATATATAGGGTACATATAAATTATCACTACCACCTGATTATATACAGATAGCTACATATGTAATCAAATATCTGACTTGTGAAGGAAGGAAGTCATGTCTTCATTCTCTTCGCTTTAAGATACTTTGTCATATCTGCCATGGATAAAGGATAAATTTTCCCTATGTTTTATAGAACCTACTCCTACACAGTGTGAGTGAAGTTCAAAAAGATAAGATTTTCTCTATATTGCACCATTTTTTGATTAAAATTTTGATAGAAAGGTCATTGAATGAAGCCTCCAATATGTCTTAGAAAGAGTTTTAATTGTTAGGAGGTTCACATTAAGGAATGTAGGTCCTAGCAGATAGCCATTAACCCATAGGGTTAGTACACCTAAGGGAACATTTAAAGTTAGGGAAAAACCCTCATCTTCAAGAGTGCATCTTGAAGCACCTCCTGCAGCTGAACCTCATACATCACAAACATCCTCCAATAATATAGAACACACCTCATCAAGGCGTAGTGTTGAGATCTCTTCAAAAAGTTCTAAGGACTAGGTCTACAGTAAGGAAAAATAAGGGGAAGGAGAAGGAGGTCAAAATAGAAGAGGAAAGGGTAGAAAAACAAGATACTATAAAGACCTCTTCTAATTCTAAGAGAGAAAGGATTGTCACAAAAGACCCTCTTGTAGCCACTACAGATATAAAGAAACCTCCAAGTAAATATGTCCTCTGAGGTTTGTAAGCAAACTCTGATGATTTAAATACCTATCAAGGATAGGAAGACATACCAGAAGAGCCAATAGGGGAAGATTTTCCACAAGAAGAGATAGATTTTTTTATAGAAGGGGATCATATACAGTAAGACCGAAATTTGGAAGGGCTTACTAATTTGGTTGTTACAGCACAACAGATGCTCGAGACTTCTATCATATTTTGGATAGGGGGTCCGGTAAACATACCCATGGAGGACCCACAAGAAGAAGAGGAAGAGTGAGATACCCCTCCTAATATCTCTAATCCACTTTTTGCATGCTTAAACCTGTATAAAGAAATTTTATTAAAGAAAATTTAGTGGGAGTTGGAGAAAGATAACCTATAGAGGGTAATTAATAATCAAAGGATTGAAATTTAAAATAAGAAGATGATATTACTAAGTTGAAGGATAAGATCACTATAATCACAACAATGATACCTCATCTTATGTAATGCAGATCACCACCTAGAGTTTATACCCTCTATTTAAAATAATAGTATTTGAATTTTAGGTTGATGAGGGTTGTCAGAGGGTTAAATCCTTCTCTAGAAATAGTTGAAGAATTATATGAGGTATACAATTACTCTCTATAAACCATAAAGAACTTTCTATGTGAGTTATATTTGCATAATTTTGTTGTTCATCATAATAGTAGTTGGATTCCACTTGCATATATTAGAGATATCCAACTATGAGAATTTATGTCTTGGATTCAAAATGAGATCAGTAGGGAAATGTATGCTAGACCACATAGGAAAGAGGAAATAGATGCTCCCTTACAATTAAGGGTTGAATAAAAGGAGGCGATGGTACTGTAATATGATTGGATGTGGTTATTTACAAAATATTCTCAGAAAGAAAGAATTCAATCCTTAAGAGAAGAGGCACTCATGGAGTATGAGAAGATGGATAGGTATGAAGGGAAATTAGTCCTTGGACCCATTATTTAGTGATGGAACAACCTTTCTGAGGGTCTCTAGCGTGTTGAGCCTCATTCACCATAGAATTACCTATTAGTAACCCAAAGATAACGTTGGTATATACAACTGGCCCACACAAAGAAAGAGCATTGGCTTCCACTTACATTCCAACCCCTACTTCTTATTTGGTCACTTCTAAGAAAGAAAGATGATGGAAATGCATATGATATGGAATCTGAAAGGTCCAAATGGGAAAAGTTGAAGAAAAACAAAGAATACTACTAGAATTTGGCCAAAGGTGGAGCAGGATATGGATCAACCAATGACTTTAGAATGAATGTAAGGATCGGGAATTTATCCTTTGCTGGAGGACCAACACAAATTTAGGTTAGGGGAATGATGTGATGAAATAATAGCCTATTTTTTCCTAGTTTCTCTTTTTTTCCTTGGAACTATTACAGGGTTTATGGGTGTTTAAAGGCTTTGGTTTGAATAGTTTTATGAATTTTAAAATAGTATCTGATTAACCTATGGCATGCAGACTTAAATAATTTTGGGATGAAATACACGATGTTTTAAACCATGGTTATATTTATATTATTCCTTTTTGAGTAACTGAAGCATAATGGGTTTCCTGCAGCCTAGTCTATTTTTCCTACAACCATGTGATATATCCCTATTAATGATATCTAAAGTTTAATAAACATATGTAATGTGGAATTGATATATCTCCATATTTTTGTGCTCCTAACCTTTCATTGTAGGAATAGATGAACAAGGAAGAATGGTCAAGCTAACACTTAATGTGTTTCGCCAATTCTTGGACCAAGTCATACAACCAAGAGCAATAAAGAGGACAATGTTGAAGACTCATTGATGGCTTAACCGATTGACCCACTTTCCAGTCGGAGAATTTAGTGATTTTTAATGCAAAATAAATCTAGGGAGTAGTTTTTCTATATTCTCTCTCGCGGATAAGAAGAAGATTTTTTCTTTCTTGTTGAGATAATTTCTCCTTTCTTCTTTCAATGTAATAACTGCACCCATCTATTTTGTTGGAGGTGGTCAGTCAGTCAGTTAGTTAGTTAGTTGTGAAGTTTTAGTTTAAATAATTTTTTGAAGCCTCTTCAAAGGTTATCTAGGAGATCAAACAATAGTAGATTAATAGTAATGTAACTATTTCTAGCAATATAGTTTTCACAGTTTCCAGTATTATGTATAATAAGTTTATATTATATAAATAAAGCAATGCTTATTCTAAGTTTATAGTGTGTTGAAGAACTTGGATCCACCCACCCAAGGGGGACCAATTCATGAGTGATCCTTTTCATTTTTTTGTTTATTTCCAATTGTTCAGTTGCTTGTCTGTTTCTACAGCCACTAAGAAACAATTCTTGTGTCTGTTCGTATAGCCAAAGTAGGCAAAGTAGTTTCATGCCTGATAGACCAGAACTATGTTTCTATAAAAAAAAGTCATTGTTATTCATGCTTAAGTAGTTGGTAACCAAGTAGGTTTACTTTCAAGCATCTATTTTCATGTATTACTCCTCTTTGTAGTGTTAGTTAACATGGCCTCAATGGATATTTAGTGCATATATTGTGCAGAACCATTTCAATTTCAAGACCCTGGGTTGTCATATTAAATGAACCTTTCCATAGGAAAGATAGCTTCTCAATTAGGATGACCAATCTGTGAGTAGAGGAGATGAACTGGGTTATTTATCCATTTAGAAAGGCCCACATTTTTTGTGACATTTTTGGGGGTAGTGTCAAGCTAAGTACCTATTGCAGTCATGAGATAAATCTCTAGTTCATTTCATGTTCTCTTTATATTTCTTTAGTCAATAGTTTTGAAAAATCATTCTAGCTTAAATTAGTCAAAAGTTATCAATCTACATGCATAGAAGAATATATGCATTAGGGAGTTTCCTTCCTAGCTTCCCCGAAGATCAGTTAGGTACAAGTTATGTCCCCTAAGAAGAAGAAGAGAATTTGTATATTGATGATACACATAATTTAACCTCCTCTTCATCTTCCTCAGAAGAATAACTAGTTGGTCTAAACATCTTTGAAGAGCCACTTGACCC
Source organism: Thuja plicata (assembly GCA_018584345.1). Classification (NCBI taxonomy): domain Eukaryota; kingdom Viridiplantae; phylum Streptophyta; class Pinopsida; order Cupressales; family Cupressaceae; genus Thuja; species Thuja plicata. The sequence continues at coordinate 1,194,855 of MU223320.1, read as the reverse complement.
AAATCATTTTTCTAATATCTTGGCTAATTTGCATATTTGTCCTCCTATGAACCCATTCAATCAAAATAAAGTTGATAACAAGCTGGATTTAGTGGTTTATCAACCAAGAGGTCTACCAAGGATGGTAGGAAATTATACTACCTTTCCATTACCTATTATTGATAAGAATGATAATAATAACCTTAAAAACATCCCTGCTTCAGCTCTACCCAAGTTTTATGGCCTAGTCACAGAGGATCATGATATATTCCTCTGTGAATTTGACATCCTTTGTCAAAGCTATGACTACACCATTGATGCTCATAGGCTCAATTTGTTCCCTTCCACTCTAAAATAATAACCTCTTAGATGGTTTATGGGCTTGGGGGGTAATGTTGTAGATGATTGGGATGAGATGAAGGAAACATCCTTGACAAAGTACAAGGAATAATGTAGAGGAACTAACATGAGAGGAGATGATATTTTTAGAATGCATCAGAAAGAAGATGAAATATTGGAGGATTATATATCAAGGTTTCTATGCAACCTACAGAAGTCCACACACCATCAGTTGAATGAAGAATCACAAAAGTTTCTCTTTTTGAGAGTAACCAATGCTGGTTGCACTGAAGCATTGGACTTAATAATAGGAGGAGATATCATCCAAGAAACTTGGGATGATATCAAGAGAATATGTCTCAACTACTCAAGTGAAATTATTAAAAAAGGAAGAGGTTATCACTCTATTGTAGGAAAATCAACTAGGAATGGAGTCTCAAGGACATAAATCACTCATCTAATTTCAGACATTAAATAAGACATTATCAACAAAATGGCCACACAACTGGACACCATGCAAGCTAATAAGAAGCATGAAGAAGCATAAAATTTTTTTATTGAATATTTCCCTCATTTTAGACAAAAGAAGAAGGAATATAGATGAAAAATGGTGGCAACTCTAGAGGCTAAGAACATACCTACTGATTTCAACCCAGTAGAAGGAGATGATGATAAAATATTTTATATTTCTCAAAGACATCCATGGGCTCCAATACAAGGTATGCCACAAGACCCCTTAACTTTTAGTGGTGTTTTTTCATATTCTTTTGGTAATCACTGGTAACCCCAATTTAGTCCTCAAAATTATCTATCCCAACTTTGGAATAACCCACAACGTCAGTGACCAAACTACCAAAATCCTGCACCTCAATGGAAACCCCCTCAAGGGAATTGGCAACAAACCCAAAATAATTGGAAGAACCTTATAATACTTGGAAACAACCCCAAAATTAGTGGAAACCACCACACGGTAATTGAAAATAATCACCTCAGTGGAGGGGTTGTCAGCAATGTCCTAACCAATCATTTGGTTTCCTACATAATCCTCAGCAACCAGCTATAATGCCACCTCTTCCTAATACAAATGCATCTGTAGAAAATACTACACAACTTCCAACACATCAAGCACATAATCCCAATAATAAACCCCAACAACAACAATTTTATTCCACATACCCAAATCAATAGCCTACATATGCTCTAAATGTTAGTGATATCCATCTTAGGTTAGGCACTACTCTTCCAGCACCATCTTCTCATGTTATAATAGAGCTACCTTTAGAGGAATTGGCCCAAGAGGAACTTTCTAAACAATATGAACAACCAAAACCAATGCAACAAAGTCAATAGTCTAATTTTCCTGCTAGGACTCCTCCATTTCCACATAGACTTGACCATGAGATAGCCAAGCCACATGAAGAGTCTACTTTTGATATTATTGACCAGCTGAAACACATTTGTAGACTAAAAATTTAAGCTATAAAATAAGTTCCTATCTATAGTAAAGCAATTAGGGAGGCTTGTTTGAAGAAGCCAGGAAGAAAGAAGAAAGATCCTAAAACTATCCATGTATTGGATCAGTTGTCTAATGTAATACTTGAGAAGACCTCCATTCCAAAATACTTTGACTCTGGTAGTCCAGTAGTTAACATTTTTATCAATGGGGTTTAGGTCAAGAATGCATTATTTGTCCTAGGGGTGACCATTAATGTTATGACTAAAGATATAATGCATCAACTTAATATTACAATCTTAAGAGCCACTCTCACAGTCCTACAACTTGCAAATATGTCTACATTCAAACCTAATGGTATGGTAGAATATTTGGTTGTTATACTAGATTCTTGGGAATACCCTTTTAATATTATTATCCTTTCACCCAAGACAACAATGGGAGGTTATCCTGTTATACTGGGAAGACCTTGGCTTTCCTTTGTTGATGCCTTCATAGCATGCAGGTCAAGAAATATGACTATTTCATATGGTCTATCCACTAAAACATTTCTCTCTATTCTCCTGCACAACCTCAAATTGATGAAGAGTAGGCCTTGTGGCCAAATGTAGGAGAAGAGGGGGATGAGGTACATTATGTCCAGTATCTTATGATGATAAAAAGAGAACCTTTCATTAGAGTCCAAGAAAAGGAAGATATCATGTCTCGCATTATTTAAAATCATTATGGATTACCTAATTTCAATAATGTATTTCAAGTTGAATGTGATGCAAGTGGAAGTGCAATAGGAGCTATATTGACTCAATTTAAATAGCTCAATCTTTTCCACTCAAAGGGGACACATCACTTAACTTTAACCTCAACCATGCCTTGACTATGGTTAATCAAAATCACCTCTATACCATTGGAAAATCCTATAATTAATTATGATCCTAAGATGAGATTAGGGTTTGTATAGGAATATATACCCTATCCCTACATGTTTGGACCCTTAGGTCAGGTTAAGAGAATCATTAAGGGTTGGAACAGTTAGTGTACGGATTGTGATTTGGAAAGCAAAGAATTGACTGAGTTTTTGTAACAGAGCCTTCATCCAAAGATTTAATGGACAATGTCAAATACAACTGGGGTTGCCAAGTTGAAACGGAACCCTAGCAGTCATGTCATTTCAAATTACCATGAAGCCCTACTTAATAAAGTTGCAAGTAAGTATGGTAGCCCACCAGTTTTGTGAAACTACTCCATGTCCCTTGCAAACTATTCTTCCACCTTATCCTTCACAACATTTTCCTGTAGCCACGAATTGTTTGCATACCTTATTATTGCATGAAGTGTAGTCAACTAGTCTAAGTGAAATTTCTATGGTAGAATTGACTACACCAATTGAATTTTCTCTTAGAAAATGTTTAAACATTAATAAAGGTTTAACTCCATCACAATAAGATTCTATGATCAGATTGTTGCAAACTTGTTAACAAGATTTTGCATGGGACTGTAGTGACATGAAAGGATTATATCCTAATATATGTACTCATAGGATTTATATCATTGAAGATTTTAAACTAGTAAGGCAACCCCAGAGGAGGATCAACACTACTCTCAGGGAGATAGTCAAAAGAGAATTGTAGAAGTTTTTGAATGCAGGGTTTATCTATCCTATATCTGACAGTCAATGGGTGTCACCTCTTGTAATAGTTCCTAACAAGGGAGGGAAATGGAGACTATGTGTAGAATATAGGGAGCTTAATGTTGCAACAAAAAATGATCACTTTCCTTTTCCCTTCATAGATCATGTCTTAGATAATTTGGCAGGGAAGCAGTACTTCTCATTTTTGGATGGGTATGTAGTTACAACCACATTAGGATTTCTCCAGAGGACCAAGATAAAACTACATTCACATTCCCCTGGGAAACCTTTTACTACTAGGTTTTGCCTTTTGGTCTCTGTAATGCCCCAACAACATTCTACAGGGTAGTCATTAACATCTTTTCTGATATTTCCCATGAATGTATGGAGATCTACATGGATGAATTTACGACCTATGGCTCAAATTTTGAAGAAGAAAAGAACAACTTAGAAAAAAAATTGTAGAGATGTGAAGACCACAATTTATCTTTAAACAATGAAAAGTTCTTCATCATGATGCAAGAAGGTGTGGTCTTGGGCCATTATATCTCGGCAGTAGGAATTCAAGTGGATCCATCTAAAATTAAAGTGATTTCTAAAATTGTTGTTCCTACTAAACAAAAGGAAGTCAAATTTTTTTTGGGTCATGATGGCTAATAAATGGGGTTTATTAAATATTTCAGGTAGATTACAACACCATTATATACTCTTTTGAAGAAACAAGTTGACATTGAATGGACATAAAACTGTGACAAAGCTTTTGACAACCTTAAAGTAGCTCTGACTCAAGCTCCTGTCTTGAAGGGACCAAATTGGTCATTGCCATTCCTTATTCATAATGATGCTTTTGATTATGTAATTGGGGCAGTTCTAGGACAAAAAGAAGGGTCAATTGAGAATGACATCTACTATGTTAGAAAGAATCTCCAAGGAGTTGAGTTCAACTATACTGTCACTGAAAAGGAGATGTTGGCAATAATCTATGCTCTTAACAAGTTCAAGAATTAAATAATCAGGTATCAAATCTTTGTACAAACATATCATGCATCCATTAAGTATCTCATGAACTAATATTCTATTACATGAAGGTTAGCAAGGTGGTTTTTGTTAGTGCAAGAGTTTGATATAACCATTGTTCATAAGCCTGGGAAAGCTAAAGTAGTGGCTGATTTTCTATCTCAACTGCAAATAATTTATGATCCTATATCCCTTGATGATTCCTTTCCAGATGAGAACTTATTTTCCATAACTTCTCACAACCCTTGGTATGAATATATAGCTAATTACTTACTTTTTTGAAAGACTCCTCACTTTTCACCAGAGGAAATAAGGTTACTTGTGGAGAAGAGTTTCAACTTCTCCTAGATAGATGATTGTATGTTCTATATTGGTCTAGACCATATCATGAGAATATGTGTGTGAGGATGAGACCTATGATATTTTGCAGTCTTTCCATGATGAACCATATGGTGGTCACTTTGCAGCCAAGAGAGCAACCATAAAAATTCTTAATCCATGATACTATTGGCCAAATTTATATAAAGATGCAGCAAAATATACCAGGAAGTGTGATAGGTGGCAGAGGATGGGTAGAACAACTAGAACTTTCTATGTGAGTTATATTTGCATAATTTTTTTGTTCCTTGTAATACTACTTGGAATCCACTTGCATATATTAGAGATATCCAATTACGAGCATTCATGTCTTTGATTCAAAATGAGATCAGTTGGGAAATGCATGTTGGACCACATAGGCAAGAGGAAACAAAATTTCCCTTATAATTAATGGTTGAATGCAAGGAGGCGAGGGTACTGTATTATGATTGGTTGGGGTTATTTAAAAAAATATTCTCATAGGGAAATAATTCAATCCTTAAGAGAAGAGGCATTCATGGAGTATGAGAAGATGGCTAGGAATGAAGGGAAATTATTCCTTAGATCCATTATTCAACAAAGGAATAGCATTATGAGGTTCTCCAGCGTGTTGAGCCTCATTCACAATAGAACTACCTAGTATCAACCCAAAGAGCATACATGTATATACAACTAGCCTGCACAAAGCAAGAACATTGGCTTCCACTTACATTTCATACCCCAATTCTTCTTTGGCCACTTCTCAATATGATAGATGATGGAAATAAATGTGATATGGAGTTTAAAAGGTCTAGATGGGAAAAGTTGGAGAAAAACAAAGGATACTACTAGAGTTTGGCCAAAGGTGGAGTAGGAAAAGGATCAACCAGTGACTTTTGAATGAATGCAAGGATCGATAATTTCTCCATTTCTAGAGGACAAGCAAGAAGTTAGGTTGGGGGAATGATGAGCTTAAATAACAACTAATTTTGTCCTAGTTTCTCTTGTTTTTCTTGGAACTGTTATAGGGTTTATGGGTATTTAAAGACTTTGGTTTGAATAGTTTTATGAATTTTAAAACAATATCTCAGGAACCTATGGCATGTGGAATTAAATACTTTCGAGATGAAATAATTGATGTTTTAAACCATGTTTATCTTTATATTATTCATTTTTTAATAACTGAATCATAATGGGTTTCCTGCAGCGAAGTAGTTTGTTTTACCTGCAGCCATGTGATATATCTATATTAATGAAATGTGAAGTTTAATAAATGTATGTAATGTGGAATGGATGTATCTCCATGTTTTTGTGTTCTTAACCTTTCACTATAGGAATAGATGAAAAAGGAAGAATGGTCAAACTAACACTTAATGTGTTTCACCTGTTCTTTAACCAAGTCATACTGTCAGGAGCAACAAAGAGGAAAACATTAAAAACTCATTGATGGCTTGACCAATTGTCCCACTTTATAGCTGGAGCATTCAATAATGTTTTAATGAACAGAAAATCTAGGGAGTAGTTGTCCTATATTCTCTCTCATGGATAAGAAGAAGACTATTTCTTTCTTGTTGAGATAATTTCCCCTTTCTGATTTCAATGTAATACCTGCACCCATCTAATTTGTTGGAGGTGGTTAGTTAGTTAGTTAGGTTATTAGTTGTGAATTTTTAGTTTAAATATGTTGGTTAATCCTCTTTAGAGGTTATCTAGGAGATCAAACAATAGTAGATTAATAGTAATGTAACTATTTTCAGCAATATAGTTTTCACAGTTTCTAGTAGTATGTACAATCAGTTTCTGCTGTATGAATAAAGAAATGGTTATTCTAAGTTTATAGTGCGTTGAATAACTTGGATCCGCTCAACCAAGGGTATCCTTTGCATTTTTTTGTTTATTTCCATTTGCTATAGTTTTTTTTTTCAATCGCTCGTATGTTCTTGCAGCACTAGGAAACAGTTCATGTGTCTGTTCCTGCAGCCAAAGAAGGTAGAGTAGTCTCCCACCTGATAGATGTGAACTTGGTTTGTATATTTGTTTTAACTTCTATTAATTCTTAAGTAGTTGGTAACCAAGTAGGTTTACTTTCAAGCATCTATTATCCTGTATTACTCATCTTTCTAGCAGTCGTTACCATGGCCTCAATGGAGACTTTGTGCATATATTGTACATAACCATTTCAAGTTCATGACCCTAGGTTGACATATTAAATGAACCTTTTCTTAGGAAAGATAGATTATTAATTAGGAAGACCAATTTGTGAGTAGAGGAGTTGGACCGGGTTATTTACCCATTTGGAAAGGCCTATAGTTGGAAACAACTACAACATTGATAGACTATAGGTCAGGGATTATGAAAATTTCAAATGGGTTTAAAAAATGAACTCTCACTGTATCCTTGAGAAAAACCTACATTACATTTAGATACCTCACCTTGGGTAGATGAGGAAATGGATACAGAGGGGGATGGAGTGGTAGAGTTGGCAATGGTAACACTCATAAATCATTTTGATGAGTTCCAAGATTTTGTTGAAAACAGGGAAGATTTTGAAGAAAATTAATGAGAATGTATACCCCTGAGAAATATGGTGACTGAATAATATATGAAGCCAAGAAAAATGTATGAGACAAGTGTGCACCAGTCTATATCTTATTTGTGTCCTTTGAATACACTCATAGGAGAACCAACTGAAGAATCCAACCAAACAAAACAAATCTTAGTGGATGATGATAAATCTCTCTTTATAAGTTCAACTTTTTTACCTAAAAAATAAGAGAAGTTGAAAAAATTATTGGAAAAACACGCAAAAACACAAGGACATGAAAGGAATTCATCCAAAAATGTGTACTCATCACATATATACATAAGATATTAAACCTATTAGACAAGGCTAGAGAAGAATTAACCCAGCCCTTAGGGATTTTGTGAAACAAGAAATAAAGAAATTGCTAAAGGTAGGATTTATTTATCCTATTTCAGATAGTTAGTGGTTTTATCCACTGGTTATAGTACCTAATAAAAATGGTAAGTGGAGAGTATGTGTGGATTAAAAAAAATTAAATAAGGAAACAAAGAGGGATTATTTTCCTTTTCCATTTATAGATCATGCACTAGACAATCTTACTGGCAACAATTATTTCTCTTTTCTTGATGGACTTAGTAGGTATAATCAGATCCAAGTAGCTCTGAAAGACCAAGAAAAGACCACATTCACTTTCCCTTGGGGAACTTATGCTTATAGGGTCTTACCTTTTGGCCTTTGAAATGCTCCTGCTACCTTCCAAAGAGCAGTTTTAGTTATTTTTGTTGATCTCACTACTTCTTGTGTTGAAGTATATATGGATGATTTCGTAGTTCATGGCAAGACATTTGAGGAATCCTTAGAGAGTCTAGAAAAAGTGCTCTAAAGATGTAAAGATAATAGACTCTCCCTTAACCATGAGAAGTGTTCCTTAATGATGAAATAAGGTATTGTATTAGGTCATCACATCTCCCAAGAAGGAATTAAGGTTGATCTAGAAAAAGGTAAAAATTATCAAAAAAATAATTGTCCCAAAAACACCAACTAATGTCAGAAGCTTTCTTGGGAATGTAGGTTACTATAGAAGATTCATAGAAGGATTTAGTAAAATTTTTGAACCTTTTTTTACTCTTCTCAATAAAGACATTAAATTCACATGGATAGAAGATTTCCATATATCATGCGAATCAATCAAACAAGCTTTGGTGACTTCCCCTATTATAAAAGGACCGGTATGGGGAGATTCATTTGATATACACACCGATGCTTCTAATTTTGTTTTTGGAGAAGTGTTGGGAAAAAAATATGAGAATCGAGAAATGCATGCTATTTACTATATCAGTAAGAATTTGAGTCCTACAGAGAGAAATTATACAACAACCGAAAAGGAATTCTTGGTTGTGGTTTATGCAATTAACAAATTCAGGCATTATATTAGTGGTTACAAAGTTTTTTTTGTAGCAATCATTCTATAATTAGATACTTAATGAACAAAGTTTTTGTAGGTGGAAGAATTATTACAAGGTTACTTTTGTTACAATAATTTGACATAACTATTGGGGATAAACTAGGGAAGGATAATATTGTTGCAAATTTTGTGTTAAGAATTGTTATGCAAGGTAATAATGAACCAGTGGATGATAAATTTCCAGATGAACATCTCTTTTCTATTTCAATTCAATCACCATGGTTTGTTGATCTTTCCAACTACCTTGTCACATGGAAGTGTCCATGTTATTTCAATACAAAACAAAAAAGAGGTTAATAAGAGAAAGCTCAAGGTTTAAATGGATTGATGGTTCTTTTTTAGAAATTGTCTAGATCATGTATTTTGTAGATGTGTATAGGAAATAGAAGTGTATGACATCATACATTCTTGTCATAGTGCACCAGAAGGTGGTCATTACTCAACCATTCAAACTATGCACAAGATCCTTGGAGTATGATACTTTTGGCCAACCATGAATAATGATGTTTCCATTTATGTGAAACATTGTGATGAATGTCAGTGCATGGAAAGACCTACACAAGCAATAGAGATGCCTTTGTAGCCACACATAGCTATGGAACCATTCCAAAAATAGGGAATTAACTTCATTGGAACTCATGATCCACCATCACAAGTAAATTAGTATATTGTGGTTATTATTGATTATGTTATAAAGCGGGAAGAGGTGAAAGCTCTAACAGTTGCAAGGGAAGAAAAAGGAGCTAACTTTTTGTATAAGAAGTTATTCTAGAGATTTGGAGTACCAAGAGAAATTGTATCTGATCAAGGGCCTCAATTTATTTCTAAAATGGTGGAAGAATTTATGAAAATATATCAAGTGACACATAGGAATTATTCACCTTATCATCCTCAATCCAATGACTAGGCGGAAGTGAAAAACATGGAACTTGAGAATATCTTGACAAAAACTATGTTAGTGAAGAGGTCAGATTGGGCAGAAAAATTAGATGAAGTAGTATGGGAATATAATACTACATGGAAGACCACTACTGGATTTTCTCCATATGAGCCTGTATATGGAAAAATACCAAGGGCATGTATGTCTATTGAATTTGAGTTAAGGACTCTAAGAACAATAATAGAAATAGGCATAGATTTTTCAGAAGAAAAGAAAGCAAGAGTTCAACACCTAAATTGATTAGATGAGATGAGAATCAAAGCTTTAAATCACACAAAAATAATTCAAAAGCAGAGGAAATCTTGGCATGAAAAACATATTGTGAATAGGAAATTCCAATTAGGAGATTGGACATTGTTATCTGATTCAAGGTTCAAAGATTTTAAAGGTAAATTCCATACCAGATGGTTGGGACCTTATGAAATCAAGCAAGTTTTTAATAATGGTGTTGTGCAGTTAATACCAATTGATGGAGAGAAAAATAAAATGTTGGTCAATGGACATAGGTTGAAATTATATCATAAACTCGCATCAAAAGAGTTCATTTCAGATTTTCAATCTTGAGTTGAGAACTTTATTGTGTGGAGGATATTTATTTCATTATGAATTGTTCCTCTTAGATCATGTAGAAGACAAAAATAAAGAAAGTAGACTGAAAACCATAAATGTCAATATATTTCCAAAAAAATGGGAATGATTGAAAACCTAAAATGGAAGTCAATCCCAGGAGTGGATTGAAAACCAATAATGGTAGTTCATACCTAAGGGTAAGTTTAAAAACCAGCAATGGAAACTTACGCTGATCAAATTTAGATCACTCCTGACAAGTGCCTATTTGTTTGCAATAAATATTTGCATGTTCCAAGAAAAGTAGCTCCTGATCGCTCCACGTTACTCCTAAAAATTTGCAAAATTTTAAAAGGCACTCTTTTCCATGAAAACTATTGTTAGCTCTTGATTGGTCAAGGTAATTAATGCTTCAAAAGAAGGAAACAACTATTTGAGAGCTCATAGACAGATCATTTTTGTAAAAAAAAAGGTATGCATTAATTGTGGTTTTTAATTTGAAATCATATTTCTTGGTTGATTTAACATGTAAATTAATAAGTGGATAGTAAGTGCTTATTTCAACACTGGTTAATTAATTACGGAATAAAGTTTAAAAGTTGAACGTTGATTGCGTAAAAAGAGGAATAATTATTGGGCATTAATGAGAAGGTGATGGAGGTACTCCCATATCCTATTGATAAGTACTTTCAAATCAATAAATCATTATTTTTGGAAATGGTGCAGGAGAAGAGTTGTCAAATTCCACAAATAGGCATAAAAGTACACATGTTATTCAAATCAACTTGTGTAGAAGAAAGGTAAATAATGTTAAGTTGTGTTTGAAAGATGGATTATAGTAAGGAAATTAGAGGATGTGATGTATGCAATCAAGGTAATTATATTTCACACATTTGGACATTATATGTTCATATAAGTTTTAATTTCCTAGAAAAGAAAAAGTTGTCCATATTTTTCATTTGCATTCCTGGAAGAATTTTTTCTATTGTTGGGAAATTTGAGGCAGCATTCATGGATTATGGGGAAAAATAGAAAAATTGAGCTTGAACAATTCAATCTTGATTCCAAAACAAAAGAGTTACTCAGGGAAATTGGATGGTTAATTTGTTTTAAATGTATGAAGGTTACAATGATGAGATGGTGGAGGAGTTTATCAGAAAATTTAATGTAAATACAACTCAAGTGATGTGAAAGATCATAGAAGTGATTCCTCAGGTTATAAGTGAGCTCTATGGGATTATTGTTGAAAGAGAGCCAGTGGAAAAAGGGATGATGAACTTGGAATATTTGATAGTTTCTTTTCACCACCCAAAGGATAAAAAAAACTAGAACTTCAAAAACATAAGGGGAGTACCAAAGGGATTAGAAAAGATACATTGGATGACCTGTGGAGTAATCTAGTTATGTGGCTAATGAAATTATTTACCTGCAAAGGCCAGTATGGAATGTTTAGGGGGCCCATCATGATAATGTTAACACATGTTAGGCATGGGCAGAAAAGACCAGAGGTAAGAATAAATTTACCCACATTCCTATTTTCCCAACTTGTCTCGACGATTAATAGAGTGAAGGAAAAAAAACTGGAGTTTGCTATCACTATTTAATTCATTTAATTTAAAGCATCAATTTATGAAGAAGAATTATGGGAAGGAAGGTTGGCTCAAGTTTATTATGGATGAGAATAAAAAAAAAAGGTTGAAATAAAAACAAACCCATGTGCATAAAAGGCCTAGGTTTGAGATAGGTGAATCCAGTCACCCCTGGGGAAAGAGGTCTAGTGCAAGGACTAGGGATAGGAAAGAAAAAAAAATCTCAGAAACTCCAAATCCTCATGATAAATTAGAAAATGAATTTATCATATCATCACATCTACAAAAATTAACCACGAAAGAACCTCTTGATGTTCCATAACCTAATTCAAACCCTATTTCCCAACCACAAACAAATTAAGAAGCCCCAAATTTGGAGGTAGGAAAAACTAGATATGAGAATCCACAAGAACCTCAACATCAGATTCCTGTCAATGAAGAATTTATTTCTTGTGTCAATGAGAATGGAGGACCTCAAAGTGTGGAGGCTCAAACAGAGAAATATTAGTCTACAGAACCTATGGGGGTAGATGAGAATGCTGAGGAAATACAGAAGAGTAAAATCCCTCAAGATGAAACCCATGTTATTTACATCTCTGAGGATAGTTCATAAAATAATGAAGAATATCCTAAGGAATTTGAGGTGGATACCTCTATTTCTGTTTCACAATCGAGCCCTTTACATTGATGAGCTTAAAATTTGGCTCAATGATTATGTCACTTAGTATTGTTTTCTTTGTCATGTTCCTAGGTTATGTCATAGTTGGTTTCCTAAACTTCATTTTTAGTTGTATAAAGTAATCTTTATGGACTTGGTATCATGGACCTAAAACTTATACTTTAATATCTATGTGATTAGTTAAAGACATTGTTATATGGTTATATATGTAATCTATATAGATTAGTCTTAATTATGGTTCAATAAATGGTTACTCTAATAATGGATGGATATATATGTATTTTATATTCTTTGTGTGTGTTAACATTACAATGTAGCATGATTAATGGAGGAGTACAATAAGCATTGGCGCTCAAGGAGGTCATGTTTAGGGACCAATTAATATCAGTTCAGCAAGGATCAACATGGAAACAATCAAAGGATGGATTGGTTACAACTCGTAGAGAAGTCAAGATTGTAAATTGTCATTCTTAAGAATGGAGTAAATATAGGAAAGCATGGACAAAGCTATATTTACTCCTAATTTACTTGACATTTAATTGTTCCTCATTTGATGGTTGACTCCTTTCTAGTTTAAGTAATAAGTTCATTTTCCTATTCCTTTGGGCATGGAATAAATAGGAGTAATTATTTAGAGATTTTAGTTATAAATAAGAAGTTGAAACTTCTTCAGAAGCTAGCTTAATCAGATTGAGATTCTATGTAATAGCATTTTTGGTTTTCAATACAGTTCTAGTTAAATCTTAGTCATGTTTTGTAATCAAGTACTTTTGATGAATGAATAAATAAATGAATTTTTGAGTTTATAAGTGTGTAAATGCATTCTAGATACTCATCCAAGGGGCCCCACTTGGTGAGTAACTCCTTTCAATTTAAACACTAGTTTCCTTCAGATCTATTTGCAATGTTTCATATTTTCCCTATTCCTGCAGCCATTGGAAGTGATTTCTTGAGACTGTTCCTATAGCCAAGGCAGACAAAGTAGTTTCTGTCAGCATATCTATACCTTTCTTGCATTAGTTTGCATAGGTTTAAATTCAACATTTGGACTATGTAAAGCATTTGAATTATTACCATTTAAAGAATTTACCTTTCAACGTTTGTTTTCCTATAGCTATAAGATAGCATGGCCTGTAACCACCCTAATTTGGTCTTCTCTGACCAGAGACCCTATTTTCCCTAAGTGTGATCATACCTTTAATTATGTCAAGATAATTCCTCATTTAATTGGCATAATTCATTTTTAATCTCCTAGAAATCAAAGTGATTCCATCACTAATTCACATTAATTTCCTTATCCAATTAAATCAAATCAAAACAATTAAATCAAAATAATCAAATACATGGCTAAAGTAATTAATTAATAGGAATTAAATAAATCTCCTAATTACAACTCCTCACTTGCAAAATGGAAAATCAATCCATTAGCCAATGAGAGTTAAATCACTTGGATCACCTCACATAGATCACCAAAGATTCAATCTCCACCTCTCTTCACAAATCAATCTTGACCTCTCATTCCTCAAATTCTTCTATAAAAGGAATGAATTTTGAGCTCAATGGACCCTTAATCATAGAAATTTGAAATCATCCTTATGCTGCTCTAATTTTGTAGAATTCTAAATGCATTTTGTTGATAGTAATTTCATAATCTCTTTGGTGCACTTAAAATGAACTTTGACTTATCATTTAGATTGCATTCTCTCTAAATCTTCCATTCTAAGCATGGTTGTGTCACTAATTTATGCATAATTTGAGGGAAAATTATAACATTTATCAAACTCTTCTTAGATAGGGAGCAATATGTCGGCTTTAGTAATTTCTATGTGCTTTTACTCTCATATTTCATGTTTTTCTCACTAATGTAATCATATTGAAGTGTTGTGTTGCAGCTTGTAGGTCCACAAAATATACACACATTTCTGGCACCCACCGTGGGGCAAATCCTTAGATTTCTCCTATTTTCTAAGTCTATTTTTGCTAATTTGTGTTCTCTATTTTCAGGTACAGAGTTGCATTCAGTGGCCAAATCTCGCCTTTAGTTGTAAAGGCTCGCATCTGGGAAAGATCATTGCATCTCATATTTTTGTCATCACATCCAGTGTATCCCATATCTCATCTGGTAAATTTTGTATCACCTTTAGTATCAAAGGCTTGTTTTCAGGATCCTTAATCGCACCCATGATTTCTAGGATTACATCCAGTAAATACAGTCACATTTGGTTAGCTATTTTGCAAATTGTAAAGTCTGACCACTAATATGCTAACCATGACTATTTTTGTGTTTTGAACAGCCTAACATTTTCTTACAGGTTGCTGTCAGAGACTTTTTTAAAAAAAGTTGGAAGGAAATTACTAATTTGTGGTTTGCAGTTTTCCAAAGCGTTCAACCTAACCTTTGTTTTTGCAAACTTTCAAACTTAAGTACATTTTCTTTCATTTAATAAATTGATCAGAGGATTATGCTCTTTTCCTTTAATAAAGAAAATTAGAAACTCAAAAGTCAATTTATAACTTGATAAGAATTTGGGGAAAATGAAAAAGCAATCACACTTTTCTAAATTTGTAAGTAACTGAACAAGCAATTCACTAAGTTTGGGGAAATTGAACAAGAACATCTTTCTAATTTTGGGAAGTAATTGAATGAGCAACTCATTTAAATTGGGGAAATTAAACAAACAAACTTTTCTTTCATATGATTTGTTAATTCTTACAATAGGCATTTAAAAACAGATTTAAACACATTTCTTAGTCCAACTAGAGAATTTTCTCTTTTTCCCAAGTTGGAGAAATCAAAGACTCGTCATGGGGAATTAAGATTTGAGTTATGAAATATGAGGGAATGAACATGTTTGATGTTCTTGTGGGAGAAAATGGCATGGAATAGGAGAGTATTCTCTTCTTCTAATGAAGAATTAGAAATCTAGACTCCTAAGTCACCAATCCTTTGTAATTACTTTCAAAAAATTAGAGGGCCTATCGGTTGAGGAAAAAATCTCCCGGGAATGACCCAAGTGAGGACAGGTTTTATGCCAACCCTTCCAACTCACTATAAATAATATGCTTCCTTGTAGGTCAAAGCCTCGGAAGACGTAGTCAGATTTGTTCCTAGAATTTTGACATCATTCCTTGAACTTGCTTGAGTGTGTGTAGAGCGGAGCCGCTCGAATCTTTCTTGCAAAACTACACACATTTGAGTACTCATAGGGATATACACCTCAATTTTTCCTTGTACGATTATATGGGGGACGATTGCAAATGAATGCTCACAATTAAACAACACTTGTACTAAAAAACTACCTGGTTTATCTATGAAAGGGTGATAATATTTGTGCAAGGAAAATAGTAATTACCCCAAGATACTCATCATTTTGTGCCCTCACTTACATTTGGAGTCAACTAATATGACATCATGATTGGAGCCATTGTGTGCTTGGTGATGGTCATATTCTGATTAGTATGTGAGTGTGTACCTGAGTCTACGAGCAAAGATTTTCACTCTATGCCTAGAATCTAGAGAATAGGGATGTGTTTGACCACCTTAACAAAAAGCATTGCTTGATGTGTCCTAAAAACTCACTAAGAAGATAAATCCTCAAAACAAGCAACACATTTCAATTTCTGACATACATGTTTAAAAATCTCTGCAAAGTCTCAGACAGTCTCTTCTGTTAGATTAAATTTCATGTACTTTGAGACAAAAATGAAAAAATTTGCAAAACCATCAGAGACTCACATATGGTAATTTTCAAGTTGCTTCTAGTTGCATTAGCTCACATCTAGGGAACTTGCTCGCTTTTGGTAATTCCTGTCTCGCATGGAGGAAAGTTGCTCGCATCTTGCATATCAAAGCTCACATTTAGTTTGCATAAGCTCACATCTAGAAAATCATAGATCACATTTAGGGAGTAGTATCTAGGACAATGGGTACTTGAATATGTGTCATTCTCATAAACTCAGTATTTTTGGATACCCTTTTGGCTCTTCAGTCTAGTCCTGTTGCTCTTGCTGGTCTGCCTGTCGCTGTTTCACAACTTACTTTGAAGTCTACCTTGCATGTCCTTTTTTATTCTCACAATTGGTCCCAAAACATGTGGCCTTTTCACTCAACAAAACCTCTTGATTCCCAGCTCACTATTAGGGCATTCTAACCCTCTAACACTGGAGTCACTCAAATGCAAACACTCTTTCACTACTTGGACACACCTACTTGGACAATTTGAAATCCTATTGATACTATTGGAAAACCTTTGATGAAGTTGAGACCCAGCTTTCATGGTTAACAAGACGTAATCAATACCTTGCTGATGATCTAGAGAGACCTCCTAGATTACTCAAGTTTCAACAAGGAGAGACATCTCACAATCCCCTATTCAATTTAGACTCATCCAAAATGGAAGCACCTCACCATGAATGGAGTTCAGCTTTTGAGGAATATAACGATGAACAAGAGTGTATTGAAAGAGAAAATTGTCAAAAAGAAAAAAATCATGGCCATCCTTTATTTGATTTGGATAGTGACAAAGATATATCAAAAGAAGATTATAACAAACTCAAACAAAGTAGAAAGTTCCAAAGGACCTTGGAAAAGATCATTGGTGAAGACAAAGAGAAATATTTCCTACATAGCTTCTCTTGGATTCAGACTTCCCAAAGACTATGATGTTGAGAGACTAAAGGAAAAGGAGGTACAAATACCTATTTCAATCCTCACCAATAAATTTACCCTAATTCAAACAGAACTTGCGACACTCAAGCAAGAAAAGATCAAACCTAAAAAAAAACTCTTTGGAACACATATGTCTATTTCCTTTTGATAAGAGTATAAACATGGTTTTATTTCCTCCTAACATGGAAAGACCCAAATACAACAAGTACATGGGTGAAACAGATCCACATGACCATGTTAGAGAATTTTTTTCTCTAAGCATAGAGTACATGCATGAACCTACTTATCTAATGAGGCTATTCTGGGAAGTCTAGGCGGAAATGTTATGGAATGGTTCTCAAAACTCACACCAAGTGTGCAATATTTTGATGAGTTAATACAAAGATTTGTCCAACATCACTCCTACAACATACAACATAACATAACTATGATGGATCTTTGTAACATGAAACAAAGAATGGGTGAATCCTTTACACACTCTTTACAAAGGTGGAGGAGAATATTTGCGAGGTACACAAGAGCAATAACCGAATCTAAAAAGATGGAAATATTTATCGAAAACTTGGTACTTGAAATGAACTATTTTTTACAAATGCAAGATTCACCTAGTTTTGAGAGAATGATAAAAAATGTTATTCGTGCCAAAGATGTTATGATCAAGAAAGGAGAAATCACACTCCAAAGTGACAATAAATCTAATAAATACAAAAACAAACCTAAATGGTGGAACAAGAAAAAGAATGTTGTTAGTGATGGAGTGGTAGAAGCATCCAATGCAAATCCTAAACCAGTGGTGTTTAATCTAACAAACAGCCCACAAGAAAGCAAAGAAGCTAAGGTAACAACCATAATACCAAGAGAAAAAAATGAGAACAATAAGAGTAAACCATGGACTTCTAGACCTCAAAGAACATTTACGTCATTGGGAGAACCTCTTGAGATAGTTTTGAAGACACTCTTAGATAACAAAGTCCTCATGATACCAGATTCAAAACCATGGGAACCAAAAGTTAAACCAAGATGGTGGAATTACAATGCCTATTGCATCTTTAATAAGAAAAAAGGACATAAGACTAATGACTGTGTTAAGCTCAAACACGTTATACAAGACCTTATTGAGGGAGGAAAAATCAAAGTGGAAGGACATACCACTAACAAAGATCACACGAAATTTAACAAACTATTACCTAACTACAAAAAATGGGAAGCTTATAAAGGAAAAGGAAACAAAGTGAATTACACCTACTCCCATAATGATAATGTGATCAGCATGTTGGACATAAAAAGTGAATCAATCAATGTGATCACTATCAAAGGTGCCAAAGAACCATCAACACATTCAAATGTGGTAACTTAAATTCAATTGCAAGTCATGATCAAAGGGGTTAACTCCTCATCTAAGCAAGCGACATCCTCTAAAACACCTATTGTCACAATTCATAAACTAGCAGTGAAAAGACAAATAGTTACTATATCATCTACAAACTATAACTTGGTAGACCAATTGCAAAGAACCTCAGCTCAAATTTCCATATTTGAGTTATTAAAGATCTCTTTTGTGCATAGGGAATTTTTTGAACAAGCCCTACATGCCGCAAATTTTCCATAAGACATTGATGTAGACAAGTTCCAGGCAATGGTCAATCACATTTCAGCTCCACATTACCTCTCCTTTTTAGAAGAAGATGACAAGTCCTTGACTCATCCATATAACCAACCCCTTCACATTGAAGTCTTGATTCAAAAATCCCATGTCAAATGTGTATTGATAGATGGAGGTGCAGGGTTGAATATATGTACTCTCAATCTAATCAAGAAATTGGGTCTTTCAAAACAAACAATTGATTTAAGATGTAAAATAACTATCAAGGCTTACGACGAAGAAGAAAGATCATCCAAAGGGCTCATTGTTCTACCAATCAAAATAGGACCAATTGAACGCAATGTGGTTTGTTAAGTTCTTGATCTACCATTGGCCTATAACATATTATTAGGGAGACCTTGGATACATGAAATTCAAGAAATGACATCTATTTACCACCAATGCATCAAATTCCCACATAATGGGGTGGAAGTGGCAATTCCTGCAGATTTAAGCTACATTTGCAACAATGTTAAAATAGATAGTATGGTTCCTCACAATAATGAAGTCCCAAAATAATCCACACTTGAAACCTCTAAAGATATGGTGATGACAATCTTTGAAAAGACACTAAAACTTGAAGAAACTAGCATGGGAGAATACAAACTAGACATGACGCCATCATTGGATAACATTCCCCTATCTCCACGATCTTATGGGAAACCTTCCCCATCTTTCACACCTACTGCATCTAAATAAATAGACATTCACAAAACAACTAGCATGGTTAGAGCCTCTACTTCTCAAGAGGATGAAAAAGAAGATAAAGCAGTCTTGGCTTGGCTCTATAAAGGAGAATAGAGAGAAAATCAGGTAAAACATGTGGAGATATCCCTAGAAAAGTATGGCAAAGGATATTGTTGGAAATGAGTTGAGTAACTGAGAGGGGAGGGGTGAATCAGTTACCAAAAAAACAAATTCAAGTCCCTTACATGTCTCAAACAAATTGTTGTGGGTCCACAACACACACCACATGTTGCTCCTCTGACCATGGGGACCCCCCCTTTTTTTGTGTCTTTTGGTCTTTTTAGTCTGTCCCCTTTCCCAGTCCCACACAAATTGGTCTCATTATCAGCCTATTGATCCAAGCAGACACCTTTTTTTGGCCTTTTTCCCTTTCGGCCTTTTGGAGGACCAAGTCCTCCGAAATACCAAAATGGCCGAAAGGCCAAAAGGTGTCTACCTCTGAACTTTCAGTGTTTCAAAATCCAAAACACCGAAAGTGCTGACATCCCCCTACGGGTTATAAAAGGTCACAAGGCCCTAATTTCACTCACTTTGTTTTTCTTTCATCTCTGACGTCTTCTGAGAAGTGACTTTGCAAGCTTCATCCTCACTCCTTGTGGTTGATCTCCCCATGCCTTCAACCTCCTTATCTCTTCCTCCTCTACTCCTAGCTCTCACGAGGTAGGTTTTCCTCGCCACTTAGTGTTTTTTTCCACTCTTCATGGTTTAGGTTTAGGGTTTCAGACCTAGTGCCTGTCTAGCCTAGTGCATGTTGACCTCCCTCCCCAAGTCATAGGGATTTTTATGCCCTTAGCCTTGCAAGGGAAACCCCTCCTTTTTAGGTCAGGTCTGGTCCTTTCATGTTTTCTAGTTATGTTTTTTTCTTGTTTTTGTTAGTGACCTTTGTCGCAGGTTTTTTGCCTCCGAAAGGTCCAAAACCGGGTCTGATATGTCATCCAAGTGGTCCTCCAAGATTTGGCCTTTTTGACATTTCAGACCTTTGAGATGTCCGAATCTTCAAGGATATTGTCTACCTTACGGGGTTTTGGAATTTTGGAGTCCGAGATCCATTTTGCACTTTCGGCGTCCGAAGAATCTTTTCGGACTTTTGCACACCAAGAATCCGACAGGTTCTGTTTCATCGACTTCTCTTTCACACTTTCAGCCTTTTCAAAATCCAAACTAGTTTTTGGTGCCTGAAACCTCAAAAAGGCCAAAAGTGTGAAAATCTACATTTCTGGCTACTTAGAGCTTTGTACTCCTATTTTCCTAGATTAGTCAGTTCTTTTCAGCTTTCTCTACAAATAAAACACAAATACTTGCATATTTCATTGCAGGAATGCTTGAGAAAAAGACTACGTCAACCATGAAGTACTTATACAAGGGGAACACTCCCCCTTCCAAGGTTGGTAACAAACACATTGAGATCATTGATACTGATATTGGGAATGTAGATTGGGATAAACTCCTGACAAGATGTTCCCAACCGGCCAAGAGATCTGAGGACTGCACCTCACTAGTCTTGTCAAGCCTAGTTAATGTGGCATCCCACCCAGTGGCTATCACATCATCTGAACTAATCATGACTTTGGAAAACCATTATGATTCATATAAAAAGGTGGTCCATAATATAGAGGGACAAGTGGTGTTAGATATCAGACTAGATGTCATAGAAGAGGTCTTCCACCTCCACAAAGGCATAGACAAGTTCTATGACTTCTTCATAGAAAAGGGAAATAGATGGTTAAATAACAAAGGGGAAGAGGCATATGACATAGTCAATAAGAATTACCTTGAGAAACCTCTCCCTAAAAACAAGCTGGACAAGATAGACCTCAGGAGGGGGTACATGAAAGATGATATCCAGGCAGCCCTAACTTTACTAAGCCAGGTATATGGATTACCGCAATCCTTCCAACTGGTGAACTGGATGATTCTATTAATAGAGAAAATCAGAGACCATAAGTATAGGTTCGATTGGGGAACCATCATTAGCAAAAGGTTGGATGAACAGATGGTGGGAGTAAAGCACAACCTTAAGTTCTACATGAGTACCTATGTGGTGTACTTATTGGCAGCACATGCAAACTACCTGGGAGTTACCAAGAGGGGAAACATAAATGATCCCAATGCTTAGCCTCACATTGTGTAACCCCAGATACAAATAAAGGAAAACATGTCAGAAGATAGCCCAGACTATAGGATAGTCAATGACGCCTTCACCTTCGCAATCATTGGATCCATTGAAGGTGATTTTGTGAAGAGGATGTCAAAGGAAGCAACCACCAAGGTGAGGACCATTGGGGCTTATTACATATAGTATAAGACATTCACTTACATCCAAGTGGTAGGGTCTACCTTGAGACCTAAGAAGTTGTTACGCTATCCATCTGATTGGATAATCACCTTAGAAATGGCCAGACAGCTTGCTAACACCTATGAACATATCAAACACAAGAAGAAACATTGCTTGGACTTCCCTATTTCTCTGGGCCCATACACTTTACTAGATATGAAGGTCTAGAAATCCTTTTCCTTTGAATGGGATGAATGCCCACTAAAGCTCTATAAAATAGTCCAGCCAAGGTTTGACTCGATAGGAACATACAACCACATCACCAGTAGGTTCTATATCCATGAACCACATCTGGAAGACCATTGGATCAATTGTGTAGATGATCATGAGGTTAGGATTTGAGATTATTGTAGAATTTCCCTCACCCTTTCAAAACACACATTGAAGACCCCAATTCCTCTGAATGTTTGGGAGAAGGATTCAGACAGGGTATTGTTATCATTTTAGTTACACACTAAATTGATAAATTGATAGTTGTTTTACATTGAATTCTGAATTTTATAGTTGTTGTCTTAAGTTGCAGAATTGTTCAAATTTAGAAGAGCAAGTAAACATGCAACATAGAAACTATAAACAATAGAAGGATTTCATAAAGGTACATCTATTCAACACTATTATTCAGATATTGAAGACAAGATACATTTCTCTTGCATTCATGTTAACACTGATAATGTTCTAAGTATTGATCAGATTTAAAACTTTCAATTTCATAAATTGATCATTACATTGAACATTCAAAATGAATGTAATAAGAAAGCATTCCTTCATAGGTTATATCTTTCAATTGCAAACATATAGAAGATGTACAATGCTGAAAGCAGTAAAAAGAGCATTAGAGGATTTAGGGATCTAAGAATTGCCTTGGAGAGGTCTTTTTGCATTCTGATAATCGGGCATATGGATCTTCATGTCTTCTACCTTGTCTTCATCCTAAAATATTCTTCTAATTTATCCTGCATCATAGAGAGAAAGAGTAGTTAGATCCAAGTTGGATCTAAACAATGCATAAATCCCTAAAAACATCATGATGCAATAACACTTCCAGAACTATACATTGTGTAAACATTAATGCAATAACAAGGTATACATCTGCATTAACTAAATAAAGTATCAAAGGGACATAGTTTTATGAAACCTTTTACTGCATATAGTAGTTATCCTGCATTAGGAAGGAATTGCTATGTAGGAAAGCAGAGCATCCACATTTTAAATCAATAAATCCAACCAGAAAACCCACATTCATACATAAATGTCATCCCACATGACATTTACATACAAACATGGATTAGCTGATTGAATCCATCAACCTAACATGGGGACTTAGTGGTGTGTGCAAGTGAGAGATGTCTACAAATTCTAAAGTATGATATGCAGAAAGAAGAGAGATGCAGTACACAACAATTGTTACAAAGTGCATAAATACTGTTACAATTCAACAATGTTGATGCAAGTATGCAGGTCAACATGCTGTTATGAAAGATGCTGAAAATCAAAAGATGGATTCTCTAAATTAAAATAGAATGGAAATGCAGTACTCAGAAATGCATATGAAATGAATGGCGTAGATTGTTCCTAATTGAAGGATGTTACAACAAACAAGAAGCATATTTGTAGATTAAATAAGTGTGTAGAAGAGTGCATATGCAAAAGAGTGAGCTGAATTGTTGTCAAAATAGAAATTGTATATACATGGTTTATAGCAATGTTATTACTTAATTTTTTTGAGCGCAAAGGGAAATTCAGTGCCTGGTGAAAAGATGTAAAAAATGTATAGGTTAAGGATATATGTTCAATAATAGATTCATATGCTTCAGGATGATTCTTTAACAAACTGGTTATGATATATGTTTAATAACAACACTCTCAAATAAAAGAGAATATGCATCATATATTTAGGGATCTCTACATTTTATAATGCTATTCATGGGTGTCATGAGCCCATTCTTGAACCCCATAAATAGTATTAATACTGGATTCATCAATTTATTTTTCATATTACAAACTTCATTTAGGAGGACAACATATCTCATATATTATAATGACATCATCAAACACATTGAAGAGCATATTAAAAAAGAACAGTATGCAAAGCTCTCTATTTCTACAAGAATATGGTGACATTCAGAAAATAGTCACTGTCAGAAGAGAAAAAAAGGAGGACAACATGGGTAATGTTTTATATAAAACGGAATAACAATGTGTTTATATGTTGTTAACCTCTATTTCATGCAAAGAAAAACCACATCTTGAAAGAATTTAGATAGTAAAGCTACATAACAGAACTCAGGGATAAGTTATGGGTTTCGTGCTACACATAAGGAAGCAACAAAGGAGTCACAATATTAGCTAAAGCCATGAAAAGAGAATATAGTAAAGGTGCCAGATGGATGGAGAAGACATTAATATATATAGCTTTTTATTCAAGCATAGCATGGTCTCTATAAATAGTGGGTATTCAGACATGACACATTTTTTGCACATAGAGTAAACATGGGTCTAACAAGAGATAATGGTGTTTTGAGCATGAATGCATGTTGAACAAAGAAGACAACATCTAAACAAAGTATGGATATCTAGTGGAGCATGTAAGCGGTGCAAGTTCAAACTGAAAGAAAGCCATGAAAATATGCAAAGAGAGCTCACTACATAAAGACATCAACAACAAGTACAGTCTCAATGCTAGGTGGAGTTCCAGATTTATGTCAAATTCCATATATTATGGCGTGTTTACAAACAATAGAATAAAAGGGCATAAGCATGGTGTTCGCTGTTGATAACAGACAACAGACTAGAGTCCAGGTAAAACCTAACAAAGAGAAAAGAATAAATTACTTATCTTCAAGTTGCAAGTCAAGCTCCATGCATAGCTTTAGAGGTCGAATCCAAGAAAGAGCCTGATTTTTATAGAAGGTGCATGATAGATTAGCGTCGTATTTCATGGTGTGAAGGCTCTAAAATACAGTTTGAAAGAGACAAAGGAGAGCCCGAGTTCAAAGTTCAACCAAAGATACATGCAAAGTGCCATTATTCATGGCTTTAAAACTTTAGTTTAAAAGCGTATACACCCCGCACCATTCAAAGAACCTACAGATAAGAATCCAGCCAAGAGCCTCAGCCCAAGACCATGCCATATGTTATGGAATTTAACTCAAAATAAATGCAAAGGAATCCTGTGGCAAACATGCAGAGAACCCGAGTCCAATAATGAATGCATATCCACAACAAAGAAATGCTAGATGCTAGTATAGAACCCCAAGTTACAACCCAGCTCACAGTAAAGTCACAAACAATAGAGAGCTCAAGTTTAAAGATGCAGAATGCTTACTTCTTAACCCACAAATACCAAAGAGAAGTAAAGAAAACTACAGTATGCCATGGATGCCAACTTCCAGATAACAAGTGGTGAACTCCAAATTAGCCTGAGATCAACAGCAGAGGCTAAGAAATAGTGTAGAATTCACCAGCATGGTGATGCCAAACAGCAAGAAACCCTAACCTAAATTCTTCCCAAACAACAAATGCAAAAGAATGCCTATGTCAAGTTGAATAGGGATTTGGAATCCATTGAAGTACAAATGAAGAGATATTTTGCATTGTATTAGTTGTGATGGAGTTAGAGTTAGCCTAAAATTTAGTGTCGGCTTTGCATATATAGTTAGGGTTGTTAAACTATGGTGTCGGGTTTATGTTAAGGATTTGGGGATTTATAGTTTTGGTGGGGTTTATGCATTTGAGTTAAATTTGGATGGGTTTTGTAATAAATTTTGTAACAAGTTGGTAACCTTATGTAAAAAGATGAAAATCTTTTAGACACCAACTATGAGAGGGTATTTCATTTTCGAAATCAGCCTTTAGGACTTAATTTGTGGCATCAATTATGCCTTAAATTTAAGGATTGAGATAAAATTTTGGAGGTCTGTTGAAGGCTATTTTTTAGGGATATCATTTGGGCCAAAAATCAGAGTTATCTATCTTTTTAGGAGGACTTTTAGGGGGAGGATTTCATTTTCAAGATTAGCCTTGAGGGCTATATAATTGAACTTCTTATTGATTTAGAGGGGTTCAAAATTTGGTGAGAAGAGGCTTTTAGTGAACTATTTGTTTGTATACCCCTTTTTACGCATTTTTGTATCAATTTTGGTTCAAAATTTGGGGATTTTAAGGTATTAGTGAACATATTGTTCCTTTGCCCATTTCCTTTGTATTTTGTAACCATTTTGCATATTTTGGAGATAATAAAGTTGGTCTTGGTATTCATACATTTTTTCTGAGTTTTTATATCTATTCTTCTAAATTTCCATATTTAAGTGTTTCTTTTCTTTTAAATATAGATTAGTGAATTTCTCAAATTCCTATTCTAGAGTTATAAAGAATTAGCCTTTTGCAGAAAGTACCTATTTTTTGATAGGATCTTCACCATTAGTGGTATCAAACCCTAATAGTAAGCTCTTGGTCATCCTAGGTGTTAAGAAGTGAAAACTATTGCAGAACTTAGTAATGTGTGTTTTGTAGGTATAGTCTTTCAATTCTAATAAATCTGCATCCATCTTCGGTGTATCACCTTTCTTATTTAGTTTTTCCATTTTACAGTTCTCCTTCTCCCTTTTCCCAAAACCATAAAAGTCAGCATTAGGTGATATCCTGAATCTAATAGGAACCAACCTAGAACCCAGAGATTCATTCTCTCATCCACCAAGGAGAATATTTCCATATTCCAATAGGATGGATAGATTCTGCATCGAGCTATAGGCGCAATCCTAATTGACAATAGTTTTTGGCATGCCCGGTGAGACCGAACTGTTTCACAGTTCTGAAGAGATTCATTATTATTGTTGTCTTGGTTTGAAAACAATATTTCAGCCTTTGTAGGCAGGATTCAAATACACACCTGGCGCCTCTATTGGAAAAGATCTATTGGTTTCAAAAGGTCAAGTGCTGGTATTTTTTAGATCATCTTTTATACTCAGATTTCCAGCTTATTACATGAATAGAAATGTCACATTATTGTGGGCAACAAGAATACCCACCATCATATTATAAAAGAAATGACCATGAAGTTTCTAACCAGCCATATCATTTTGAGGGTGCTACCAATTTTGTTCAGAATGATTTTGCAAGTGCTAATTATCAGCATGTTTCACCTGTTTGTGAGCCTCTCATTCATGTGCAAGTCTTGTTTAAAATGGATCTTAATGGAATTACAGGCTAGGTTATGGCTCTCGGTTAGAGGCTTAATGACCTTGGTGTAGGCTTAAAGGGAGATCCATCTCTGCCCTTACATGAGGATGAGTTCAGATATCATTAGTTAAAACTCCTTTTGGTGCGTTGGGCTTCCCAGATTTAGGAAAATAAAGAGCAACAAGGATTTGATATGCAAATAGAAGATTCAGCCTACCGAATCTTTCAAATGTGCATGCTGATATTGGGTATGAAATACTCTAAGGAGACAACATAAATAAAGAAGCATATGTGGACTCAAGCGAAGGAGCAGTTTGATACCAAGCAAAGACAATTTGATCAAGCTCTTGCAGAAGAAGAGAAGAAGCTAGAAGCATAGAAGAAAGTTCATGAGAAAGAGTTAGAAGAACATAAAGGATTGATAAAGGTCATGTTTTCTATAGGTGTAAAAAGTGAGGAATATTTCCAAAGAAAATTTAGAGCTCGTGAGGAATTTCATGACAAAGAGCTAAGTGAGCACAAGGAGAGAATAAGGCTCCTGATTGATACAACAACTAAGTATAGAGATGCCAGTAAAGTTCACTATGAAGAAGCCCAAAAGTATAAATGAAAGGCTGAGAAAAAGGTTGTATCTAAGCCTCATACCCTTGCTAATTAGAACAGTGAAATAATGGCAGATGTGTTTGATGAGCTACCTAAGTTTGTTGAAGAGGAAAACATACTAGACCAAACACCATTATTAAGTTCTAGCCAAATGGATGAAGAATTGTATCCCATCCTCATGCAAGATCATGAAGGAGATGTTGTAAATCAGAGGATAGAAACACCCATCTCTGGACAACAAGAGGAAGTTCAAAATTTTGGTGTTTAGATCATGCATGATAGCAAAAAAAAGGTAGATATAAATCCTCTTCCATGCAATAATGAAAGTTATGATGATGAGGCTGACTTTTGGGATGGTCTTGAAGTATTTATGGTAGAATTAGATGACTGTCATCCATCTCTTCATAAATAGGACAAGGTACAACAAGCTGTTGCACACATGGTATGTACTGAGTCTCATGAATTTCCTTCATCTTCTAATATCAAAGAGCTAACAAAATTGATAAGCTGTGGTCATAAAGAGCCTAGAGGTGGATTGGATGGGATGCTAGTCAAGGAGGGCATCATTCAGGAGGAATATCAAGGGTCTCATATTGAGGCCAATTCAATAGACATTGATGAGGAAATTTTAGTTTCTGATTATCAAATCATCGATACATTACCTCAACCTATTTTTCCTCATATATTAGATATAGTTGATCATGAGATTGTTATAGTGATCCAAGAGATACTCAACAGAGTTGAGTCCAACAACATAAAGGTAGAGTTTATCATTACAAGAGGCTACCCAATCAGGAATCTTTCAAGAATGGGGTCTGTTCTTGAGATTCCAGTTATAGAACAACAAATCCAGCATGTTTATATACCTCAAATCTGCATTGATATTGATCAAATCCAAGAGGTATGTGATCTGGTCTATAATTTTCAAGAGATGCTTCAGCAGTTCTTGGTGCCTTCAGTTATATTGCATATCTTTTCAATTGCTATATGCATGCATCTCATCCATTGTTGGTGAGAAAAGTAAGCTGCTTCAATCAGCTAGTTAAGGGATGTATCTAAGGGTCCTTGAATGATTGATTAGCTTAGGTTAGATTAGAAGTTTCCAGTTATATTTTTCTTTCTCTAAGTGTTGTTAGCACATGTTTTTGTTTCAGTTGCGTGGTAGAAGAAACCAAGGACATCACTAATTTACTTCACCATCGTGACATGAAAAGATACCTATCATATAAGGCATGGAATCTATTCTGCTGCCCCATATCATAAGCATTTCATCCATGCAATGACACTGGAGTACAACAGTAACATCCTTGGCACATACTTTAGTTTTAGTTTCAGTTTTCAATTTGCAGTTTGTGTTCGATTTGAGAAGGTTTGATTGTCCCTAAAGTTGAAGACTCTGTGCCCAATGGATAAGAAAAAGGCAACTGGTCTGATTTTGTTTAGCAGGCAAACACCCCTGGGAGGTCACCATAAAATGTTATCATTTTAGTTACACACTAAATTGATAATTGATAGTTGTTTTACATTGAATTATGAATTCTATAGTTGTTGTCTTAAGTTACAAAATTGTTCAAATTCAGAAGAGAAAGTACACATGAAACATAGAAACTATAAATAGTAGAAGGATTTCATAAAGGTACATCTATTCAACACTATTATTCAGATATTGAAGACAAGATACATTGCTCTTGCATTCATGTTAACACTGATAATTTTCTAAGTATTGATCATATTTAAAACTTTCAATTTCATAAATTGATCATTACATTAAACATTCGAAATGAATGTAATAAGCAAGTATTCCTTCATAGGTTACATACTTCAATTGCAAACATATAGAAGATGTATAATGCTGAAAGTAGTAAAAAGAGCATTAGAGGATTTGGGGATCTAAGCATTGCCTTGGAGAGGTCTTTTTGCATTCTGATAACCGGTCATCTCGATCTTCATGTCTTCTACCTTGTCTTCATCCTAAAATCTTCTTTTGATTTATCCTGTATCATAGAGAGAAAGAGTAGTTAGATCCAAGTTGGATCTAAAAAATGCATAAATCCCTAAAAACAACATGTTGCAATCACACTTCCAAAACTATACATTGTGTAAACATCAATGCAATAGCAAGGTATACATCTGCATTAACTAAACAAAGTATCAAAGGGACATAGTTTTATGAAACCTTTTACTGCATATAGTTGTTATCCTGCATTAGGAAGGAATTTCTATCTAGGAAAGTGGAGCATCCACATGTTAAGTCAATAAATCCAACTAGCAAACCCACATTCATACATAAATGTCATCCCACATGACATTTACATACAAACATGGATTAGCTGATTGAATCCATCAACCTAACATGGGGACTTAGTGGTGTGTGCAAGCAAGAGATGTCTACAAATTCTAAAGTATGATATACAGAAAGAAGAGAGATGCAATACACAACAATTGTTACAAAGTGCATAAATTTTGTTACAATTCAACAATGTTGATGCAAGTATGCAAGTCTAACATGTTGTTATGAAAGATACTGAAAATCAAAAGATGGATGCTCTAAATTAAAATAAAATGGCAATGCATTACTAAGAGATGCATATGAAAGGAATGATGCAGATTGTTCCTAATTGAAGGATGTTACAACAAACAGGAAGCAGACTTGTAGATTAAATAAGTGTGTAGAAGAGTGCATATGCAAAAGAGTGAACTGAATTGTTGTCAAAATATAAATTGTATATACATGGTTCATAATAGTGTTATTACTTAATGTTATTGAGAGAAAAAGGAAATGCAGTGCCTGGTGAAAAGATGTAAGAAATGTACAGGTTAAGGATATATGTTCAATAACAGTTTCATATGCTTTAGGATGATTCTTTAAAAAAATGGTTATGATATATGTTTGATAAAAAAACTGTCAAATAAAAGAGAATATACATCATAGATTTAGGGATCTCTACATTTTATAATGCCATTAATGGGTTTCATGAGCCCGTGCTCGAACCCCATAAATAGTATTAATACTGGATTCAACAATTTATTTGTCATATTACAAACTTCATTCAGGAGGACAACATATTTCATATATTATAACAACAGTATCAAACACATTGAAGAGTAGATTAAAAAAGAACAGTATGCAAAGCTCTCTGTTTCTACAAGAATATGGTGACATTTAGACAATAGTCACCGTCAGAAGAGAAACACGGGAGGACAACATGGTTAATGTTTTATATAAAATAGAATAATAGTGTTTTTATATGTTGTTAACCTCTATTTATTGCAAAGAAAAACCACATCTTGAAAGAATTAAGATAGTAAAGATACAAAACAAAACTCAGGGAGAGGTTACGGGTTTTGTGATACATAGAAGGAAGTAACAAAGGAGTCACAATATTAGATAAAGCCATGAAAAGAGCATATAGTATAGCATGGTCTCTACAAACAGTGGGTATTCAGACATGACACATTTTTTGCACATAGAGTAAACATGGGTCTAACAAGAGCTAATGATGTTTCAAGCATGAATGCATGCTGAACAAAGAAGAAAACATCTAAACAAAGTACAAATATCTAGTGGAGCATGTAAGGGGTGCAAGTTCAAACTGAAAGAAAGGCACAAAAATATGCAAAGAGAGCTCACTACATAAAGACATCAACAACAAGCACGGTCTCAACACAAGGTGGAGTTCCAGATTTATGCTAAATTCCATATATTATGGCATGTTTACAAATAGTAGAATAATAGGGCATAAGCATGGTGTTCACTGTTGATAACAGATAGCAAAATAGAGTCCAGTCAAAACCTAACAAAGAGAAAAGAAGAAATTACTTATGTTCAAGTTGCAAGTCAAGCTCCATGCATAGCTGTAGAGGCCGAATCCAAGAAAGAGCTTGAGTTTGATAGAAGGTGCATGATAGATTAGCGCCATGTTTCATGGTGTGAAGGCTCTAAAATATAGTTTGAAAGAGATAAAGGGGAGCCTGAGTTCAAAGTTCAACCAAAGATACATGCAAAGCGCCATTATTCTTGGCTTTAAAACTTCAGTTTAAAAGTGTATACACCCCGCACCATTCAAAGAACCCACGAATAAGACTCCATCCAAGAGCCCGAGCCCAAGACCATGCCATATGTTATGGCATTTAACACAAAATCAATGCAAAGGAAGCCCGCGAAAAATATGCAGAGAACCCAAGTCCAACAATGAATGCATATCCACAACAAAGAAATGATTGATGCCAGAATATAACCCCAAGTTACAACCCAACTCACAGCAAAGTCACAAATAATAGAGAGCTCGAGTTTAAAGATGCAGATTGCTTACTTATTAACCCACAAATACCAAAGAGAAGTAAAGAAAACTATAGTATGCCATGGATGCCAACTTCCAAATAACAAGTGGTGAACTCCAAATTATCCCGAGATCAACAATAGAGGCCAAGAAACAGTGTAGAATTCACCAGCATGGCAACTCCAAACAACAGGAAACCCTAACCTAAATTATTCCCAGAAAACAAATGCAAAACAATGCCTATGTCAAGTTGAATAGGGGTTTGGAATCCATTGAGGTACAAATGAAGAGATATTTTGCATTGTATTAGTTGTGATGGAGTTAGAGTTAGCCTAAACTTTAGTGTCGACTTTGCATATAGAGTTAGGGTTGTTAAACTATGGTGTCGGGTTTATGTTAGGGATTTAAGGTTTTATATTTTTGGTGGGGTTTATGCATTTGAGTTAAATTTGGACAGGTTTTGTAATAAAGTTTGTAATAAGTTGGTAACCTTATATAAAAAGATGAAAATATTTTAGACACCAACTATGAGAGGGTATTTTATTTTCGAAATCAGCCTTTAGGAATTAATTTGTGGCATCAATTATGCCTTAAATTTAGGGATTGAGCTAAAATTTTGGAGGTCTGTTGAAGGCTATTTTTTAGGGATATCATTTGGGCCAAAAATGAGAGTTATCTATCTGTTTAGGAGGACTTTTAGGGGGGGGGGATTTCATTTTCGAGATTAGCCTTGAGGGCTATATAACTGAACTTCTTATTCATTTAAAGGGGTTCAGAATTTGGTGAGAAGAGGCTTTTAGTGAACTATTTGTTCCTATACCCCTTTTTATGTATTTTTGTATCCATTTTGGTTCAGAATTTGGGGATTTTAAGGTATTAGTGAACATATTGTTCCTTTTCCCATTTCCTTTGTATTTTGTAACCAATTTGGAGATTTTGGAGATAGTAAAGCTAGCCTTGCTATTCATACATATTTTCTAAGTTTTCTATCTATTCTTCTAAATTTTTGCATTTAAGTGTTTCTTTTCTTTTAAATATAGATTAGTCAATTGCTCAAATTCCTATTCTAGAGTTATAAAGAATCAACCTTTTGTAGATAGTACCTATTTGTTGATAGGATGTTCACCATTAGTGGTATCAAACCCTAATAGTAAGCTCTTGGTCATCCTAGGTGTTAAGAAGCGAAAACTATTACAGAACTTAGTAATGTGTGTTTTGTAGGTACAGTCTTGCAATTATGATAAATCTGCATCCATCTTTGGTGTATCACTGTTCTTATTTAGTTTTTCAATTTTCTAGTTCTCCTTCTCCCTTTTCCCAAAACCATAAAAGTCAGCATTAGGTGATATCTCGAATCTAATAGGAACTATCCTAGAACCTAGAGATTCATTCTCTCATCCACCAAGGAGAATGTTTCCATGTTCCAACATGATGGCTAGATTCTAAATCTAGCTATAGGAACAATTTTGATTGACAATAGGTATTAGATGCCATCTACACTTTGGATAAAATATATGATAGCCCCATCATAAATGCCAAAGTTGATAAAGATGGGAATGATGAAATTGAGTTTTGGGCTAGGCATGCATTCAGATCAATGGAAATTTGGAGCGGAAGGCCTTATAAAATGGACCCAATCCTGGTGAAAACATTAATGGATCCACCCAAGAAGGCAGATAAATAGCGTGGGAAGAAAAATACGGTGCCACAATACAAGAAGGCACCACCAAAAAGGCCAAATACAGTATATGGCCATGAACGCGTAGTAGAGTATGGGTAAAATCCAAGGCACAAAGCTCTCAAGAATAGAATGACTGGCAATATAGATCCCCTAGCAGGGTCAGCATAGGCTTCACCAGATGAAGGGCCATCCACTTCTAGAGAATCTCCTCCTACCACTGAAAAGGGTAAGAAAACATATAAAGGGAAGAGAACTTTTGTGCCTCCACAATTGGAAACAGTACAAGAGGATCCAAAATAAGAAGGAGAAGAAGAGTTATGCCTAGTTAAATGGACAAGGTCTCAGAAGAGGATAGAGAAGGAGGCTACCAGGAAACACCAAGAGGATCCCAAAGAACAGTATAATCCCTTGGAGGCATTAGGATCATATGAGTTTCAGATGTCTGACTTTGAAGGTCTAGAAGGTTTTTCAGACCAAGGGTAAAATATGCCAGGTTATGCAATAGGGTACGAAATGGGAGGTTCATCTCTTTTTCAGCCATAGGAAACCCTCACTCCACCTCCCACTTAGTTCACTAATCCAGCACCTGATGTACCTGTCGCAGAAGCAAGCTCTAATACAGATCAAGGGCTCAAAAATAAAGATGCCCCAATCACCCAAGATGTAACAGGGGATAGGACCACAAATGAGACCCTCTCTACTACTACACCACCTCATATTCCTACTCCACCAACTAATCTTCCACCTCTAATTCCTACTCCACCATTATTACTCCCAACTCCAACAATGGCTTCGCCTCCAACTACTACTCTCTCATTTCCCATTCCAACTCTCCTTACACCTACTCCACCACCATCAATCTCTTTTCCTTGCTTCATCCCAACCCCTGGAGGATCAGTAAGTGCAGAAGCCATGTCACCTTTCAAAACCACATTGAAAGTCATGACCGGTCTTAATGCCGAAGTGTTGATTAGTTCCTCGGGAGATGAAGACCAAGTCAAGGAAAAGCAAGATAAGGCAACAGAAGAAGAGGGAAGGGAAGAAGAGGAAAATGAAGAAGGAGAAGAAGGGGAAGGAATGAATGAGGAGGAAAATAAAAAGGAACAAGAAAAAAACCATAGATAAGGGAGTAACCCCAGATAAGAAAGTAATCTCGGGGCCCCAAAACTTGGATTCAGTCCTTCAGGTTACCCCATATGAGCCAGTCACCGCATCTAGTAAACCTACATGGTTCACTAAAGAAATTTAGTTGAGGAAAATAACTTACATAGATGAAGATGAAGGGGAAGATGCAAATATGACTTATTTAGGGAAAGCTTTTCATCAAACTGGGGTCATATTACCAGCACATACAATGTCCTATGTCACCCAAGACACTTGGGTTCGCTGGAAGGCACAGGTTGCAGTTCCTTTTGCTAGCACCTCTCAAGTACAAGCAACTTTGGAAGACTACACATTTGAGGAGGTAGATTTGGGAGAGCCCACCAGGGAAGGGAGCAAGACACTAGAAGCCTTAGGGCTTAAACATGCCTTAGGGTTCATGAGTAAGGATGAGGAGACCATAAAATCCCCAATGAAATAGAATGAAACTTTGAAGAAGTTCATTTACAAGATGGTTGGTCCTATTGAACCAAGCTATCCAGAGGCCTCACTACATGCAGTATTAGAAAAGAGGAACACCCCAGACTTGCCGACAGGATTGATATCATCCTTCATCCAAGAAAGTGCACATTGGAAAGGAGATTTTGAGAAGTACGACGAAGAGGCCATCAAACGGGTAATCAAACCTTACAGGGTCATTTTGATTGAAGATAAAAATTTGATAGACTTGATGGAGGATGAAAGTGGCTTGGATTCTGAGACAAGAAAATGGTGAGCTATCCTCCAAGACTTACAAATAATTAAGAAACAACACTTCCTGATCTTGGTAAAGATATATGAAGGAGAAGAGCTGGACAATTTTGAGACCTGGATTAAGTGCATAGTCAAGATAATTAGTGTCTACTAAAAATGTCAAGCCTCCATATTGGAAAAGAAGAAAGAGGTCTTGGAATGGGTAGAAGAAATAAATGTTTTCTCAATAGGGATTGGCCTTGACTTGTACCGAGATGAAGCTAAGAATATCTTACGACCATCAAAAGAAGTGGTCATATAGTTCAGGGATATTATAGAAGGCATCGGTACCAAGGAGGCCTTACAAAACTTATTCTACTCAAAGGAAGAAATGTCAAGGATGGCAAGACATAAAGAGGAGATCCTGTTCTTTGCTTCCAAATTGACTACATTTAAAGAGAAGCAAGAATGAAAGGTCAATAAGGTGAAAAGAAAGAAGATAAACTACGAAGAAGTTCACGAGATCATATAGAAGCTCCAGACTGCACACCCAGAAGTATTCCAAAACTGACTCCTTGGACCCTTGAGCATTTTTGGAAAAAAGGAGTTTTAGCACTTAGCAAAATTCTCCTAAGTCAAGTTTTGGCCTTTTGGCCTTTCGTCCTTTCGGCCTCCTCAAGAAATTTGGCCTTTCGGCCTTTTGGCATCCTCAGAAAATGCAGCTTTCAGCCTTTCGGCCTCCTAGTATTTTTGGCTTTTTGGCCTCTGAGAAGGCCAAAAATTTCAGATTTCCAGAGTCAGTTTGACACTTAGCCAGTTTTGGATACTAAAAAATTTAGAGTAGAGGTCGGGGGCTGAAAATATGAGTGCTTCCAGCAAGATCATCTTTTTGCATGCCATTTGAACTCTAGATCAGATTGATGGTTAACTTGAGTTTGTTTTGGAAGGACTAAGGGTCCCCTATCAGTTCCCACCGCAAGAAGAACCTCCAAATAAATATTCCAAGAAAGAACTCCAAGAAACAAGAAGAAGGCTCCAGTTCACAAAAGAAACCCTATCTTCTTTCTCTTTCTTTCTTGGCGAGTTTGATCCCTCTTGCATAGAAAAATGATTGTAAATGGATTTAAAATCCATGCAATATATTTAGTATTAGTTAGAAATAGTTTCTTTTCACCTAAGCTTTAGTTTTAGTTTATTTTCATAAATCTAGACTCTCTGATGCCCTAATTTTGGCATTCAGAGTTGGTAGATCAAAAACTCTATATATTGTAATCAAATCAATGTAATAGGGTCAAATTATTAATACAAAAAGATCTACATTTGGTGTTTCATTCATGGTGTGTAAATTTTTGCCATCTATGTGAACTGGTGAATTATGTGTATGCATTATTCATTACCTTCAAAGAGCCTCTTGTTTTGTTTTGTTTCAAATTCGCATTTACCTTAGTTGGAGTTTGTTGTTGTCTATCTACCTTGCTGTGAGGAATGTGTGGAAGGGATCATCTATTGGGCTTAATGATAAATTTGTCTCATGATTGTGCACATCTTGGTGGCTTCACAATTTGATAGATTTTGAATATATTGCATGAGTGAATATATCTTCTCTCCAAACGCTTGCATCCATTGGGTATAGAATTGTGACTTTGTCTGATTTATAGCTCTTGGGTTTGTTCCAAATCTTCCCCACCATTCAATTCACAAAGGAAGGGTTTACATTGGTTTATGTCTGTAGGATTTCATTTTAGTAATTTACTTCATTTCTTGTTACCTTTCTCCTTTGAATTTTGTCTCAATCTAAAAGTAATCACCTTGAAAATACAAAATTGCATTTTTATTTTAAACACTAATCTTGTTAAAGTAGAAAATATAAAAAAAAAGTACTAAATATTGTTTTGCAGTTTGATGTCTTGAACGTACCAACAAAGGCCTCCCCATGAACATTCACATTTATCTTCAATTATGTAACCAAATAGGTTGTGACCTGACCTCAGACAACCTTGGGAATAAATCCATTATTCTTTCAAGAGAGGAAATTGAATCTCGAGATACTAGCAAGTTGGCTTGTGTAAAAATGACACTCAATAGAAGTGGTGCTAAAAGGAGGGCCTCAAGACTGAAAATCTAGAAAACATTGGATCTTTCTCCCCAGAGTGATTTGATCAAGTTCTTAGATCATCTCCAAAAAGAGGCAAGTTCATTGAACTCACTCACCATTGTAGGCCTCGCAGCGATAAAGGGAAAACAAAGGAGAAATCTCACCATCCCGTCAAGTCATAGAATCTGCTTGGACAACAATCATACATCGTTGTCCCAATTGTTCCCACAGCCATAGATCAAAATTAGAACTTGCAAAATCAGAATTTTCAACTACCTCATTCGATGACTTTATTCGCTAATGCACAAAGTTCACCATTGAATTTGGTTGGATAGCTCCATGAACTTCCCAAGATTCTGGAAATTTTTTGCACACATTTTATATATGGCGAGTCAAGAACAACAAAAGAGCACATCTATGCCTTCAAATAAATTTGCAACTGCAAGGATATTTCCCACTAGGACATTGTCTACCACCTTTTCCCTTACACTTTGGGATAATTTTCATACAACTGGTACCTTAATTTTCTAAGGGGATCTATTTCTGCATGGAATGAATTTAAAACCAAATTTCTTGACCAATTCAATTTGTACATGGATCCAGCTGCAATACACCAATTCATTACAACCAGAAAAGATCCCAAAGATCCCAGTGCCATGTTCAACCATCGCTTCCATAAAATGCATGAGAAGTTAGAAGCTCCTTACACCATACCAGAGGCAGTTGTCATACAAGTTTATCTTAAATATTTGGACCCATTCACCTTAATTTTCCTAAGAAGACTTTCACCTGCAGATAGAGACACAATGGAAAAGGTATATAATGATGCCATCATATTTACATAACAAATGGATCCACAAGAGGGGAACTTTGCAGCCATGCCCATCGTTAGCAACACCAATGCCCCACATCCATTTGTAGCAAATAGTCAAACTCTAGCCACTCACATGCCATCAATGAATCCAATTCTGCCACAACTATTTGCAGCCCTACCCCCATCCATCACCTACCCAGGCTATAAATCCCATAAGGCATCATTTGTGGAGCAGAGATTTGTGCCCCAAACTGAACCTGATATTCTCATAGCATCCGAGGTAGACGTCGTGAAGAAAACCTTGTCACAACCCACAAGTGAGATCACCAGGATGAAGTTAAACCCATCCCAAAACCAAGGGGGATACCAGCGAACATCTATTGGTTTGAATTCCTATCCTTAGAATCTGAATCAGGGTTTTAATACTTACAAAAACAACAATACACAAGAGAATCCATTTGGGAAGCAAAGGCCCACTAGGCCATGGAACACCCAACCAAACAATGGAAGCATCCCAACAGATAATGAAAACACATATGAAGATTCATAAGAAAATTTTGTTGGGGCTCCAAACTCATACCAAGGCCATGAAGGATACTAAGGAAACTCTTACATCCATCACACTTAGAATCCTGATGAGCCACCCATTCAGTTCAATGCAATGATGTTCGATTCCTATAAGTGTAGAAATGGAGAAGGTTTAGATACATACGCAAAAGAAGAAGAGTTTGTGTTCCAATTTCAAAAAGAGGAGGAACCTGAATACTATGAAGTGCATGCCTTCCAAAATGATCACCAGAATTTGTATAATCTACGAAGGAGGAAAGAACCTCTCACTGATAGTATACCTCCTAGAAAACAACTAACTCCCCCAGATCCTCAGGCTACGAATAACCCCATGCCTCCTAAAGGGATGAATACTCCTATGAATCCCCCCCAAATGCATTTATGGGTTATAGGAGTGCAGCATGGTCAAGTGACAAATATAGTGTAGTCAAAGAGTTGAAAAAGAACAAGACAAACATATCTATTTTCAAATTACCGCAAGGTTTCCCATCTCAAAAGGAAGCCCTTTTAAAATATTTGGACCATTCAAAGCAATGTTCGTCAGCTACCAATACAAGGGCACCCACCTCTAATGTCAATACTTCTGAGGCTTTTCCTGCAATGTTCAAAGACAAAATGCAGGTACCCCATTTCCTACTCAGTTTGCAGATGTTTGGGAAGAATTTACATAATTGCTTGATTGATTTCGGAGCATCGTGCAAAGTCATGCACTTATCAATTTGTCAAAAACTAGGAATGGTGCCCCAAATAGTCAACCGGGTAGTGATACAACTAGATAAAACTGAATTCAAAGTAATCAACGTGCTCAAAGACGTACATATTCAATTGGTTTCAGATCCAAGGATACAAGAGCGCATTGATATACACATAGTGGACATCCCTGAGACCTACATAATGTTGTTGAGTAGAGAATGTACCAAATGTTTGAGGGGTTGGTTGTCTACAAATTTTACTCAACTCTAGATACCCTAGTGGGGATTGAACAATCAGATCAAGATAGATGCAGAACCAAAACTAAAAAGGATGATCACAAAATATAATACTCCTAATGAAGTTATGTTCACAAAAATTAACTTAGGCACTTATCGGATGTATGTTGTCCTCATGTTTCAAATCTGAGATAGGGAAGATTTAGACCACAGTCCCATCCAGAGCCTCCTAGAGTTACCCATAGGCGACAACATCTTTAGAAGTTTTATTGACAACACTACAATGAGCCTGAGGCATTTGGAATGGGATGCCGATCCCAACATCTTGTTACTACCAGGATACTGTCGAATACATCAAGCAAGCCATTCAGAGTTTACATGCCCCAGATCCCAGGAGGCACTGTCACGAATATTAGCCCGGATCACCTACCAAAGAAGGTGCAGGAAGTACATGTGGTGAAAGAAGATAGCTTTAAGGTGGAAGATGAAGGTAACCCTATGCCAAAGGATGAAAGACCAACCAATCAAAACATTTCAAACCTAAGTCAAGACAGTGAGTCAGACTCTGACAACAAAAGTCCTACCCTAAACATACTTAGTGACTGGAGCACTTCAGATGATGGATCCTATCCACCCTACAAGGGGTTACTAGAGGATGAAAACATTAAAGGTACAGAAATCTCTGAACCCGGATATATCCGGAGGATAGGGGAAGAAAAATCAACTTTCTCAGATAGTGATAAAGGGAAGGAACAAATGATGAAAACCATGGGTTTCACCAAAAGGGCATTCACTAATTCTAGCCTCGTTGGGCAACAATGGATATGGAAATTACGCTTTGATAGCTCTAATTGTAAACAAGGAGCAGACATGAGAATTGAACTCGTTAACCCGAGAGGTAAGTCTTCTTATGCTGCATTCATATTACAATTCTGATGCACTAACAATGTTGCAGTGTATGAAGTATTTATCTGGGGACTCCTCCTAGCCCATGAGAAAGGAATAAAAGCTCTGATGGTGGAAGGACATTACCAATTGGTCGTCAAACAAGTCCGCAGTCAATATTATTGCAATGATAAGAGGCTCTCAGCCTACTGAAATAGGGCATGGGATTTGATCAAGGACTTTGAAACCTTCAACATCCAATCAATCCCACGAAGAAAGAATATTATCGCTGATGCCCTAGATATATCCACCAGTTCACTACATCTAATGGGGAATTCCAAGTTAAATAATTTTTTGGTTGAACTTATCGCAACATCGACCATCCCAGATAACATTACTAATTTCCAAGTCTTCCAAGATGATCAACACATCCTTGAGTTCATCATGTGTGCGGGTGTATTTAAAAAATAGATCATAGATGAAAGGAAGGAAGAAGAGGAGGAAGAAGCAGTCAATCTCAAGGATCTTGATGACCATGGTATCATAAACCTAAGGACCAATGCTATACCAAAAGGGATGGTAGAGCTAAAAAGGATTTTTGATAGTGATGGGATTGCCATAAAGAGATGCCCAGATGTAAATCCCGACGGTAAAGAGTGCGAGACATACAACCTTAGTAGTGAGGACTAACCAAGAGAGGTACACATCAGCAAAGTGGGTACCAAAGAATAAAATGAGAGAATGGTCCAACTCCTCACGGAATATCAAGATGTTATAGCCTAGAGATATGAAGAATTAAAAATGTATGATACCTCAGTCATAGTACACAACATCCCTCTGAAACCAGATTCCAAACCCTTTAGACAATGCCAAAGGCCTGTGAACCCTACTATGGAGCCCTTGATCCAAAATGAGATACAAAAGTTACTAGATGCCAGT
Source organism: Thuja plicata (assembly GCA_018584345.1). Lineage (NCBI taxonomy): Eukaryota > Viridiplantae > Streptophyta > Pinopsida > Cupressales > Cupressaceae > Thuja > Thuja plicata. The sequence goes on along the minus strand of MU223320.1, from coordinate 1,153,143 downwards.
ATCATTTTTCCAATTTGACATTTCACATGGGTTGCAAAGTTGGTGCCCGTAAGAAAGAAGACTAGTGAGATCAGGTTATGCGTGGACTTCCGGAACTTGAATAAATCCTCCCAAAAGGATAACTACCCACTCTCGTCTCTCAAAAAAGTATTATAGATAGTCAATGGATCCAAAATGATGTCCTTACTAGACGGTTACTTAGGATACAATCAAGTAATGGTGCAAGAAGAGGATAGGTTGAAGACAACATTTACAATGAAATGGAGAACCTTTGCCTACCGGCAAATGCCCTTCAGTCTGATAAATGTCGGGGCCACTTTCCAAAAGGAAATGGACATAGCCTTCAAAGGGTTAGTTGGGAAATGAATTATCATTTACAAGGATGACATTACAGAATTTTTGAAACAAAGAGATGACCACATAGATGACGTCAGAAAATGTCTGCAAAGGTGCATGAAATATGGGATCTCTCTCAACCCAAAGAAGTGCATGTTTGGGGTAACTGAAGGGAAGCTGTTGGGAAACATCATTTCAGAGGATGGAATAGTCATATACCCTAAGAGGGTGGAAGCTATCCTAAATTTGACACTATCCCACAGCCACAAAGAGTTGAAATATTTATTTGGGAAGATTAACTTCATAAGGAAGTTCATTAGTGGTTTCATGGAGATAGTAAAGCCATTGAATAAAATGCTCAAAAAGGATGCCAAGATCAAATGGACCATCCAGGTAAAGAAATATTTTGAGGAAATAAAAATTTCCATCTCCACGGCCCCAGTCCTTGTCAGTCACGACTATGCCCTACCCTTCAAGGTCTATTCTTTTGCATCTGTGCACTCATGCGTAGGCATCCTAACACAGAAGAAGGACAGTGAAGATGAAAGACCTATAGCCTTATGAGTTTCCCCTTTAAGGATGCTGAGATCAGGTACCCCAAGTTGGAAAAATAGTCTTTTTCCCTTGTCAGATTAGTAAAGAAATTCTGACACTACATATTGAAAAGTAAGGTCTTCGGAATAGTCCCTGACATAGCTGTCAAGTCTCTTTTGATGCAGAACGAGTAGGGGGAATGGACAGGAAAATAGATGGCAATCCTCCAAGAGTTAGATTTAGAGATCTAGTTGATTAAATTGGTGAGATGTCAAGGACTGACAAAGTTGATCTCCAAAGTTGAAGAATGTCTAGTATGTCAGACCTACACCGATCAAGGTGTGATTACCAATATATGGTACCAAGACATAGTTTACTACCTGCTGCAGAACCCCTACCTAGAAGGGATGAATGGTTCAAAAAGAAGAGCTCTAAAAATCAAAAGTATCTCCTACATGCTAAAGAATAGCCAATTGTATAAACACAATTATGAGGGTTTGTACCTCAGGTGTCTAGATAGGTTGGAGGTGAAACACATCCTAGAAAATCTTCATGACAAATATGGGACAGGGCACGGTTCATCTGAGGAAACCGCCCACCAAATCTTTAGAGTAGGTTATTTCTAGCCAATAATATTCAAAGAAACTGGCGAGCACGTGAGATCATTCCATACTTGCCAAACAAGTGCAACCTGGGAGAGAAACCCAAATATACCCCTACAACCGATATACAAGGTACGTTTGTTCACCCAATGGGGCTTATATTTTGTTGGAGTGATTAACCCTCCTTCATCTGTAGGACACAAGTTTATTCTAACAGCCACCGATTACTATACACATTGGATAGATGCCCAAGCACTAAAGAATTGCACCATGGAGGTCGTGACCAATTTTCTGGAGGACCGCATCATCACTAGGTTTGGAATGTCATTTTATCTGGTATGTGAAAATGCTCCCTCTTTCTCCTCTGCCTCAATCACAAAATGGGCCTTAAAAAACTAGGTAATTCTCAAATACTCCTCTAATTATTATCCATAAGGAAACAAAGGAGCAGAGTCTACCAACAAGAATTTGACAACAGTGATCAAACATCTCCTAGACAATAACCCCTGGGATTGGCACACACAACTGAAATATGCCTTGTAGACCAACCAGGAAAGGATCAAGAATGCTTTGGGGACATCCCCATACCAACTAGTCTATGGCTTGCAATTGGTCTTCCCTATGAATTTGAAAATCCCAATTTTGAGATTTATGGACCAATACGTGGGAGGCAAAGATCGAGTGCAAGTCAGGCTCATGAACCTCCTCGACTTGGAGGAGAAATGGACATTGGCCCTAGAGCATGTATCAAAGCACCAAACCATTGTTAAGAGATGGTTTGACAAGAGAGCCACCAGTAAAGCCTTTAGGATCTCTGATCTTTTCCTCATGTGGGATAAGGCAAAAGAAAAGTTGGGTAGCCACACCAAGTTCCAACAATTGTGGACAAGCCCTTGTCAGATCTCAGAGATCCTGGGGGAAAAAACCTTTAGGATCAACACTTTACATGGAGAGTTGACCCCATTGCGAGTCAATGGGAAATTCCTCAAATATTATTTTGGATCCTAAGTGGGATTTCCTTCCGTCCCTTGTATCATAATCCTTTTGTTTTCTTTGTTTTCTTTTTGGTTGTCCCCGTCGTCAGTCCTTTCTTTCATCCACAGTCTTTCCTCCTTTTTGTCAGGGCTTATTTTGCTTTGGATCAAGTGTGTTTTGGATTCATTCCAAGTGGTTCCCAAGTAGGAGCAGAGGTATTTCTTAGTCAAATTCTCCAAGGAAACATACAACACAAAGAACACTCCAAAAGACAAAGTGGTAGCATCTATCATTGGCAGACAGGAAGAGGGTGAAAGCTCAGTCATCCTAATCACCAAAACAAATTAAGAAATGACACTCAAGAATGGTGGTATCTCAAGTGTTTTTCAATTGCAACCATAATTAGTGTGTGGATTTAGGCACCCACCTATCCCAAAACCCAAGTCTGAATGAATGTGAAGGTATTGGAAAAAAAGGAAAGGAGAAGAGAAAAGTTGAAGAAAGAAAATAAGAACACATGAAAAGAAAAGTGGCCCAAAGAGGTCACGAGTGTGGAATCTAGGTAGCATAGCCTAATCGCTACTCAGATCAATTAGAGAAGAAAATATGAACCTGAATGCATGGAATAAACATACATCCAAGCAAGAGACATTTCATGTACCCAGAAAAGGATGAGAACCATTATCCAAAGAACAAGAACTCTCAAGCAAAATCCTAGTAGAAAGAACAGACTAGGGTGACTATGACAATCTCTATTGGGGCTATGAATGTTTGGATGGCAGTAGAGAAAGGTTATACTTGGGATTCAAGGAAAAATTTGTCAGGGCTATGGATGCCTGACTTCCAGCAAAGCTCTTTCTGGGAAGCCCTAGTCTACATGGAAAAGGTTGGAAACAACCGACAGACGTTTGGGTTACCGTAATCAAAGGTCAAGGAATAGACATACATGAACATACACTAGGAAGGCTAGCAGAAACCTCAGAACTGGAAGTCATTGAAAGATTGTTAAATCATACATCTCTTGGTTTTCATTCTATGACAAAACTAATAACCCAAAAGAGTCTTGATGATGAAGAAATGCCTTGGTCATTCCTCCTTTTGTCAAGGCTATTTGTTGTGGGTCCACAACACACACCCCATATTGGTCCTCTGACCATGGGGACCCCCCTTTTTTGTGTGTGTCTTTTGGTCTTTTGAGTCTGCCCACTTTCCCAGTCCCATGCAAATTGGTCTCATTATCAACCTATTGATCCAAGAAGACACCTTTGTTCGACATTTTTTCCCTTTTGGAGGACCAAATCCTTCGAAATACCAAAATGGTCGGAAGGTGTCTACTTCCATACTTTTGATGTTTTAGATGCTGAAATGCTGAAAGTGCTGACATCCCCCCATGGGTTATAAAAGGGCAAGAGGCCCTAATTTCATACACTTTGCTTTTCTTTCATCTTCGGCATCGTCTGAGCAGCAAATTTTCAAGCTTCGTCCTCACTCCTTATAGTTGATCACCCTATTCCTTCGACCTCCTTGTGTCTTCCTCCTCTACTCCTAGCTATCATGAGGTAGGTTCCTTCCTCGCCACTTAGTGTTTTTTCCACTCTTCATGGTTTAGGTTTAGGGTTTTACACCTGGTGCCTGTCCAGCCCATTGCATGCTGACTTCCCTCCCCAAGCCTTAGGGATTTTTATGCCCTTAGCCTTTCAAGGAAAATCCCTCCTTGTCAGGTCAGGTCCTTTCGCATTTTCTAGTTAGAGTTTTTTCCTATTTTTGGTCGCAACCTTTGTCACAGGTTTTTGGCCTTAGAAAGGCCGAAAACTTGGTTCGGTCTGTCTTCCAAGTGGTCCTCAAAGATTCATCCTTTTTGGCATTTCAAACCTCTGAGACATCCAAAAAACTTACAAGTCCAAATGTCCAAGGATATTATCTGCCTTATGGGGTTTCAAAATTTTAGAGTTCGAGATCCATTTCTCTCTTTCGGTATCCAAAGAATATTTTTGGACTTTTGCACACCGAACATCTGATAGGTTATGTTTCATCAACTTCTCTTTCACACTTTCAACCTTTTCATACTTTGAACTAGTTTTCGACGCCCGAAACCTCAAAAAGGCTAAAAGTGCAAAAATCTACATTTATGGCTACTTAGAGCTTTGTACTCCTGGTTTCCTAGATTAGTCATTTCTTTTCTATTCTTTTTATTTTTTTTTGCAAATAAAATACTGATACTTGCATATTTCATTGCATGAATGCCTAAGAAAAAGACTGTGTCACCCATGAAATACTTATACAAGGGGAACACTCCACCTTCCAAGGTTGGAAACAAACACATTGAGATCAACGATACTGATATCGAGAATGTAGATTGAGATCAACTCCTGACAAGATGTTCCCAACTGCCTGGGATATCTGAGGACTGCACCTCACTAGTCCTATGAGGTCTAGTTAAAGTGGCAGCACACTCAGTGGTTGTCACATCATCTAAACTGATCATGAATTTGGAAAACCATTATGAACCAGGTAAAAATGTGGTCCATAATATAGAGGAACAAGTGGTGTTAGATATCAGACCAGCTGTCATAAAAGAGGTCTTCCACCTCTACAAAGGCATAGACAAGTTCTATGACTTCTTCATAGAAAAGGGCAATAGATGGTTCAAAAAAAAAGGGGAAGAGGCATATGACATAGTCAATAAGAATTACCTTGAGAAACCTCTCCCCAAAAATAAGCTGGACAAGATAGACCTTAGGAGGGGGTACATGAAAGATGATATTCTGGCAGACCTAACATTAGTAAGCCTTCTATATGGATTATCGTAGTCCTTCCAACTAGAGAACTAGGCGATTCTCTTAATAGAGAAAATTAGAGGTCGTAAGTCTAGGTTTGATTGGGGAACCATCATCAGTGACAGGTTGGATGAAAAACTAGTGGCAGTAAAACACAACCCTAAGTTCTATATGAGTACCTACATGGTGTACTTATTGGCAGCATGGGAAAACTACCCGGGACTCACCAAGAGGGGGAACATAAATGATCCCAATGCATGGCCTCACATTGTGTACCCCTAATTACAAAGAAAGGAAAACATGTTAGAAGATAGCCTAGACTACAGGATAGTCAATGATGCCTTCACCTTTGCAATCATCTGATCCATTGAAGGTGATTTTGAAAAGAGGATGTTAGAGGAAGCAACCACCAAGGTGAGGGCCATTGGGGCTTATTACATATAGTATAAGACATTCACTTACATCTGGGTGGCAGGGTCTACCTTGAGACCTAAGAAATTGCCACGCTATCCATCGGATTGGATAATCACCTTAGAAATGGCCAGATAGCTTGCTGACGCCTATGAACATATCAAACACAAGAAGAAACATTGTTGGGACTTCCCTATTTCTCTGGGCCCATACACTTTACAAGATATGAAGGTGTAAAAATCCTTGGCCTTTGAATGGGTTGAATACCCACTATAACTCTATAAAATAGTCTGGCCAAGGTTCGACCTGATAGGAACATAAAACCACATCATTGGTAGGTTTTCTATCCATGAACCACATCTAGAAGACCACTGGATCAATTGTGTAGATGATCATGAGGTTAGGATCCGAGATTATTGTAGGATGTCCCTCAACCTTGCACAACACACATTGAAGACCCCAATTCCTCTGAAGGTTTGGGAGAAGGATTCAGACAGGGCATTAGAGGCCATCTACACTTTGGATAAAATATATGGTAGGCCCATCATGAATGCCAAAGTTGATAAAGATGAGAATGATGACATTGATTTTTGGGCTAGGCATGTACTCAGAACAACGAAAACTTGGATCAGAAGGACTTATAAAATAGAGGGTGAAAATGTTAATGGATCCATCCAAGAAGGCAGATAAATAATGTGGGGAGAAAAACACGGTGCCACAATACAAGAAGGCGCCACCACAAAAGCCAAATATAGTGTATGGCCATGAACTCATAGTAGAGTATGGGTCAAATACAAGGCACAAAGCTCCCAAGACTAGAATGACTGGGTAGATAGATCCTCTAGAGGGGTTAGCATAGGATTCACCAGATGAAGGGCCATCTACTTCAAGACAATCTCCTCCTACCACTGAAAAGGGTAAGAAAATATAAAGGGAAGAGAACTTCTGTGTCTCCATAATTGGAAACATTACAAGAGGAGAAAGAAGAAGGAGAAGAAGAGGTACCCCTAGTTAAATAGACAAGGTCTCAAAAGAGGAGAGAGAAGGAGGCTACCAGGAAAAACCAAGAGGATCCCAAAGAACATGATAATCCCTTGGAGGTGTTAGGATCATATGAGTTTCAGATGTCTGACTTTGAAGGTCTACAAGGTTTTTCAGACCAAGGATAATACATACCAGGTTATGCAATGGGGTAGGAAACATGAGTTCCATCTCTTTTTCACCCACAGGAAACCCTCACTACACCTCCCACTCAGTTCACTAATCCAGCACTTGATCTACCTATTGCAGAAGTAAGCTCTAATATAGATCAAGGGCTCAGAAATCAAGATGCCCCAATCACCCAAGATGTAATAGGGGATAAGGCCATGAAAGAGGCCCTCGCTACTAATCCACCACCTCATGTTCCTACTCCACCAACTACTCTTCCACCTCCAATTCTTACTCCACCACCATTCCTCCCAACTCCAACACCGATTGTGCCTCCAACAACTACTCTCCCATTTCCCATTCCAACTCTCCTTACACCTACTCCACCACCATCAATCTATTTTCCTTGCTTCATCCAAACCCCTAGAATATTAGTAAGTGCACAAGCTATGTCACCTTTCAAAACCACATTTAAATTCATGACTGGTCTTAATACCAAAGTGTTGATTAGTTCCTCAGGAGATGAAGACCAAGGAAAGGAAAAACATGATAAGGTAGCATAAGAAGAGGGAAGGGAAGAAGAGGAAAAGGAAGAAGGAGAAGAAGGGGAAGGAATGAATGAGGAGGAACAAAAAAAGGAACAAGAAGAAACCCCAGACAAGGAAGTAACCCCAGATAAGGAAGAAAACCTGGGGCCCCAAAACTTGGATTCAATCCTTCAAGTTGCCCCATATGAGTTGGTCACCACATCTAGTAAACATACATGGTTCACTAAAGAAATTAGGTTAGGAAAATAACTTATAGAGATGAAGATGAGGGGGAAGATACAAATATGGCTTCTTTAGCGAAGTCTTTTCATCAAACAGGGGTCATATTACCAGTACGAACAATGTCCTATGTTAGCAAGGACACTAGGGGTCGTTGGAAGGCACAAGTTGTAGTTCCTTCTACTAGCACCTCTCAAATGCAAGAAAATATAGAAGACTACGCATTTGAGGAGGTAGATTTGGGAGAGCCCACTAGGGAAGGGACCAAGACACTAGTAGCCTTACAACTTAAACATGCCTTAGGGTTCATGAGTAAGGATAGGAGACCATAAAATCCTTGATGGAATAGAATGAACCTTTGTAGAAGTTTATTCACAAGATGGTTGTTCCTATTGACCCAAGCTTTCTAGAGGCCTCACTACAGGAAGTGTTAGAGAAGAGGAACACCCCAGACTTACCAGTAGGATTTACAACGTCCTTCATCCAAGAAAGTGCAGATTGGAAAGGAGATTTTGAGCAGTACAGGGAAGAGGCCATTAAATAGGTATTCAAACCTTACAGGGTCATTTTGATTGAAGCTATAAATTTGATAGACTTGATGGAGGATAAAGGTGGCTTGGAGTCTGAGACAAGAAAATGGTGAGCCGCCCTCCAAGACTTAAAAATCATTAAGAAACAATGCTTCTAGATATTGGTAAAGATATATGAAGGAAAAGAGCTGGTCAAGATAATTAGTGTCTATGAAAAATGTCAAGCCTCCATATTGGAAAAGAAAAAAGAGTTCTCAGAATGGGAAGAAGAAATAGATGTTTTCTTCACACGGATTGGCCTTGAATTGTACCGATATGAAGCTAAGCATATCTTACGGCCATCAAAAGAAGTGGTCCAATAGTTCAGGGATATTATGGTAGGTATCAGTACCAAGGAGGCCTTACAATAGTTGTTCTACTCAAAGGAAGAAATGTTAAGGATGACAGGACACGAAGAGGAGATCCAGTTCTTTGCTTCCAAATTGACTACATTTAAAGAGAAGAAAGAACAAAAGGTCAACAAGGTGAAAATAAAGAAGATAAACTACAAAGAAGTTCAGGAGATCATATAGAGGCTCTGGGCTGCACACCCAAAAGTATTCCCAAACTAACTCCTTGGACCCTTGAGCATTTTTGGGGAAAAAAATAGTTTCAGCACTTAGCAAAATTCTCCTAAGGCAAGTTTCGGCCTTTCGGCCTCCTCAAGAAATGCATCTTTTGGCCTTTCAGCCTCCCACTATTTTTGGCCTTTTAACTTCTATATTTTTTGGCCTTTTAGCCTTTTCAGCCTTTGAAAAGGCCGAAACTTTCAGATTTCCAAAGTCAGTTCGACACTTAGCTAGTTTTGGATACTAAAAATTTTGGAGCAGAGGTCAGGGGCCCAAAATCTGAGTGCTTCCAGTGAGATAATGTTTTTGCATGCCAGTTGAACTCCAGATCATATTGATGGTTAAATTGAGTTTGTTTTAGAAGGAATAAGAGTCCCCTATCAGTTCCCACCACAAGAAGAACCTCCAGATGAATATTCCAAGAAAGAACTCCAAGAAACAAGAAGAAGGCTCTAGTTCATAGAAGAAACCCTATCTTCTTTCTCTTTCTTTCTTGGCGAGTTTGATCCCTCTTGCATGGACAAACTGATTATAAATAGATTTAAAATCCATGCAATCTATTCAATATTAGTTAGAAATAGTGTCTTTTCAGCTAAGCTTTAGTTTTAGTTTATTTTCATAAATTTAGACTCTCTGATGCCCTAATTTTGATATTTAGAGTTGGTAGATCAAAAACTCTATATATTGTAATCAAATCAATGTAATAGGGAATAATTATTAATACAATAAAGATCTATATTTTGTGCTTCATTCGTGGTGTGTAAATTGTTGTCATCTATGCGAACTAGTGAATTGTGTGTATGCATTATTCATTACTTTCAAAGAGCCTCTTGTTTTGTTGTGTTTCGAATTCACGTTTACCTCACTTGGAGTTTGATGTTGTCTATCTACCTTGCTATGACAAATGCATGGAAGGGATCATCTATTGGGCTTAATAATAAATCTATCTTGTGGGTGTGCACATCTTGGTGGCTTCACGATTTGATAGATTTCTTCTCTCTAAATGCTTGCATCCATTGGGTATAGAATTGTGACTTTGTCTGATTTATAAATCTTGGGTTTGTTCTGAATCTCCCCCACCATTCAATTCACAAAGGAAGGGTTTACAGAGGTTTGTGTTCGTAGAATTTTGTTTTAGTAATTTACTTCATTTCTTGTTACCTTGCTCCTTTGAATTCTGTCTCAATCTAAAAGTAATCACCTCAAAAATACAAAATTGCATTTTTATTTCAAACACTAATCTTGTTAAAATAGAAAATATCAAAAATAGTACTAAAGATTGTTTTGCAGTTTGATGTCTTGAACATACCAGCAAAGGCCTCCTCATGAACATTCACTTTTATCTTCAACTGAGTAACCAAGCAGGTTGTGACCCGATCCTGGAGAACCTTGGGAATAACTCCATTGTTCTTTCAAGAGAGGAAATTGAATCTCGAGATCCTAGCAAGTTGGCTTGTGTAAAAATGATACTCAACACAAACTTATCACTCTTCTCAATTAATTAAAGATATTTAGTTGTTACTCAGTTAACAAATCAATCTTAATATATTAAATTTCATTAACCTTTAATGATTAAGTGCATAAATATAAAGCATAAAGAAAATAACGTGTACACAGATGACACCAACATTTACCATGGAAACCCAATTTGGGAAAACCACCAATTGCAACTAGTTACTATTTTCACTCTTCTGAAGTGAGCCCTATTAGGAGCCAACCCTTTTAAAGGTTACAAGACACACTATTAGGTGTGACCATGTTAGAGGATTTAATCACCCTGCTTTGAGTGGCCTTGTTAGAGGTCTTCAAAAAATTCAATGTAGAAATGTCACCTTGTAAGAGGATTTATGAAAAACTGTTAACTCTTCTATGTAAAGAGATTTGGATCACTACTACAATTGTTAGAGAGTAACAATGAGTTGACCTGATTGAATAATAAATTGTCTTTGCATATTCAAATCTTTGTTCTATCTTTAACTGTATCCTCATTGATCAAATATTCTTTTGCATCTCGGTCTGGATATTTTTTCCTTAATCATAATTCCTTCTGACTTCACCTTCACTCTTCATATCAAAACTCTACCACATTCAATCCAAACTTGACCTTGTATATATATGATAGGCCTTGTCAAGTTGGCTTGAATACCCTTCCAAATAAGCAATAACACTTAATTATGTTGGTTGTAATTAACCAATTAAACATAAAGTGTAAACTGTAGTTATTCGGCTGACACTAAATGCATAACTCAGTTAACACTGTAATCCTTTGATGCCCAATCATTACTCGGCTGAAAAAAAACTTACTATATTGCCCGAGTGAACTCGGTAAATATAGAACTTTCTTTCATTAACTAACAGAGCTCGGTTAATACAACAAATCAATTGGTTGATACTGGAGTCTTCTTCAATGCCCAAGAGAGCTTGTCATACACTGACTGGTGCTCAGTTAGGTTAGAAATCTATGTAACATCACTACATTTGTGTATACATCAATGGAAATACACAATTGAATAATTGTCTTCAACAATCTCCATCTTTGGCATTGATGAAAACACAACATGCCATTATACAAAGAATTTTAGAGAAACATAAAACAAGAAATTTTTTTATTTGTTATTAATGTCCTTAGCTTCATTCTGATTCTCATCCAGAAAACTCCCCCTATCTCCATAATCAATGATATATATATTTCTCCCTCTTACATCAATCTTTATTTCTGATAAAATTTCTCCCTCTGATATACTGATTTCTTTGGCATGACATCAATAATCTCTCCCTCTTTGACATGCAATGCTAAAGACTCCATCCAATGAAGTTGTAATGTACCTGATGTACTGATTCTATAATAAACTCTAACAATCTACATAAACTTGTTAGATCTTTACTGTAGCTCGGTTGATGCATCACTAATATGTACTTTAGTGAGCCTCAGTTAGGAGAATCACCCCTAGCTTTCCTCTAAGATACAAGATTTCAGCCTTAGGTAAAGGTTTTGTGAATATGTCTGCAATTTTTTCTTTAGTATTCACATATTCCAACCTTACTTCCTTGTCCTGAACCAATTATCTCAAGAAATGATACTTTATTGCAATATTCTTAGTCTTATTATGCATCACATGGTTCTTTGAAATGTTAATAGCACTAGTGTTTTCACAGTAGATAACAACTGGTTCTTTGATTTCCTCCTTCATACCTGACAATAGGTGTTTGAACCATATGATATTTGAACAATTCACTACTATAGCAACATACTCTACCTCTGTTGTAGAGTGAGAAATGAAATTCTGTTTCTTGCTAGTCCAAGAGACAAACCTCTTTCCAAGAAAGAATGCTCCACCACTATTTTTCTATCATCAACACTACCTGACCAATCAACATCAATAAAAAATTTCAAATCAATGTTTCCTCCTTTCTTATACCATAATCCATAATCTTCAATTCCCTTAAGATATCTCAGAATCCTTTTGATAGCCATCAAATGATTCTCTCTAGGATTAGCTGAAAACCTTGCAACAATACAAACTTATAATGCAATATCAAGCCTAGTGTGAACAACATATTGAAGTTTAACAATCATGGATTTGTAGGTAGTCTGATTTACCTCCTTTGCGTCATCATCCTTGGAAAACTTATGTCTAGTAGATATAGGTGTCCCAACTAGTCTGGAATATTCCATTCCAAATTTCTTCAATATCTCTTTGATGTATTTAGATTGAGAAATGTTGATACCATCCTTCATCTAATGAACTTGTAAACCAAAAAATAATTTGATTTCATCAAATGCAGACATCTCAAATTCCTTACTCATTTCATTAGAGAATGCTTTGCATAAATCATCATGTCTAGTGAATAGTATATCATCAACAAATATCTCTGCTAATAGTATCTTGTTCTGAGGTCCTTCTTTGATGTACAAGATACTAATGTCATTAGTTCTCTAAAATCCAATACTTACCAGGTAACCATGCAGTCTTTCATACCAAACTCTAGGATCTTTCTTTAACCCATACAAATCTTTTTTCAATTTGCAAACCATATTCCTTTTTTAAGGATCAACAAAACCTTCAGGTTGCTCAATATAGACTTCCTCTTCCAAAATTCCATTCAAGAATGAATATTTTACATCCATTTGGTATACCTTTAATCCTTCAAGAATGAATATTTTACATCCATTTGGTATACCTTTAATCCTTTATGTGATGCATATTCCAGAAGAGTTCTAACTCCTTCAAGTCTTGCGACATGAGAAAAAAATTCTCCATAATCAATACCTTCTTCTTGAGCATATCCTTTACACACTAGTCTTGCCTTGTTTCTAGAAACTTCACCTTTTTCATTCAAATTGTTTCTAAAAACCCACTTAGTACCAATCACATTCTTGTCTTTTGGTCTAGGCAAAAGAGTCCAAGTCTTGTTCTTTTCTATTTTCTCAATCTCTTCATTCATGGCTTATATCCAAATTTCATCATTCAAAGCATCTTTAATGGATCTAGGATCAATTTCACTAAGAAAACATGTAACTTTAAGTTTGTTCCTTGTCATTATACCTTTTTTCTGATCTCTAATTATTTTCTCAAGTACATGATGCCTTCTGACATATTTGGCAAGTATAGATTCCTTCTTATTTGATTCTGGGCTTGCTCCACTTGGTTCACCATGCTCAAAAATTATTTTATGATCTCCTAGATGAGACTCAGGTTCCTCTATCTGAGACTCAGTTGCCTCTATTTGAGACTCGGTTCCCTCTATCTATGATGTGGTTTCCTTTGTATGTGACCCGATTGCAACTGTTAGCAGCTTAGGTTGCACAGGTTGTAACAAAGTTTATGCTGATGAATTCAATGGTTGGCATGGTTTTTGTCCAATCACCATTTCTTGTGTCTTAGGTATAGTATCAAGTTCATAATACACAAAGTTCCTGTAGTCCTCAAGCTCTTTACTGCTTTGTTTTGCACTTATCTCTGCAAAATCATCAATCTTTACATGTACACTTTCTATGAATTTATGAGTAGCAAGAATCAAACATATATGCTTTTCTTTTATAGTAGTAGCCTAGGAATATGCCTTCATCACCTTTTACATCAAATTTTCCATTTCTTTCTTCCTTCAAGATGTAATTTTACTTCCAAATACTTTGAAATAGAAAACATTGGGTTGATAGCCATACCATAATTCAAAGGGTGTTTGATCAGTACCTTTCTTCAGTTGAACTCTGTTCAAGGTGTGAATTGCAGTGTTGATAGCTTCCTTCCAGTATTTGGTTGCGACATTCTTTTCAATTATCAAGGTTCTTTCACAATCCATAATAGATATGTTTCTTCTTTCTACTATCCCATTTTTTTGTGGTGTACCAGGGGAAAATACTTGTCTCTTGATTCCTCTTTCATTGCATAATTCATTGAACTCATTAGAAATGAATTCATTTCCTCTACCATATTTTAGGCACTTTATTTTCTTTTCTATTTCCTTCTCAAATCTGGAAAGGTACCACTTAAACTTCTGAAAAGCTTCTGATTTTTCTTTGAGAAATATAACAGTCATCATTCTAGAATGATCATCAACAAATAGAATGAAATACTTCTCTCCAGTGTAACTTTTTGTTCCAATTGGTCTACATAGATCAGTGTGCACTAACTCCAATAATTCTTCAGTGTTGTAATTCTTTCTCTTGAAACTATTTTTGGCCATCCTCCCAATTTGACATTGTTTGCATATTGCCAATTCAGGTTTCTTCAAAATAGGAATACCTATTACTCTTCTATTCTTGCTTATTTTGACCAGATTATCAAAATTAACATGACACAATATTTTATGCCATAAACATCTTTCTTCTACTTGTGCAATAAAACATGAACTTTTATTGAGATCAAAATAGAATAGATTACCTTTTGTTTGCTTTCCAGTTCCAACTAGGTTTCCCTTACCATCCAGGAGCTTGGCCTTACCATTCATAAATTCTACCTTGAAACCAATGTTATTCAGCTATGCCACACTTAGTAGATTACACCTTAGTCCTTCAACCCAATAAGAATGATCACATTTGATTCCTTCAGTTAGAGAAATACAACCTTTACCTTTCACATAGCAAGGTTCATTATTCCCAAATCTAACACTCCCACCATCATAGTGCTCAAGATGTTAAAATTTTGTTTTATCACCAGTCATGTAGTGAGAAAAACCACTATCAATTATCCAAGAGTCATTAACATGAGAGAAAAGTGTAGTCTTTTCATTTTCTTCATTATCTAACTCATCCTTAATAGCAATGTAAACCATTTCATCTTCATTTTCATCACTATCAGAATCTGTTTCAATGTAACAATATTTCTTACCTTTGTCCTTGTAGCTTTTGTAACTTTTGAAATCTTTCTTTCCTTTGTACTTGTTGAAATTTCTCTCATATTTGTCTTCTTTTTTTTGGACACAGTAGCAATGTGGCCAACCTCGTCACATGAAAAGTAAATCAATGGTATTCTTCCTTTGTATTTTCCTTTTCCTTTGGCAGCTCTCTTTGCAAGTAGTGCTTCAATGATTTCTAGATCTTCATCATCAGATTCATCATCACTATTATTTTCAATTTGTTTTCCTTTTGATTTTATATCCATCTTACCAATGCTTAATTTATCTTTGAATGGAGACTCAAAATTGCTAGGATTGGGATAATAATTGTCAAAATTGTCCAACTCAAAAGTTGTTATCCTTCAAACCAATTCATCTAGAGTTATACCATTACTGCACCTCATCTCATGAATAGCCAAAAATATAATTGCATAGATAGGAAGTAAATTTCTCAATACATTACTAACCATTGTTTTGTCTTCAATCTGTCCACCAGGAGCTCTGATGGAACTGACACTTTTCTTGATTCTGTCACTGTATTCTGTAACGTCTTCTCCTTCTTTCATTTTCATCTGATCAAACTAACCTCTGAGACTCTCTTCTTTGTCTCTCTTTACATTGTCATCTCCTCCAAGGATATCATGTAGTTTCTTCCTCATATCATAGGCAATAGGGTAGTCCTTGACCTCATCAAATTCTGAATAGCTGAGTGAAGAAGCTATATCAATCATCATTATGTTGTGATTCTTCATGTCCACCATCTGATCCATAGACATAGGTCTAGGTGGTTCCAAATACTTGTGGTCCAATAATTTCAAACCATTATCTCCTATAGTAGATAGATGTAGCCTAATCAACTCTTGCCATGCAGGAAAGTTGTCTTTGTTAAGCTTGGGGATCTCCCTTTTGTAAGACATCTTTGATCTTTAGCTTAGGCCTTGAAACTTCCCTAAAAGAACCAAATAGCTCTGATACCAATTGTTAGAAATTATTTGAGTAACTAAGAGGGGAGGGGTGAATCAGTTACCACAAAAACAAATCCAAGTCCCTTAGATGTCTTAAACAAACTTATCACTCTGCTTGGTTAATTAAAGATATTCTATTGTTACTCGGTTAACAAAGCAATCTTAAGATATTAAATGTGATTAACCTTTAGTGATTAAGTGAAGAAACATAAAGCATACAGAAAATAACATGTACACAGATGACACCAAGATTTACTGTGGAAAACCAATTTGGGAAAACCACCAATTGCAACTAGTTACTATTTTTCACACTTTTGAAGTGAGCCCTGTTAGGATCCAACCCTGTTAAAGGTTACAAAACACATTGTTAGGTGTGACCCTGTTAGAGGATTTAATCACCCTATTAGGAGTGGCCTTGTTAGAGGTCTTCAAACACTTCAGTGTAGAAAAGCCACCTTGTGAGAGGATTTATGAAAGACTGTTAAGTATACTCTGTAAAGAGATTTGGATCACTGCTACAATCGTTAGAGAGTAACAATGAGTTGACCTGATTGAAGAAGCAACTATCTTTGCATATTTAGATCTTTGTTCTGTCTTTAACTGGATCCTCACTGATCAAATATTCTTTTGTAGCTCGGTCTAGATATTCTGTCCTTAATTAGAATTCCTTCTTTCTTCGCCTTCACTCTTCATATCAAAACTCTACCACATTCAATCCAAACTTGACCTTGTATATATATGATAGGCCTTGTCAAGTCATCATGAATACCCCTCCAAATAAGCAATAAAACTTAATTCTGTCAGCTGCAATTAACCAATTAAACATAAAGTGTAAACTGCAGTTAGTCGGCTGACACTAAATGCATAACTCAGTTAACACTGTAATCCTTCAATGCCCAACCATTACTCGGATGAAAAAAAACTTATTATATTTCCTGAGTGAAGTCGATAAATAAAAAAATTTATTTCATTAACCGACAGAGCTCAGTTAATACAAAAAATCACTTGGTTGATACTGGAGTCTTCTTCAATTCCCAAGAGAGGTTAACATACACTGAGTGGTGCTTGGTTAGGTTAGACATTTATGTAACATCACTACATTTGTGTATACATCAATGAAAATACATAATTGAATAATTATCTTCAACATATATGACCTTAAACAAATGGGATACAAAGGGAAGGGACCTTTAGGAGATAAATAAAAATGACTCATTGAACCTATACACATGGAATTCAGAAACACCAAAGACAAAATAGGTTTAGGTTTCAATAACAGTTCAAAAAAACCTAATTCAAGAGATGGTCCAATATTTGATGAAGGAAGTGACGATGAAGAAGAAGAAACAACACTTGAACCATGGAACTATTAAATATTATTACAAATTGGTACTGAGTATCCTGAATATCAAGGAGAAAGATATGTACCTACCTTTGTAGCACAATAAGAACATCATGTTCCTTTTTTTTCACAAGATGATGTCAAGGAAGTGGAGGAAGAAACAAAAGACTCTCCAGAAGTTTGACAACTAGAAGAAACCCATGAAGAAATACCCCAACAACAAGATATACATCCTAACTGGGGGTAATTGGTGACAATTTCACATGTCCTAGACTTACCACACTTTGAACTATAAATGGCTAATAGGGTACATCAGGTAACTATTTCTAAGTTTCTAAATAGATATAATGATGAAACAACAGATTCACATGATTATAAATAGGATCACATTCTGATGCTACCATGGACATTGAGGTAGGTGTGATTCATAAATTTGCATCTCTATTGGAGAGAGGAGAAAGTTCCAACACTGTTGTTGTCCCAGAATCAGATGAGATACCACTACCCAGGATTGTTGATGGAAATACTGGTGTTCTACTAGGTCTAGAGGACATTCAAATGATACAAGCTATGAGTTTCAATATGATGAGAGAAGAAGAAGAAAGCTCAACTGATGAGTTGCTAGAGTTAGGTCCACATATTACTAACAATGACCCTACTAATGATGATTCTACTCTTAATGCTCTAAATGGTGTAGAAGCCAACTTTACAGAATATATCTTGTTAGTTAATAGTCTTGATGCTGACGTGATGTTGTCCTTACCAAAAATTGAATCATTATCCTTGGAAAACCCTAACCTGATTGATTGGATCAATTCAGACCCTACTACTATTATGAACTTTCCCAATGACTATACTTTGGCTTGTTATCTAAATGCTTGTGAACCCTATCCCTCTTCCACCAATGAAAGGAGCGTGAACATGTTAGAGGAGGATATCAGGTTTCTTAGTCACAAATTCAAAAATAAAAAAGAAGAAAAGAACTGATGGTGAAAACCAAATTTTGGTAGTATCAGATTCTAAAATAGTAAAAATAAAAGATGTATCTGATGGTGAAAACCTCTCAGAGGTTCCAAAAGATGAGATTCTTGATATCCTCCCTGAGCACTTTGAAGAAATATCTTCAGTTCTGATAGAACCAACACAACCAATTAACTTAGGAACAATAGAAGCTCCTTAATTTGTTCACCTGGCACAATCCTTATCAGAAGAAGAAAAGATACAGTTCACTAAATTACTCAAAGAGAAGAAGATCAACTTTGTATGGTCTTACACTAATATGCCTGGACTCGATCCTGAGTTAATAATGTATCACCTATCTATAGCTCCTGGAATCAAACCCATCAAACAAAAATTAAGGAAGATGCACCCAAATGTGGCATTATTAGTGAAAGCAGAGCTATAAAAACTATTAAAATTTGGATTCATAAGAGTCATCACTTATGCAGGATGGATTTCTAATGTGGTACCAGTTACTAAAATAGATAAATCTATCAGAATTTGCACAGACTTTAGGGACTTAAATAAGGCTTGTCTGAAAGATGATTTCCCATTGCCAAATATTGATATTATTATAGATCTCACAACAGGATATCAAATGTATTCACTCATGGTTGGATTCTTAGGTTATAACCAAATAAATATTTCTCATGAAGACCAAGAAAATACAACATTTACATACACATGGGGAACATTTTATTGGAACATCATGCCATTTGGACTAAAGAATGCTGGCGCTACATACCAAAGAGCTATGACAACAATATTCCACAATATGATACACAGGACTATGTGGAAGATACATTAGCCAAGTCAAAAATAAGAACAACTCACATTGAAGACTTGAGAAAGATACTAGATCGCATGGAGTAGTTCAAACTAAGGCTTAATCCAAAGAAATGTGCATTTGGAGTCCAATCAGGGAAACTCTTAGGGTTTATTGTATCAGCTAAAGGAATTGAGGTGGACCCCAAAAAAGTAAAATCTATAATGGAAATTTCACCTCCTCATAATATGAGTCAAGTGAGGATGCTTCAAGGAAGACTTTAGTCCATTAGGAGATTTATGTCCCAACTAGCCAATAGAGTGCAAAATTTCACAAAATTACTACACAAGGGTGTTACTTTCAAATGGGATGAGCATTGTGAAAACAGTTTCAAAGAATTAAAATATTACTTGGCTACTCCTCCCATTCTCATGGCGCCTATTCATGGAAAACCATTACTACTCTATATCTAAGCTATGGCTACATCACTTGGAATATTGCTAGCACAAGAGGATGAAAAAAAAAAGGAAAGAGTGATTTATTATATCAGTAAGACCTTGGTGTCTTATGAAATCAACTACAATATCATTGAAAAGCTTTATTAGTGGTTGTTTTTGAATCCTAGAAGTTGAGACACTACATGTTGTCACATACAGTAAAACTTATTGTAAAAATAGACCCTTTCAAATACCTCTTTAGTAAAACAACATTGACAGGAAGACTAGCAAAATGGGTCCTGATTCTAAGTGAATTTGATATCAAGTATGTAGACAAAAGAGCTATCAAAGGACAATTCCTAGAAGATCAACTAGCTGATTCACCATTACAAGATGATGCCCCTTTGATCATAAAATTTCTTGATGAGATAGTCATGCACTTAACTGAATATCTGTGGAAGATGTATTTTGATGGTTCTTTCACACAACAAGGATCTAGAGTAGGGGTACTATTTATCACTCCTCAAGGCTACAAGACACCTAAGGCATATAAACTGATGTTTCCATTCACAAATAACATCTCAGAATATGAAACATTGGTAAACGGACTTAAGCTTTCTATGGAATAGAAAAACATAGAGTTTCATGTGTATGGTGACTCTCAGCTCATTATCAACCAAGTGAATGGTGATTATCAAAATAAAGATGAGAAATTTATGCCTTACAAACAACTGGTAGAATATTTGAAAAATAATTTGTCTTCATCACATTCCAACAAAAACCAAGAATGGAAAACAAAGCTGTAGATGCTATGGCTATGCTAATATCCATGTTACAACTAGAAGAACACTAGTTCTGCTATGACTTCTTTGTGGAAGAATTATCCTTTCTAGCCTTTGATACACCTAAATTCCAAGTGATTTGTGCTTTAAATGCCCAAAACCAATCCCAATATGCCAAAATAATTGCTTATCTTACTGATCAAACCTTACGTAATGGATTATCTAGGAATGAAAAATGAGCTTTAATTAGGACAACATCATGTTATGTCCTCATCACTACTAACTTATATAGATGAGGTCTTGATGATACGCTTCTTAGGTGTTTAGAACAAGAAGAGTTTGACCATGCATTAAAAAAGGTTAATTAAGGTGTATGTGGATCACACTTGAATGACTTTTCATTAGCTAAGAAACTATTAAGAGTTGGCTACTATTGGCCTACAATGGAAAAATATGCCATGCAATTTTCTAAAACATGTCACAAATGTCAAACACATGGAAACCTTATCCATGCTCCAGCCAGAGAACTCATACATTTTATAACACAGTGTCCATTTCAGCAATGGGCCTTTGATCTTGTTGGACAGATTTATCATAATTCTTCAAGTGGACACAAGTACATCATTACAACCACTGAGTATTTCACGAAGTGGGTTGAGGTCATGCCGCGAATCAAAGCCACTAGAAAACAGGTTGCTATGTTCATCTTGAACTACATCATTTGTAGGTATGGGATACCCTCTTCTATTGTAACAGACAATGGGGGTCAGTTCAAAAACTTAGATATCGAGGACCTTTGTACACAGTTTCATATCACTCGACATTTTTCTTCAATCTATTATCCTTAAGGTAATGGACAAGCTGAGGCTTCAAACAAAAACATTCTAAAAATCTTACATAGAACTCTGAGTAAGTCTGGCAATGATTGGCATTTACAACTAAATCTGGCACTATGGACCTATAGAACAAGTATTTGAACACCAACAGGAGCCACACCATTTTCTCTAGTCTATGGCGTAGAAGCAGTGCTACCCATTGAAGTATAAATTCCATCTTTGCGAGTATCTCTCCAAGGTCTTGTAACAGATGAACAATACCACATTGATAGGGTTCATGCACTAGAACTACTTGATGAGCGCAGGCAAAAAGCGTTCGCTCATATCAAAGTGTACTAGAAAATAATGTCAAAAGGGTATAATAAGAAGGTAAAACCACAACAATTTCAAGTGGGGGATCTCATTCTTAGAGAGAATTCCTAAATACCATCCAAATAGAGAACAAAAAGGCAAGTTTGAACCCAACTAGATGGGGCCTTTTATTATTAATGTAACTTTTGGGACTAGAGCTTATTAGTTAGCTACACCTAAAGGGGATATTCTCCCTAATCCCATCAACACCCTACACTTGAAGCAGTTCTACGGTTGACATTTGGCTGACAGATCTCATGCAGTGGAAATAGTTCTAAAAAAAATTACCAAAAAAATCAGAAATTGATCCTGAAGAAATCCAAAAATAGTCAAAAAAGTCCTGAAAAAAGGCATCCTTGGTGAAAACATGGAAAACATGCACCCTGATACTAACAAAAAAGAGAAAAAATAACAAATAACAAAAAAATGAAAAAGAGAAAAGTGCCTTGGCGAAAACCTGGCAAACATGCATCTTGGTAGAAAAAATAAAAAGCTTTGCCGAGTGGTGAAAACTTGGCAAACATGCATCACATGTACTTTGTGCTCCATCTATCAATTCATTACTGAAACTAATCCTTCATGATCACATCTATGCTATTGGTTTACTCTTATTCCTTACAAATGTCCTATCCTTTCTTGGGATTTGTCTGCATTTGCATCTTAGGAATAGTCATTCTGCACTAGGGTCATTTTTGCTAGCATGTTCGGTTTGTTTCTGCTAGGTTGTCCTAGGTTCCTTTTCTAGGATGGTTTTCTTCTAAAAACAATATTTCTTAATACTTGAATCAAAATGACACTATCAAAAACAAGGGTGTTTCTTAAACACCACCTACCTATAATAGACATCATACTAGTGTTTCTCAACACTTTAATCAAACATTGTTCCTAAACACTACATTGGATTGCAATTGCTGACAAAGTTAATCTTACTATACTCAGACATATAAACATATTTCTTGATTCCAAATTGTGATTGATGATTCTCTACTGTGCTTGAAAAATAAATCAACGATATTTCTCAATACTACTTAAACACATATAGGTTGATCTTGGTTTGATTATGACTCTTTTATGTTCCTATTATGTTTCAAACTAGGGGCATGTAAGCAGTTGTGAATTTTCTTTGACTGATTATCAATTGGTGATTGTTATGTCTTCCATGTTACTCCATGATGTCTATTCAAAGACAAAGAGTCACAAGGATAGGTGGAAAAATCTTTTCTTTGTTTTCTGTGTGTGGTGATTGTTTCAATGATCCTATAAATTTCAGCTAACTTGGATGTTTATGGTAAGAGCCCGCATATATCTCGATCCTTGCTATGTGTAAACAATGGTGAGGCTAAACCAATTTCCTTGTCTGTTTCTAAATCAAATTCTAAGTAAGGTGTACGACACATTATGTACCCAAGGATTTGAATATTGAAGGTCATTGCGGGTCACATAACTTACATTAGACATGAATAAAAGATGATTCTTAAAAGCAAAAGGAGATAACTGACAAATCATCCTGGCCTCTATGTCTTGATGCTTAGGTTTATTTTCAACATTGCATCCAATACACATAGTATTCATACTTTCATGATACCTTGTGGGTATTAGTGACAATTTTACTATCTGATGATGTCCGTTACAAAAATTCCCAATGATGAGAAAAATGATACAATGTATACAAATCAGTGACAGTCCTAAGAGTTTGCATCTAGATGCATTTAAAGATTGCATGATTGATTTTAGAACAACATAAACATTGAGCTCAAAATGATTTTCTGGTTCATCCGAAATCCAAGTTAACTACTTAACCTATATTACTGATATTAATGTCATTTCATATCCATGGCATACATTCTGCATTCATAAAAGAGAATGAGAAAATACAAAAACAAAGCATTCAAGCATTGCATTTCTTTTTACATCCTAAGTGCATCCATACATATATTTGCATAAATAAAATCTCAAAAACATACATCTGCATATTCATCTAGAATCATCTGAACTATCAAAATTCAATTTTGTTCTTCTCTGATCTATTGGGAATGAAATCAAACATGCAGACGATGTTTTCAAAAACACGCTACACATTTTACGATTGTCTCCCAAAAATGCAGAATTGATATACGTGTTCAGAAAATGATTTGTAGGCTTTATGAAATTAGTTTTCTAGGTTCTATATCATAAAATTTCACATTATTCATAAAAATATTGGTCCTACATCATTTTATCAGACTCAAAATCTCACATTTTCACATAGTCGACTTGGTAAAATTGTGTTTTCTCTTAACACACCTTCGCTTCATCATTTATTCTAATTGATTATTTCTCAATCCAATCGATCCGTTAAAGTGATATATCATTCTACAGAGGGATTTTATTATTTTTCCTTCAATTTTGTTCCTAAGGGGGCATGATCACACTTAAAATCATTCAAATTATTTCTCAAAAGCATTAAAATGACTTCATCATCAAAAGACTAGGGGCATGCCAGTTTCCTTCAATCAAGTCGGGACTGTTGGATAGAAGGCTTCATCGCTAACAAGCCAAATATCTATGTCTACATATTCTCAAATATTTAGTAAGCTCTCATAAGCTTCATACTAACCTTTTTTCAATCAAGTTCGGAGTTAGTATTATCAATTCTTGTTTGATCAAGTACAGAAGTGATACCTCAAAGCTCATAGCAGCTTCGTACTGACCTACGTTCGATCAAGTTCGGATTTAGTATTATCAATTCTCGTTAGATCAAGTTCATAATTGGTATATTTAGATCTTTGTTTATTGACCTTTGTTTGATCAAGTTCAAAGTCAATATTATCAGTCTTAGTTCAATCAAGTGCGAGACTGATCTCATCAGACATTTTGTTCAATCAAGTGCAGAATTCTCAAACTTTCCGAAGTCAACATCAAACATTCTTTGAATCAATGCGCTGCTTGCACATCAATTCAAAGAGAGGAAAATTTAACCACCCTAGTTTGGTCTACTCTGACTAGAGACCCTATTTTCCCTGAGCATGATCACACCCCTAATTATGTTAAGAAAATTCCTCAATTAATTGGCATAATTTATTTAAATCAATTTAATCTCCTATAAATAAAAGTGATTCCATCACTAATTCACACTAATTTCCTTAGCCAATTAAATCAAATCAAAAAAATTAAATCAAAAAAATCAAATACATGGCTAAAGTAATTAATTAAAAGGAATTAAATAAATCTTCTAATTACAACTCCTCACTTGAAAAATGGAAAGTCAATCCATTAGCCAATGAGAGTTAAATCACTTGGATCACCTCACATGGATCACCAAAGATGCAATCTCCACCACTCTTCACAAATAAATATTGACCTCTCATTCCTCAAATTCTTCTATAAAAGGAATGAATTTTGAGCTCAATGGGCCTTTAATCTTAGAAATTTGAAATCATCCTTATGCTACTCTAATTTTGTAGAGTTCTAAATGCATTTTGTTGATAGTAATTTCATAATATCTTTGGTGCACTTAAAATGAACTTTGCTTTATCATTTAGCTTACATTCTCTCAAAATATTCCATCTAAGCATGAATATGTCACTGATTTATGCATAATATGAGGGCAAATTATAGAATTTATCAAAATTTTCTTAGATAGGGAGCAATATGTCAGCTTTAGTGATTTCTATGTGCTTTTACTCTCATATTTCATGTTTTTCTCACTAATGTAATGACATATTGAAGTTTTGTGTTGTAGCTTCCAGGTCCACAAAATACACACAGAGGCCTTAATAGGAACTTAGTGTACATACCATGTAGACCCATTTCAAGATCACATACCCTGGGCTAACAAGTAAATGAGCCTTCTCTGCAAGAAAGACAACTACCCATCTTGGATGTCCAATTCATGAGTTATGTTTCATAGCCTGGTTATTGATCTAATAGGGATTTCAAACACACATTTCACACCACCTCCTCCTAGTCCTCATAACGAAGAACCTTCAAAAAAATTTGTGAGAAGGGAAGGAAAGGATCATGTTGAGGAAGAAGAAGAGACACCTGATAAAATAGAAAAGAGGTTGAGGAAAGAAGAGGAAAAACAACTGATAGAAACTTTGGAAAGGTATAGAAGAGAAGTGGAATTAAAAGAATTCAGAAGGGTCAAGGAGTATGATGCAAAACTAAGGAAAAGAGAGGAAGAATCAGAGAATATTTTTCATAGTGCTGAAAGAGTAGTAGAATGATATGTAGAGCAATTGAAATAAGTAAATGAATAGTTGGTTAGAATAGAGGAATCACTTAAACAAACATCTTCTCAAAAATAAAAATATGAAAAAGAAATTGAAATGCTATAAGTGAAATTGAGAAGAAAGAGAAACTCAGGCACCAAACTAATAATGAAGCATCCACCTCTGATACACCTCCTAGGTACATTTCTCTCATAGAAATGCAATACAAAGATAAAAATAGGGAATTTTAAATTGAGTTAGAAAAGCTAAGGAGGGAGTTAGAAGAAGTTGATCATAGGGTGGAAACTATTGCTAAAATTACATTCATGCTTACTTCCATGAGGAAACCAGTTGGGATGTATGCTCTACTTTTGAGAGAACAAATTTTATTCTGGAAAGTTAACCAACTCATGTTAAAGATAAAATTGTATTACCAAGATGATCATGACTTCATGATTGACTATATAAGAAGTGTCCCAAGTGTGCAAAATCAAATGTGTGATTTTTACTTACATGGCTTCTTTCTTGTACATCATATTGAGTCATTTTTTAATTTATATGTAGGAGAAGTCCAGATAAGATCATTTTTTCTTTATTACAAAATCAAGTTGAGTGGGAACAAAATATGTATAGGTATAGAGAGGAACAAAGAAGACTAGGTTTTCCGATCAACGATGAGTTTCCTAAAGCCTATATCTTTAGGGGTGACTATAGGTCAGTGGCTTAGTTAGAAAATTTGGAACCTATTTATGAGAAAAAATTAAACCAAACAATTAGAGATTTAAGATATGTCTAGGGATCAGTACCTGTAGTTCGTAAACCCGCAATTCACAAACTTGCATGAAATATTATTTTAACATACTTTTTCAATCAAATTTGAAAGATATAACTAGGTTAATATATTTTGAAAGTGAAATCAAATTAAGTGCATCTCATGGATCTCTAGCTAGAAAGACTAAATGAATGCTATCATCTGTAAAGCACCCTAAAGCGACAACCCTTAGAACGAGAATTGTGCTAATAATGATTAAAATATGGATCTAAGATGCAAATGTATGAAAATTAAGATGAAATGCCCTATTCTATACTCAAAATCTATGTAAACATGGATGAATTTGTCATTATAACGATACTAGACTCAAGAATGCTTCAACGCTAAATGCCCAATTCAATATGCAATTAAATGTGGATTCTTACTCTAAATGTGAATTCATAAGTTTACACTAACAAAATCCTCCTATTTGTAGGAAATCCCAATGGTGGGGGGTGGTTTTCATTAACCAAGGTTGAAGTAGGATTGAGTTCAAGGTTGAGTGAGGGGTTTCAAATAGGGGGACAAGGTGACAAAAGGAGTAGTGAGGATAGCAAAGCCTAAATGAGTGGTGAGGATAGAAAAGTTTGGAGTGATCCATGTTCTCTCAATCACTTATTCTCATTGGCTATTTGATTCCTTGTTCCCTTTGTTTAAAGTAATTAGGATTTAATTAATTCAACCAATTTAATTAAGTTATCCATGTAAGGGGATTTGATGGGTTGCATTTGACTTATTTAATTCAACTATATAACTCATTGATTTAATCAATTACATAGTTTAATTAATCCCTTTTGGCTTAAATTTAATTAATTAGTTGCTTTGTTAATTAACCCATTATATTGACTTGATTTGATCCCTTTTGACTTTGGTTGACCATGTTGATTTTGGTTGACCAATTTAGGGTGTCTACAAATGCCCCTCTTTGAATCAATGTGTAAATACATTGGTTCAAAGAATACTTGATGTTTGATGTCTGATACAGATTTGATGTCTAATCTGATGTGATACTGATGATGATGTTCTGATGTGAATCCCTAATATGATGACGTTGATATGATGTAGATATGATGCTGATAGAATGCTGATGTGATCCTAATGTTGTTTTTTTAATTATGTGATACCTTTGTTGTGAAAATTTGTTCCATTTTGAAGCCCTTATGTAAAAAAAGAATTTTGATGTCCGATGTCCCCAATTTTAAAAAGTGTCCCGATTGACAATACTATGCACTCTGGTGCCAGTATGCCCCCTCAGGATTAAAATCGAGCTTAATTTGGAAGCATTGAAGTAGAGGAAAATGATTTATTTTGATTGCAAAAATTTGGTTAATGTCATCCTTGTCAATTTAAATCCCAAAAAAAGATAAAATTTGAAGATGAGAAAATGTCTCGGACCTTGATCTACTTTTGATACCGACTAGATGCCCCAGAGATAATTTGGTCAAGATGATGATGGGTATGATATGCCCCCTCGAGAGATCAATGGGATAAAGTGTGATGAGATGGATCTCTTGATAGATTAGAAGAGAAATTTTGGATGATTGATATTGCACTAGATGGTATGATTTATAATTATTGATACTAGATTGATTGATGATGATTGATAGATGGTTGGATAGATAGGATGATGGGTTTATTGATCTAGAATTTTGATGAAGGTTTTGCAAACAAGTGATAGAAAAAGGTTCTAACTAGGATTTGATCAAAATGAAGTGTGTTGAAGATGATGGGGTATTAATAGAAAAAAAATATTTCTATGATATAGACTCAAAATTGACCTTGATTCCTTGGGTTCTAGGTGAAGGAACTGTAATCCTTGATAGTGAACTTTTCAAAATCAAAGATCAATATTTTTTTGATAACACTTGCAACTGATGTGATTTGAATGGAACAAAGATGAAGGATTTACTTGTTTGAAAAATATGGTATATGAGTGATTGTTGGATGAGAGAAGATGATATATGATAAACCAATAGCTTTTGGGGGTTGACACAGGGCTATCTATGGGTGCAAGTACCGGTGATGGTACGTTGATGGACCGTCCTACAAAGTTAGGATGCAGTAATGATTAGATATTTTTTATGATATGAGATGTGTGGTGAGGGACATATGTATCTCCTTTGATGATGCACTTTTGATATATCTTGATGTGGACATTTGATAGACATTGTGATTGTGGACATTTGATAGACCTTACCTCTTCCTTTTGATTTTGATGATTTAACTTGGATGATTGATCTCCACTGTCATTGAGAAATCCCATAATGATTATTAATGCAAGATTTAATCTAATATGAATGCAATATGTGAATGCAACTAATTTTTTGTCACTTTGTAATGGATCTCTATTTTCGCAATTATCATCATTGAGCTTTTTGGTAGATCATTTTGAAATGGGTACAACCCTCACTAGTTATATTTTCAAACCATGATGGTATGAATACTTCTTTCATCATATTCAATGTGATAACTGTCATCATTGAGGTTTTGTGAATCAGTGGAATCAATACAACCCTCACTGGTGAGATTTCCAAACCTTGAGAGTATGAATACCATATTCATCAAATTCAATATTGCAAGTGGATCTTGACATTAAGGTATGAATAACCTAAATGGCCTAAGTATCCTTGCATGTAAATAAGAAAACGTATGATCCCTATTGATATACAAATGTCCTTGATGATTCTTTGATGATCATATCATTAGACAAACTTTCATATGTCTAGAAATAAACCTTACAAGTAGAAATCTAGAAAAGGTCATGTCTCCATCATTACTTATGATATAGTTCAAAATATCATTGATCTTCTTAAAACACCTGATATAAAAATCACTTGAAACATCATTGAACTAACTTTTCTATTTTATGTTGATCCGTTTTCTTGGAAAAAAATTCCATCCAATGTTGATCCTTTGTTCATATTGATTTATTCAATGTTCCAACGTAGCATTTGATTTCTTATCCTTTGAATTTTATATGAGTCATATGTTTGGATTATGTACATTTGATATTTAGATCAATCGACAAGTGTCAAAGATTACGATTCTTGATTTTGGTGAAGGTATTTGAAATATCACTTGTGTCTGCTCTCTAATGAGCTCTCAGAATCTGAATTATGCCCCTAATTGGATTTATAAATGATAATGGACCAAGGCAAATTTCAAAAAATATGATGAAAAATTTAAGTAAAAATGCAGCTCAGAGACTTGATTCAATGTTTGGATTCGATGTCGATGTTTGAGTTTGAGATTGGTGGAATGATTAGGTGTTTTGAAATTGGAGATTCGGATTCGATTTGAAAAGTTCAAGTGTCTTGATTTGTGATCTTCATGAAGAATGTGTATGTTTGGCTTGTGCATGTATATAAGGTGATCTCCTGAAGATCAGATGGATGCCCCTGGTGTGGATGAAATTTTTTGAAAAAAAACAGTGTTGGGGTGATTTTATTTTTAAAATAGCTCATTTGGAGGTTATTTTGTTTCACTTTTATTTCGATTGATTTCGACAATTTTTTGCAATGATTTTGATTTTTCCATAGATTATTGATTTTTTCATGAATTGTTGATGTGATTGTCGATGTGATTATCAATGTTTGATGATTTATGATGTTTTTGACAAATTTTTCATGTTTTTCAATTTTTGGATTTTTAAATTGATCACTAATTCTCAAGCGAGATCACATTTCTTTGCCCCCAATGTCTAGAAAGGTGTAAGGCATTATGGATGGATGAGAAAGTTGATGGATCAAAAATGAATAGGCCATGATAGATGAAGTGAGTGAATATGAACCATAGGACCATCTCCTCAAGATTACCCAAGCTAAGAAAAAAAGATATAACAATGTGAAGTTTGTTTTGGATTAGAAACAGAAGCCAATGATGCAATTATAGATACCCATATAGGATAATGACCTGATGTCATGAAAGTGGGTAGTCCAAAAGAGTGGACATGTTTATAAGTTTTTGAGAACAAATTTACACTTTACATCCTTCATTTCAGACAAGACCAAGGGTTTAACTTGGATAAGATATGGATAGGATAACATAATCAAGATAAAAGGGTGATGGAGCCTATGAGGGGATGGTTTGGGATTATGGAAAGACTAAGGAATAATGAAGGTGGATTTAGGATAAAGAAGATCAGGATAGAGTAGCATGGATGCAACAAGTGGATAAGCTGATGGAAAGGATAATATATGTCCCAATACCTGATGCTCATGGATATGTTCAACCTTGTCAAAATCAATGGTGAAAGAGGGAAGAAAGATGTAAATAGGATAAATGGTAGTTAATATAATGGATAAAATGGGTAATATATAATGGATGGAACTTTCCCCCCAGTGTAGAGTACAAGAAAGTGGATTATGCATGATGCCTATTTTCTAGGTTTTCATCAGGGTAATTGCCCAAGGCACTACAAGAAGTGGTTTTCACCATAGGACAAATGATTTCTCTTTACTTTTTCCTTTTCTTTTTCTTTTTTTTTCTTTTCATTTTCTTTTTTTGAATTTTTGGAAGATAGTAAAAGGAGGAATTTATACCTCTTTCTCTCTGGATAATACCCCTTTGAAAGGTATGCTATAATGAACCATGGGTATGGAAAGGATTCTAAAAGATATTGATAAGGTAAGGATAAAGGATAGATATGGAGGATAAAGGTAGATGGTGGTTAAGGTTTTATGCCACAGATTGTATAAGAGGGATGTAAGGATGGAAAATAGGTGTTAGATAATGGATATGAGGATAAGCAGTATGTATATTGTGGATGGAAATTTTGGCAAGATCAACTTTGACACACACTTTGAAGGGTGGTGGAATGATGGAGGAAAAATGGATGGGGAATCTTGAAATTGTGATGGAGGAAAGATTGTGTATTTTGGAACACAAGGACCAAAAATGGATGCACAAGGTGATGAAGTTGCTGAGGTAGTGGATTTTGGAACATGAGAACCCAAAATAGATATGGAAGCTGAAATTTTTTTGAAAGGAGGTTGAGCGGAAGCCTTTTGAAGCTTGAATGCCAACTTTAATTTTTCTTAAGTGTGCAAGTCTTGCAAAAGAGACTTGGGAATCCACATGGCCTTTGATTTGTATTTCCTTTGTGATGCTTTAGAATTAATTTCTTCAATGAGAGATTTAGGAACCCACATTTTCTTTGATTCTTCTTCTTTTTTGGTGGACCTTTGCAGTTTTCTGGATATTTATTTTTTCTTGGTGGACCTTTGCGTCCTTTTGGATATTTATTTTTTATTTTTATTCACATGTCAATTAGATTGGACATGTTGATCTTCGTACATATGTGGATTATTGAATTTATGATTTTAATTTTTGACATCCAAATTTCTTCCAAAGGTTTTGGGGTTCATGGATGAATAAGAATGATATGGAGGGTTCATATGGATAGGCTCTTGGAATTTTCTCAAGTATGTGTTGAAGGCATTATATTTTTCCATTAGTATGCTTAGAGAAAATCATGATCTACACCATCAGTTACTCTACACCGACATGTAGGGCACAACACTATCTGATGACAAGGTTACCTGACAAACACTGTTAAGTGTTATCCAATGACAAAAAGGTAAAAGATACCCGACGAGTAACAAAAGTGCTACCCAATGGAACAACAAGGAGAGGAACTCGACAGATACAAGGAACCTGAAAAATAGTTCAGTCAAGGAATGTTGAAAGACTGCAAGTTCAAACTGATGACCAAGAACTGATAGTCAGTTACATCCCACAAAAAGTGGATCTAACTTTCCACGTCAGATAAATCACTGAAGTTGTATTTATAGCTTCTTGATTTTATTTTATATCCATTATGTGTGGAGGAAGCAATGTAATTTTTATTGTTTTAATTAGTTTTACTGTTTTAAAACATGTAAACTAAAGATCAAGGTCAAGTTGTAAACCTTGGATCTAAGAGTTAACATTGTAATATGTGAATTCCAAGATAGGTCAAATAATTGTATAAATAGATGCTCAATCCATTGAGTAAAGGAGTTGATCAATGAAGATAGTAGCCATGGAGAGTAAATAAAGACCAGATAGAGAATTCATCCAGAAGAACACAAATAGAATCAAATCAGTTTTTAAGAACAGAACAGAGGCTACCAACAAGCAGAGAAAAGGTATTCATCAATCACTTAAGGTGATATTATTATTGTAAAAGCTTTAATGGATCTATAAATCAGCAATAGTAGATTGCATATAGTCATGTCAACATTTGTATTCATTCTAAAAAGTGTAGTACACTAATGAAATCCTTTCAAGAAAGGTGGGCTTAACCGTCCTATTGTAAATCTCATAACTGAGTGCACACTTAAATTAGTGTTGGTAAAAGCTCTTAATAGAGTAGATCTTAATAGGTCTCCACCTTAATACTCTCAACAGGGTAGATCATCAGAAGTGATCAAATTGTAAGCCTTAACTGGCTCCCTTCCATTCTGCAGATAGTGAAGTTTTGTGGGTGCCATCCTCACCACAGTTTTTACTTCCTAAAAAGAGTTTTCTGTGATACCATATCTTATGTTATGTTTTTATGAATTTCATAAATGTTTCTATGAATGATAGAAAACTATTAAAGATTATGAACAAACAATATATACATAAGAAAGAATAACAGTAATGGTTGGTAAATTAGAATTAACAGATTACTAATGATGAATTGTGTGAGGTGTTAAAATTTTTAGAGGTACTGATTCACCCCTCCCCTCTCAGTACTACTTCCCATTAATTCCAACAATTGGTATCAAAGCTGTGGTATCTTCTTTGAAAATTTTAAAGGCTTAAGAGCAAAGATCTTACAATGGAGAAGTACAAACTTGATAAGAATATTGAGAACAAAAAGCTTGAGATATAGATGTTCTATGAACAGTATAAAGAAGAAAGAATCAAGATGAGAGAGTTGCTAGATGAAAGAAAAGGTATGGCTACCCGGAACAATGAAAAATACTATCAAGAAGAAGAGATTCTAGATTTATTTGAATCTTCAGGATCAAATGCAAGTAATACATCAGATACATCAGAAGAGAACATCAAAAATCTAAAGGAGATCAATCAACATCTGACAGAGAAAATAAAGATGTTGCAAATCAGTCAAGAGACCCAAATGGTAAGAATGATTGATGTGATGAGTTTTGCCCGACAAGATGAAACAGAGAGAACACTTGCTATTGATGATAGAAGGAAGATTTTAGAGAAAATACAAGAAAAGGAAATGGAAATTCAAAGACATGTTGAGAATCACCATGATCTCACAAATTAGATTATCCTTATGAGTCAAGAACAAAATAGAATAAATGTGGAACTCATTGAAAGCATAAAGATTATCGGTGAACTAAGAGAAGAAAATGAAAAGCTAAAGCATGAGGTTAGAATTCAGAAACAACATAATAAGATTATCAGAAAGACTGAAGAAAGCAATAAAATAATGGATGACTTTCTTGAAGGACAACGAAGAGTCAATAACAACAATGGTATAGGCTTTACCGAAAATGGAGAATCATCAAATCCAAAGAATGTCTATGAAAATCCAAGACCAAGAAAGCTATCATGCAAGCACTGTGGAAAGCAAGGGCACACATCAAATGTATGCAGAGGTAAAATGAAAGGTACTCC
>MU223320.1:1056452-1076502 GCA_018584345.1 Thuja plicata | reverse complement strand
TTTCTATGAATGCCACATTTCATAAGTGTGTGAGACAAGTGTAGGATTCCTCATAAGGAGGAATATCTAAGTTACATGAATAATATTAAGGATACCTTGGTTTATCCTAGTAAATATGACAACCAAGAAAAGATTAATTCTAACAACACGCCTCCTCTATATGTTGAACATAAAAAAAAAATTAATAACATGGAGTGCCACTCCTTTTTGAAACATATTATTTGCTACAAATGAATCTTCCTATGATTCAAACCCATTATTTTGGTCATTAGGACAGTATTCAACTTGATTCAAGTCACTCATCTCTTCAGGCACTTCACTCAAATTGTTCTCATCACAAGGCTTCCCTTGAACTTATCTGAATGTATTATCGTCGTAATTAGGAAATGTCCTTGTCTCATTTTCAATAGAATCAACATTATTTTCATCTTTATGATAAAAAAAATTAGGGCTCAATCTGATCTATACTAACAAATGATGTTTGACTATGGACGAAAATACTCATGCTCATTTGTGTTACCATATCTAGAAATTTACATATTAGATAACTGTCCATATGTATTAGTTTGAGCATGTGCTTGAGGTATTTTTATTTTTTTAGAAACATACATTCTATTAATATATATTTCAATATAGCTTTGCTCAAATTTTGTTTCAACATAAGCATATCCATCATGATAGAATGAATCATAAGGTGGGATAGCGAATTGTTAAATATTTGGATGGAATTTTTCACTTGCATAAAAGGATTTTATTTCTGGCGTGAGTCTTTTGGAAACTCCATAATTTGAAAATTTCTCAATGTTCATAACAATTTAGAATGATTCATGTAAATTTTCTAGATTTTCACTTCCAAGACTACAACTCATTTCTTCATCAAAGGTGCCCAAGTAAATAAACAATGTTAGAGCATCATGAGGTCTAGATGTTTCAATATTTTTCTTTAATGCTTTCATAAATTTGAGATTAAAATTTTTACCCAATTCATCCCCTTTAATATTAATATGCATGAATCCCTTGAGTAGTAAACACACAGTCACCTTTTCACAAAATTTCTTGATGAAAACTTGTTTGATACATCCCAAGAACTGATACAGTATGATTGTAGATTTAAAAACCATTCTCTTGCATCATCTCTCAAGGATTTCAAAAAGAGCTTCATGACTACATATTTGTGGTCCACTTTATAGTCATTTATTAAGTCACCAAATTAGTGTAAGTGTTTCTCTATTGATTTCTCATTTGAACCATTCAATAATGGTATTTTATTTCTAATATCGGGTGGGATAAAATTTGGATAACTAGTAATCCCACAGAAATTTGTTGCTTTACACCTCTCATTTTTTAAATTCCTTCTATTACACAACATGGATTGATCATATATCATGGTTGCATCTTCATTTTTATATGGATGCATACACTGATATTTTTTCTCTATGATTTAATGACTGAAATTATTGCAGCTACAAGTAATCCTCAGAGTCATCGCCTCTTGATGAGGAAATTATTGAATTATTTTATGGGTTCATACTCCAACAAAGCCACCTTCTAAAATTTCAAAATGAGCTGCAATAAACACTCAAATCACATAATATTTGACTCTTACCAATGAAAATATTTTGTGTTTGTCCCCACTAGAGTCACCAATCTATTGGTTCCAAAATTTGCATGTTGTAAAACCCTAAGACTATGTCAAGTATGGTCAGGCTCTGTAACGTCCCGTCTGGGAACCCATGAGAAATTAACCTAACATGATACTAAGAAGCTGCAATTTTTTTCTTAAACATTTAAAAATACAAATGTCGAAGCAAGTACAACATAAGATAAGACAATTAACTAAAGTGCATTAACTTAGTTAACATCCCAAGGATCCTGAGATGTGGTGTTACTGTTGGGATAATGGAGAGGTGTGTACTGAGAGGGGAGGGGTGAATCAGTACCCTTAAAAAATTTTAATCAATTCTTTGTAACCGCTATTCTGTATTAACCGACTGAGTAGATTGCATTCATCAAACATATAGTATCACTACTGAAATGTAAATGCATGTAAAGTAAACAATAGACATACACAAAATTAAGTACTCATGACACAAGTATTTTGGTATCACAGAAAACCCCTGTTAGAGGTAAAAAGTGCAGTGGAGATGAGACCCACAAAAATTCACCAATATAGAAATAAAGTATCTTGTTAAAGCTTACAAAGAGTGATCACTTCTAATGATCTTACCCTGTTAGGAGTAACAATGAGATTTATTAGATCTACCTCGTGTGAGGATTTAGCAACACAATCTATGTGTGCACTCGGTTAAGAGATTTACAAAAAGATGGTTAAGTCTACTCTATTAAGAGATTTTGGGGTCTATTACAATTGTTAGAGAGTAACAAAAGTTTGATCTGAAACATATACAATATTAATATTGTTGATACAGATCCTTTAAGTGTATACAAAACATATCACCTTAATGTGAATGATAATACCTTCTGCTCTATTCTTCTTAGTAGCCTTGCCTTAGTTCTGAAAAATGATTCCTGCAATGTAGTCTATGTCCTTAAAATCCCTAGTCTGATCTCTGATGTCTGTAGTATGGCGGCTACTTGATCATTTTCTTGATCAACATACATTAGAAAATTTGACATCTATACATTTATATATCAAATGATATGACCTAGTTAGGGTTTAACAATTACATCCCTAGCCTAAGATCAATGGTGTACATAATTTACCTTGATCATCTACACCTAGGAGACATAAAAAATTAATGGTGTATATATGTAATTAATGCTCTCCTCGATTGTGTAAACTATTATCTATGTCAGCTAAAAATTTGTTACATAGAATGATGCTCCATAACAAACTTTTATGTGGCCTATGTTCCACTCGGTTAATGATGTCTCTCGGTGCTCGGTGCAATCTGTGTATCTTAGTTATGATGTTTGGTTATATTATGTATCTCGGTGTTGTCTACTACTCAGTATAGTCTATCAGCTCAGGTATCACTATACTTGATTAACTCTGGGCGTGATCAGTGCTCTTGGTTAACTCTTCACTTTGGTGAATATACCAACTATCCTTTGTGTGACTCTGTTACCAATTTTCCATTATGTTTTCTTGATAACTAATGACAACTTCAATGTACAATTGGAGTAAAATTTCACCGACTGGTAGTTCTAATTTGGTACATATTAACCGACTCAACAAGATCAAAGTAATCAAAAGTATAATACCAAAGTACATGATCTCAATTCATGCTAATTTGGCATATGTGTAATGAATATAGGAACTGATCTAAGATATAGATTTCCAAACCATATTTCCTTACCTACTTATATTACTTAGTTGGAGACGGTGGGGACACCTAATCCATTAGATGAGGTGTCACCGACTGTTGTGCTTGGTCCTGCATTATTATTTGATGCTCTTCTCTACATTTGAATTATGATCCTTATAATTTCATCAATTATTTCCATTTCCATAAGTATTTATTTGGTCTGCACAATATTTTCTTAAGTGACTGACTTTGTTCACTTAACTAAACTACTAAACTCACCCAAACATAATCCCATGATTTATCCAATGTTCATTAACTAAACTACATTCCTTTGTTCATTAAGTTAAACAACATTAACTAAACTACTAAGATCAACCAAACATAATCACATGATTTATCCAATGTTCATTTTAAAACACAAACTAAAGTGTGATGTGTTTTGTATTGAAATTTTGGTTGTTGTGGTTGATGCTCGGTCACGGGTAGTGCTAATCCCTAGGAGGGGATTGGATCTTTGATATTTGAAGTGATTTTATGGATTTATACTTTGTACCTTTTTATTTCATATTATGGGGATTTCATAACCATTTTGATGTCACGATAGTGGGTATGTGCAAGATCATGGTATACCAATCTATGGCCTTAAGTGGCAATGAAAAATTAGAAAATCACGATTAGTCAACTTGACGTAAAAAGTTGAACATCTTATCAACCTTATGTGAAAAATTTGTAAGAATAGAATCTGTAGGAAATTGAATGCAATTTCTAAAATATTATCCCTTGTTTGAAAAAAAAGTAATCTAATTGTTCAATATTTTAGATTTCAATGCAGTAGTATGAAAATTTTAGGAAAAAGATAAAAAAGTACGTGTATGTTTGACCACCTTAATCACAATCAAATGATGATATATTTTCACAAGATTCTAGATATAAGTAGTAGACTCATGCCTAGATGTGACGTATATTTTTGTGTAAATTTTTACCAAATAAATAATTAATTATGAATTTTCTGCTACAACTTATTCAAAATAAAAAAACTCTTGTGTCTGACCACCTTAACTAATTCTAAACTTTACAAAATTGTAAAAAAAAAATCGTGTAGTAGTTGAAGCATAGAATGTGACGCATGTTTTGGATTTCAAAAAGGTTAAACCGTTTGAAAGTTAAAGTTGTTTTTCAATCAGTCTGTCAATTAGGACTTTAGAGATAACTCAATTAGAAAATAAGTAATAATTACTTACTAAACTCAAATTATGATAGCAATTATATTGATGGAAAGCTGATAATATCTTTAAGAAACCCTTTTTGTTTTATCAATTTTGGGTGATAAAAATGTCGTCAGCTACATGGTCAAAGTCTGGAGATCAGAGGAAATATGGTGAACACGTTGTTTGGGTTGACCATCCATGTTTGTCATTGCAAAGCCAAAACCCAAAGTAAATACCAAGCCTAATCGTATATCCAATACTATCGGATATTTGATAACTCCCGCCCAAATTCAACATTTTGATTTCAACGCTCTTTTCAATTTTATGATTTTAGGTTTTTTTAAATTTTATGATTTTATAATTTTAACATATATATTATAAAATAAAATATTAATATTAATATTAGATGGTAATAGCATTAATATTATATAATTATTTAAATATTAGTATTGTATTATATAAATTAGTAATATATTATTATTTATTTCTCTATTGTATAATAGTATAATATTAGTATTATTTATTTATTAATATTTATATTATAATGATAATAACTAGGGGAGAGAGAGAGAGAGAGATAATAAATTAATATTAATATTAATATTGTTAAAATATAACAACAATGAAAACTAAAATAAATATTCAAACTAGGATGAAAATTAAAAGGTTCAAGCCAAATTTGGGCGGGAGATATCGGATATCCGATAATATCAGATTTTTGCTAATGTCATATATCCAATATTATCTGATATCTGATATGCTTTACTAGTATCCAAAAGCAAAAATTGATTCTCTAGGTCCCTTAGTCCAAGAAGCACATTTTCTGCATAGAATATCACAAGAAATCAGTTGTGAAAGATTTAAAAAAAACACTTTTTTCACCCTTTTTGTTGGAATCTCTATATTATCAAAGGTTTTTGCATCACCGTTTTGGTCTCACCATGGGGAGTAGTAGTCGTCAAAAGCATAAATGGAACAGGAAGCTCACAAATGAAGAGATTGAAGTGTATAAAGAAATGGATAGGGTTTCCCATCAGAACAAGAGACAAGGTTTGTTAAATATTAATGAAGATGTGGGCATAGGCCCACCCTTAAATGCGGTTTCAAGTGAAGAATAACATGAATTTTAAATTATTTATGACAATAATATTAAAAATGAGAATGTAGGGATTGAAGATGAAAATGTAGGTTTTAAAAATGAACACGTAGATGTGGACAATAGAAGTGTGGACATTGACAATGACAATCAATTGATTGAATATGAAGGAATTGACAATGATAATGGTGCACAAGAATCAAATCAGTGTTACACATCTCAAAATTATATGAGAAATGAAGTCCATTGTGAGGAAGAAAGACAAACTTCAAATTTGAGACCTTCAAGAACAACAAAATGGTTACTTGAAATTGATGAGAACATAATGAGCCATTTTGATGGAAAGAGATCAGAAAGAAACGTTTGGTTGTGGGTTTCAAAAATTTTTGATCAATTTTTTAGCCAGAAGACATTGGTTGAGAAATATCAATTGTTTGTGTAGTTATTAAAGATGCAGAAGATGAGACCTATTCTATTCAAATTGAAGATTAGTATAAACAAGAAAAAGGAGAGGAGTGTTATTATTGTGAGAAATATTTTTAGTGATCTCAATTCCATTGAAAAGACTACCAAGTAAAAATACAAGAGAGCCTCTAGGAGGGTTATTACAACCTCCTTAGTAAGTTGTCATTTGAGAAAGGCTCGTTTGATGAGAAAAATTGTGTTGACTTGAACTTAAATCATAAAAATTTGGATAGAGCACTTGCAAGAAGAGAAAGACTTGATGATCCTCTTCAAAATGACACATTAAAAGATTCTTAAAAATTGCATTCATTTTGAAGATCAGATGCTAGTACATGGACCATTTGGACATGAGAGTTGGCTTGTTTTTGTCTAAGGTGTCTTCAGTGTGATTAGGATCAGTGTGAGTCAAGTCAGTGGGTCGATATGTAGGCTCCACATTATCTAACTCCTTTATCTATCACACTCCGTAATAGATGATGACATGGATTTTTCACTTGACTAAGACCATCTTTCAGAACTTCTACAGCCAGGACATGTTTTTGCATTGGTTGCACCACAGGGGAATGATGAGAGATCAAATTACTGGTTAGTATGTTGTGTATGAGGAAAGCATAAACTTGCAAAACCGATGACAGATGATGATATGTTCACATATCCAAGAGGATCACATGTTTTTGTGGGAAAATGGTTGCGCACATACATGATTAGAAATAATGATATTCCCATGTTTGAAGACTACAAGAAGCACAAAACCATTCTAATGTATTCACAACTTTTTATAGAAGCCAATGTTAAGTTGTTGAAACATCAAGGAAAACCAAAGACAAAGGAACTTTGGACTATTAGTACTGTTGATCATGAAGCAATATTTAATACCCTCAAGTAGAGAGATGACCCTTCAGGCACACTTTTGTAGGTAAGTGGAACTCACTGCAAGGTTTTCCATGTTCATTACAGTTACGTTCAATATAAAATTCATTTTAGTTTTCTACTTTATTTGTTTGAGCTAATAAAATTGGTTTTGTATGTGGATTGTAAGTACATTTGGATACATATATGAAAGATATAGGAGATTGGGGTGTGCATTTGATTACCCCAGATCTTTTATGACGGTAAACTTCACTATGCATTGGCTAGTCATGTTTTTTGGTTTGTTTAGTTACTTATACATTCATAATATTTTTGTCAACCTATCAACCTTTTTTTTTCTTGTGCCTTCCGAATGCAAGGATTGGATTGTAGATGTCATCGAGTGTCATGTGTTAAACTTATACACTTTAGGAGCGGAAATGTCACTTAAAATTTTGATATATAGTTGTGTATCTAATATTTTGAGAAATTCTATATCTTGTACTTTTGATAACATTGATATATTTATTCATAATATGTTGTATCAATGATATACAATTATTTTTTACGAAAGGTGGTGTGTACAGTCAAACTTGTATAATGATGAAATACATGCAAGAATGCAAATATTTAACAAAAAATTCTTAAGGCTTTGTTGAATGTGTTAGATAAGATATCTTATAAATTCTTGTATAATAAAATATAAGGCTTTGGTTAATGTGTTCAAAGTATAAAGTATTTGATTTAAATAAATTGTGGTTTGTTTGTGCAAATGTGTGTTCAATCATTCACCTATGAATCCCAGATAGTATCAAAACAATGTAGTGTTAGAATAACTAAGAGGGGGGTGAATCAGTGGCCTAAAAAATATTCCAATAAATCAATCCAGAAACTTAGTACCACAATATTAAGCCTCTAGTTATCTTTAGTCCTACAAGATGTATGCCTTCAAATAAACTTATCAAATAACTACTGCTCGGAGTTCATTCTTAAACCTTATTCTTACTATTTACTGAATAGTAGTCTTTTATTTACCGAAAAATAGTAAATTGCTTAGCGTATACCGATCAATCCAAATTAGTTATGTGTAATGAAAAACACTAAAGTAATGACTCATAAACACATTGACACATGAATTTTTAACGTGGAAACCCTGTTAAGGGAAAAACCACTTGGGACCGGTAACCCACAATTTTCACTCTTCTGAAGTGAGCTCGGTGGAGCCAACCATGTTAAAGGTTAAAAACACACTATTACATGTGACCTTGTTAGAGGATTTAATAGAATAGTTTGTCACTTGATATCGGGCATCTCTATGCTACCTTTTATGACCAAACCCATTGTAGTTTGTCAAATGGTATCTGGCATCTCATGCTATCTTCATGATCAAAATTTTTGATACTCCTTGGGATGTATCTCGATATAGAAATGATCTTTAAATCCTTCTCAGTTAAGAGACTTTCTGAATCAATGGTTAAACTAAAATAGTAAATGATATGTTCACACATACAATTTATACTTGTAAATTTTTCAGATCTATTGTAAGCTCATTATACCTTTATGATCAATATGTCTTTTCAATACCTTTGCTCCACTTCTTTCTTCTCAGTGATGTTGTGCTCTGTTGCTCGGTGTCCACAAAAATGTTTAGCTCTTTCTTAAGTTGATTGATCAGGATTTTATGGAGTTGTTCTTCATCAATTTCTCTTCAGCATCCTCTTTCTCTATTCACTCCCCTTAATTCATAATGAATTAAGTTGTCTCTTTTATAGATATGATATCATCATTTCTCTGTTCTTGATTTTCTTGTTCTTGGCATGATCCACAATCTTATCCAATCTTGATTTAAAGCATAACTCATGTTTTATCTCGTAGAGATCTTCTTGCCAACTAGATAAAACAACTTTTCATCTTTTACTTATCTCTGGCTTTAACTTGTTGATGAAAACAATGTTAACAACTAGTTAAGTTTATCTTTAGCTCTACCAGCTAGATATTTTTTCATTTCTAAACTTCAATTAATTTAAGTGTTTTAACTCTTTGATAGCTTCGGTCAACACTTCAGTTCTCCTCAGGCTTCTCCGTTGGGGTTTTCTATCTGTCAGGGTTGTCTGTCCTTCAGGGTTGTCTGTCCGTCGGGTAACATTGTAAATATGATCGTCAGTAATTCTTGTGATTTTTCTCATCAATAATGCTTGTCAGTTTACTTCCTCGGGCATCACTGTGACTTTGCTCTTGGTTTTTTCTGTCCATCAAGTTCCACTAACCGTCGGTGTCTGTAGTCATTTAGTGAATGTTGTTCTTTTATGCATTACTAAAAGAATAATATTTATCTCTCTGATTCTCTAAAGTCTTTAACACTTTGAATATAACCAATCAAATTATATCAATTTGACATCAATGACAATACAATCCATTAATTGATTTAATGTCTTACATTATATTTCTGCATTTTGGTGTCACCAACTTAACATCTTCAAACATTCAATCAGTTATATGTCATCAATCTCTCCCTTTGGAATTGATGGAAACACACTACATTATCACACTATATTATTACTAATACACTTATCTGGCTCTCGAAAATCTCATATAGCTTTGATTTGTTTCTTGAAGAGTGGGTTCTTCAATCTTCAATCCCTTCACTGGATATATGTAGCAGCTTATGTCTCTATTTCTG
Organism: Thuja plicata; assembly: GCA_018584345.1. Lineage (NCBI taxonomy): Eukaryota > Viridiplantae > Streptophyta > Pinopsida > Cupressales > Cupressaceae > Thuja > Thuja plicata. Next base: position 1,066,935 of record MU223320.1, on the reverse strand, counting down.
ATATGCGTTTTGCCTTGACTTTTCCTCTCCTTGAACATCTCTTTTTCCTTTGACAAAAATTTCTCCCTTAGTATGTATTTGATCTCTTTGTTTCTCTCCCTTTGATGGATATTTCATATGTAATCAATCTCTCCCTTTGATTAACTCTCCCTTTGAGTTCTTAGGAACTTCTCTCCATGGATATTGATATAATCTCTTCCGGATAATGAGATAGTCTCTCCCTTTTGATAATCATAATAATCTCTCCCCTTGATAAAAATGACATACAATTCTTTCATATCATCTTCCATTCCTTTTTATAATATATTCCTTGAATTTCCCTATCCATCAACAATACATTGACTCTGGTGTTCGGTGTATTTATGTACCTTGTTGTGTATAGATGTATCATTGTAGTCCATCTCGGTGCATGTATCAACATGAATGATCTTCTGATTATGTTGAGGCTGGTGCAATATCCTAGTCAGCTTCCTGACTGATAGACAAGGGTTGGACCCCTAGTCTCTTTCTAAGGTACTCAATGTATCTTTCGGTAATGGCTTGGTGAATATGTCAGCTAATTGTTCCTTTGATTGAACATATTCTAGTATCACTTCTTTTTCTTGCACTTGTTCTCTTAAGTAATGATACTTGATTGCTATATGCTTAGTCTTAGCATGCATGACTGGATTCTAAGAAATATTAATTGCACTATTATTATCACAATAAATAATCATTGGTTCAATAATCTTCATATTCATCCCTTCCAGCAACTATTTGAGCTAGGCAATATTAGAGAAGTTTGCAGAAATAGCCACATATTCTACTTCTGCAGTAGACTGTGATATGCATCCTTGCTTCTTGCTGATCCATGTGACAAGTTTGTCACCCATGAAGAATTTTCCTTTAGTTGTGCTCTTTCAGTCATCAATGTTTCCTACCCAATCAGCATCTATATAGACTTCTAGCTCAAATTTTCCTTCTCTTTTATACCATAAGCCATAGTCCTCGATGTTCTTTAGATATCTTATAATTATTTTGACAGCAGTCATATGTGATTCTTGGGGATTAGCAGAGAATCTTGCAACTATTCCAACTGCATGTGCTATATCTGGTCTAGTATGAGAAACATATATTAATTTTCCAATCATTGATCTATACAAGGTCTGATTTACCTCATTTGATTTTTCTTCCTTTGTTAGCTTACATTCGATAGCCATAGGTGTTCCAACTGGCTTGGAATCTTCCATCTTGAATATCTTCAACACTTCCTTGATGTATTTGGATTGACTGATATACATGCTTGCATCTTGTTGAAGAATCCATAGACCAAGAAAGAATTTGATCTCCCCAAACATAAACATTTCAAACTCTTTTCTCGTTTCATTAGCAAAGGATTTGCATAACATTTCATTTCCCCCAAAAATGATATCATCAACAAAAATTTTAGCAATTAGAATATTACCATTGGTATCTTCTTTTAAAAATAGATTGCTATTTTCACTTGTTCTTACAAATTCAATGCTAATGAGATAGGAGTGAATTATTTCATACCAGGCTCTTGGTGCTTGTTTTAATCCATAAAAGGCTTTATGTAGTCTACATACCATGTTTCTCTTGTTTGGATCAACAAACCCTTTTGGTTGTTCAATGTATACCTCTTATTCAAGTATTCCATTTAGGAATGTAGATTTGACATCCATCTGGTATACCTTGAATCCTTTGTATGCAGCATAAGCAATAAGAATTCTAACTCCTAGTCTAGCAACGCGTGTAAAGGTTTCACCATAGTCAATACCTTCTTCTTGTGCATACCCCTTGCATACTAATCTTGCTTTATTTCTTGTGACTTCTCCATTCTTATTCAACTTTTTTATGAATATCCATTTGGTACCGATGACATTCTTGTCTTCTAGTCTCGATACTAATGTCCATGTATTATTCTTCTCAATCTATTCTATTTATTCATTCATATCACTTACCCATTCTTCATTTTCAAGTGCATTATTAACAGATTTAGGCTCAAAATCACAAAGTAAACATCTAGTGTTTAGTGACTTACTTCTTGTTCTCATTCCATCCTTCTTGTCTCCTATGATCTGATTCTCTGGATGATGTCTTTTGTACTTGGAAATTTTTGGATCAGCTTTGTGTTCATCATTATGGTCATCATCTTAACCTTCATTCTGATCTCCATTGCTCAGAACATCACCTTGAGGATTTTCCTGATTTTTGGTAATTGTAGCCTGATGCTCGGGTGCAATGTTTTGTTGCTCAGGAGCAATACACTGTTGCTCGAGTAGAGTGTTAGGTTCATCAGTGTAAATAAACATGTTGTATTCCTTTGGCTCTTTTCTTCTTTCCTTATCATTCTTTTTTTCAAATTTATCTATTTTCACATTTGCACTTTCAATGATCTTGTTAGATGACTTGTTAAGACATTTATAAGCCTTGATTTTGGTGGAATACCCTAGAAAGATACCTTCATCACTTTTGGAGTCAAGATTTCCATTTCTATCATGTTTCAAAATATAACATTGACTACCAAAGATTTTGAAGTAACTTACATTGGGTGTGTAACCATACCAAAGCTCATGGGGTGTCTTCTTTGTGTCCTTCTTCAATTGTACTATGTTCAATGTGTAGACAACAGTACTAACATCTTCCCTCCAGAAAGTTTGAGTGATGCTTTTCTTAATCATCAATGTTCTTGCACAGTCAACAATTTATATGTTTCTCCTTTTAGCAATTCCATTTTGTTGTGGTGTTCTCAGTGCACAAACCTGTCTTTTAATTCCATGCTCATTGCAATAGTTAGTGAATTCATATGAAATAAATTCCCCTCCTTTATCTAACCTTAAGCATTTCAATTCCTTACCACTTTAATTTTCTACCATCGCCTTATACCATTTAAACATCTTGAATGCTTCTAATTTATCTTTTAAAAACATAATTGTCATCATTCTAGAATAATCATCTACAAAGAGAATGAAATACCTATCTCCATAGTAGCTCCTTTTCCTCATGGGTCCACATAGATTAGTATGGACTAATTCTAGAATGACATTAGATGTATGGGCTTTACTTTTGAAACTATAATTTTTCATCTTACCTTTTTGAAAATTCTTGCACATGATATTCTCAGGCTTAGACATGCTCGGTAAGCCTCTGACTTTTCTTTTCTTGCTTATCTTTATCATGTTGTCAAAATTCACATGCCATAATCTCTTGTTCCACAACCATGTGTCTTTGTTTCTAGCCATCAAACAAGTGGTGTTAATGTCATCAAGATAGAAAAGGTTACCTTCTGTCTATTCACCAGTTCTGATCAACCTTCTTGATTCATTGAAGATCTTTGCCTTCTTATTCTCAAATCCTACTCGGTGACCTGTATTATTAAGTTGTGAAACACTCAGTAGATTATAATTTAGTCCTTTTACCCAGTAAGCATTTTCACATTTGATCAGGTTATTCAGCATTATAGTTCCTTTACCTTCAATTGGAAAAGGTGTGTCATTACCCATTCTTACTGAACCACCATCATAGTATTCAAAAGTTTCAAACTTTTGTTTATCACCAGTCATGTGGTGAGTGCAAACACTATCTATGATCTAGACATCATTCTTACTAACTTTAGATATGAGTGCAGTTTCTACATACCTTTCTTCTTCATCATCTAAATCATCCTTCATGGCTACAAATACCATCTCAATGTCTTCATCAAATTTGGTGTCAATATCATTAGCTCTATTCTCAACTAGGTAACAATGTTTCTTCCATTTTTCCTTGTAGTCTCGGGTATCTCTTTTGTTAGATTGTCGGTTGCTTCGGTAATCTCTGTTATCACCTCGGTCAAACTTATTTTCATATGATCCGTCGTGACTCTTGTCATATTTTCTTCTGTTATGACATCTTGCAGAAACATGTCCAACCTCTTTACAATTAAAACATACAAGTGGTAATTTACCTTTGTATCTACCTTTGCCTCTCTGCAATCTTCTTGCCATTAGTGCTTTAATCTCATCGAGTCCTTGATCCTCATTATCACTTTCACTATCATTTCTAACAATGTGTCTATGACTTGACTTGCTTATTTTCAAGGAAGATTTGAATGCATATTCTATAGATGGTAAGACACTATTATCAAAGTTATTCATCTCAAATTAAATTATTCTACCAATCAGACTATCTAGAGTAACTCTATTGTTTGCAACTGCTCTCATTTTTTGTATAGCAGAAACTCTAATAAAATATACAGGTAGTAAGGTTCTTATAATTTTACTTACCACTATCTCCTCTTCAAGTACACCTCCAACTCCTTGGATATCATTGACTACCTCTTTTATTCTGTAGCTATATTGAGTGATATTTTCTCCTTCTTTTATCCTTAGGTCATCAAACCTCCATCTTAGGCTTTCTGCTTTGGCTCTTAGTACATTAGCATCTCCTCCATGTACCAGCTTCAATTTATCCCACATTTTCTTTGCAGAGGTGCAAGTTTTGACATCTTCAAACTCAGCATCCGAGAGTGAGGAAGCATGCTCTATCATCATGCAATTATGCTCATGCTTTTCTCTTAATTTCTCAAGAGTGTGAGGTCCTGTAGGCAACACATATTCAGTATCAAGGTGTTGAGTAACATCATTACCAATACCTGATAGGTGGAGTCTTATTCTAATTTTCCATGATGCAAAGTTATCTTTATTCAACTTGGGCTTGTTCATCTTGTGATCTTTTTCTTGAGATGTTAAACTCTCTTTCTAAGCACACAAGCTCTAATACCAATTGTTAGAATAACTAAGAGGGGGGGTGAATCAGTGGCCTAAAAAATATTCTAATAAATCAACCCAAAAATTTAGTACCACAATATTAATCCTCTAGTTATCTTCGGTCCTACAAGATGTATGTCTTCAAATAAACTTATCAAATAACTACTTCTCAGAGTTCATTCTTAAACATTATTCTTACTGTTTACCGAATAGCAGTCTTTCATTTATCAAAAAATAGTAAATTGCTTAGTGTATACCAATCAATCCAGATTAGTTATGTGTAATGAAAAACACTAAAGTAATGACTCATAAACACATTGACACATGGATTTTAAATGTGGAAACCCTGTTAAGGAAAAAACCACTTAGGACCGGTAACCCACAATTTTCACTCTTCTGAAGTGATCTTGGTGAAGATCCAACCCTGTTAAAGGTTACAAATGCACTGTTAGGTGTGACCTTATTAGAGGATTTAATAGAATAGTTTTTCACTTGATATCGGGCATCTCTATGCTACCTTCTATGACCAAACCCAGTGTAGTTTGTCAAATAGTATCTGGCATCTCATGCTATCTTCATGATCAAACTTTTGGATACTCTGTGGGATGTATCTCAATATAGAAAGGATCTTTAAATCCTACTTGGTTAAGAGACTTTCTGAATCAATGGTTAAACTAAAACAGTAAATTATCTATTCACCCATACAACTTATAATTGCAAATTTTCATATCTATTGTAAGCTCATTATACCTTTCTGATCAATATATCTTTTCAATACCTTTTATCCACTTCTTTCTTCTTGATGATGATGTGCTCTATTTCTTGATGTCTACAATAATCTTTAGCTCTTTCTTCATCTTGATTGATTAGGACTATATGAAGTTGTTCTTCATCAGTTTCTCTTCAGAATCCTCTTTCTCTATTCACTCCCCTTAATTCATAATGAATTAAGTTGTCTCTTTTATAGACATGATATCACCATTTCTTTGTTCTTTATTTTCTTGCTCTTGGCGTGATCGATAATCTTATCCAACCTTGATTTAAAGCATAACTCATGTTTTATCTCGTAGAGATCTTCTTGCCAACTCGATAAAACAACTTTTTGTATTTTACTTATCTCTGGCTTAACTTGTCGATGAAAACAATGTTAACAACTAGTTAAGTCTATCTTTAGCTCTTCCAACTAGGTTTTTTGTCATTTCTGAACTTCAGTTAATTTTGGTGTTTTAACTCTTTGATAGCTCTGGTCAACACTTCAGTTCTCCTCGGGCTTCTCCGTCAGTGTTGTCTATCCATTGGGGTTGTCTATCCTTCAGGGTTATCTATCTATTGGGTAACACTGTAAATCTGGTCGTCAGTAATGCTTGTGATTCTACTCGTCAATAATTCTTGTCGGTTTACTTGCTCAGGCATCACTGTGACTTTGCTCTCAGTTTTCTCTATCCGTCGGGTTCCACTAACCGTCAGTGTTTATAGTCACTTAGTGAATGTTGTTATTTTATGCATTACTGAAAGCATAATATTTATCTCTCTAATTATCTTAAGTCTTTGACACTTTGAATATAACCAATCAGATTATATCAATTTGACATCAATGACAATACAATCCATTAACTGATTTAATGTCTTGCATTATCTTTCTGCATTTCGGTGTCACCAACTTAACATCTTCAAACATTCAATCATTTATATGTCATCATGTAGTACTAAGTCAGTGCTCATTTTTAGTTCTATCACTATGGTCATTTGTAGCATAGACATTACATATACCAACTTCCTTACCCTTAACACTAAAGATAATCCAAACCACTCTTTGGGGCAAACAAGGATTGCAGCACCCCCTTTTCCTTTTTGATGAGAAGTAATGAATCATTTGGATTCCTTCTAAATGCATTTAAGACTGATTTCCAATTGGCTGGGTAAATGCTAGGGGGACCTTTCTTCGCTCGTGTAGCATCAGAAACATTCTAGCGCATCTCAGACCGAAGTAATCCCAAGGTGCACTAAGCCAAATTGGTTAGCAATTTTTGGAGATCCATATCTCGTACCTAGTGAGAGATATCAAATATTTTTTAAGTGCACAAGGACCATCTTGGGAAGGCCTATAATCACATAGCTCAGTTCTAGGAGATTCCACTCGGATTCCATTTGGAAACCTGATCTCGGTTGGTGCAAAAAGTTGCATTGTTTCTCAGTTAAAATTTGTTCAAAGGTGCATCTTTCAAAATGTTCATTGTGGGACCAAACCATCAGCTCCATCAGCTCCAATTATCTAGGTAAACACTATGGGAGACCTTTCTTCGATCGCATAGCATAAAAAATGTTCTGGCGCATGTCGGACTGAAGTGTTCCCAAGGTGCACTAAGCCAAATTGGGAAGAAATTTTTGGAGATCCATATCTCGGACCTCATGAGAGATATCAAAGAATCATGAAGTGCACAAGGACCATCTTTGGAAGGCCTACAAGCATGTACCTTATTTCTGGGAGATTTCACTCAGATTCCATTTGGCAACCCAATCTCGGTTGGGGCAAAAAGTTTCATTGTTGCTTAGTTGAAAGTTTCTCAATGGTGCATCTTTCAAAACATTCGTCGTCGAACCAAACCATCAGCTCCAGTTGTTCAGGTAAACACTAGGGGAGACCTTTCTTTTCTCACATAACATCAAAAATGTTCCGGCATATGTCAGACCGAAGTGTTCCCAAGGTGCACTAAGCCAAATTGGGCAGCGATTTTTGGACATCCATATCTTGGACCTCGTGAGAGATATCAAGATCTTTGAAGTGCAAGAGGAACCTCTTGGGAAAGCCTACAAGCATGTACCTTATTTCTGGTAGATTCCACTCATATTATTTAGATTTGACAGAGAGCCTCAAAGAGATTTTCTCTCATAGAATGTAATGATTTCAATGTTCTTTATGCTCGAGCCAAGTAGGGAGAATGTATCATGGAAGCGCAAAGAATTAAATACACATGAATATTTTAAGGAGATTTGTAGGATATGCATATATTGGATGTATTGAGAAAGATTTGAAGACTTTCAAGCAAATGCACATAGCAGATTGCAAGCTCGGGTAGACAAATGAGAGATGTGGAAGAACATACAAGGCATAAAATCATTGTTATTGCTGCAACATGTGGAACTATTCAAGGCGTGTTTTCTATTTAAAATAGTGCCTCTGGTATGTCACCTCAAGCAATGAGACAATTTGATTACAAAATGTGTGTGAAGCATGTTAGTTGTTTGCCTAAATACCAACGTGAAGTGTAGAAACAGAGGATGTACACAATTTATTTTACTTAATGTCTCAAGAAAATACCAAAGCATAAACTCAAGAACATTAAATTATTTGATAAAATGAAACAAAGGAATATACAAGCATAAAAAAATCATGTTGAACTATTTGAACAATGTAAACCAAGTACATTGAACTACAATGTAAATAAGATATGCTGAACTTTTTGAGCAATGTAAAGAAAAAATGTTGAACTTCTCTTAATAGAAATACAAGGCACGTTAATTATTTAATAGAATGATGTAAAGAGATTTCATTACATTGACTGCAATGATTATAAACAAAGCATGCAAAGTACTTTTAGATCTATTCAAACATGGTGTAACACCAAAATAATAAAATTAATCAAATGACAACCAAATCTATAAAGGATCAAAGGTTGTCTCAGTGGGCATGCCACATGTATGAATGAAGGAAGTTGAAAACCAAATTAGAGGTTTAGTTATTCCAACATCACAACAATGGAGTCTTTAAAATAAACAAATGTTAAATAACATAATGCATTTGACAAAACATTAATCAATTGCACTCCTATCTACCATGAATCTTGCAATCAACATTTTGGTGCTCTCAAAAGTATAGTGCACCAGATGGCTCATGGAGAATGAAGATGTAGTATGAAAATAATACATACATACAATACATGGAAAAGATATAATATGAAAATGAACATACATACATAAATATAATGCATGACAAAGACATAATATGGAAATAATACATACATACAACACATGTAAAAGATATAATATGGAAATGATACATACATAGAACACATGAAAAAGATAAAATAATAAAAAACAAACATGTAGATATGTATATATGAAATAGTTTTGTACAAAATGTGGCACATGTCATCTAAAAAATTTAACAAAATCAACATATCTAGATACAATATGGCATACGCCATCTCAAAATGTGCCATATGGCATCTCAAAATAAGAAGTTCAACTACAAATGTTTCTAGGATATCCTATTTTACTGGTGGATGATCAAAGTGAAGTCTCTTCAAACTACTCTTTGGCTCTGATGGATCCTACATTCAAACACAAAAGTGAAACCCCAAGTTAGATTACTTAATTTATATGGTTTCTACAAATAATAAATAAAAATTTAAAATCATAGTCAACAATAATAAATATTTTTAAAAAAAAAATTGAACTCTCATGTACCTTGCCTCTTTGTCTCCTCATGCGGTTAGGAGACCTAATGTATGTCCTTGGTAGCAAAGGGACAATGCCACCAATGTCAACTCCAACCTATATATATGTTTGCGAACATGAGATTGATCTACAACTTATACTATTTAATTTTAAATCCTTGGTAGCAAATATATGTTTTAATGTTAAATCCCTGGTAGCAAATGTTGGTCATCAGTGATACAAACCCTTGGCATTGTACCTCCCTCAAAATAGGGGTGACCTACAAAATTCAAACAGATACTTCATACAATCATAAATTGATCATATTAAATATATACTTGATAGTAAAATACACACAAATAAATTCAGAAATATACGTATTGTGGGGCTATCACTGCGAATTGAAATTCTTGTGACTCTATGGTGGTGAACTGGTCTCATGACATCATCAGACACCACCCTCTGTCAAACAAAACATGTAATTAAAAATGAGTATGCACAAGTGACAAGTATACATGTATGCATAAACAATCTAAAATACTTAACTACCTTCCCCTTGTCAATGCCAAAGGCCTGAACCCCCTCACATTGCCCCCCAGTGGCAACTAGTGAAACCTACATCAGTATGTAATAAGATGATCCTAAAAATTAGAAAACACATGTATATACTATTATAATTGTACGCCTCCTCTTCGTGATCTGTGGTTCCCAAGCTTTCCAAAGGCAAGGGTTAGTAGCAAAGGTTTTACAAGTGATATAAATCAAGTACACAGTAACTACTAAAACAAATAACCTGAAACGTAATCAATAAAATGTACAAGCAAGAGAATGGAAAACAAATAAATGCAAACCTGATGATGCTTGAAGCTTCTATTGTTTCTCTCTACTCCTTCTGAAACATTGTTCTTCATGCTCAGTATTGGCGAGGTAGTGTCTATGACTTGAGAAGCGTCGAGAATTTGCTAATTGAAATGTGTGTGTGATCGCAAGATGGCTTGAATGCTAGAACCAAACTGACATAGTAAAGGCGCACGAGAGCTTGAAATCTTGGATGCTTCAAATGGTTATGAGGGGTTTATTATATAGGAATTGGTGATGATATGAATGGGTGATGATATCAATCCCAGAGATAGGGAGATGAATGGTTGAGATTAAAAGGAACTGGAGAAGCCATCAGTAAACTCCACCTCTTCAATTGGTAAAGAGGAGATAAAGTTTGGTTGACTGAAGAGCTAATTGTGAGTTACCTTTTTGAACTGAAGAGGTGGGTGAAGTTACCCATGTGGACTGGAGAGATG
>MU223320.1:1044125-1056280 GCA_018584345.1 Thuja plicata | reverse complement strand
ATTGGAAGAATTTAATTAGTAAGTTTAAATATTTGAATTTAAACTATAGGAAATTGAATTTAATTAATTAATTAATAGTAATTAATCAATTAAGGTTAATTAATTAAATAAAATTAATTATTTAATTGATTTTGGGAATTTGATTAGATGATTTAGGGAATGAATTTAGAGGAAAATAGATGATTAATTAATAGATGAAAATTAGAGTTTTTAATGTAAAGTCACAAGCCTATCCATTTTAGGGTGTCTGCATTTGTCCCTCTTTGATGCGATGTGACTTGTCACAGTGTGTCAAAGATTCTCTGATTTTGCCCCAGCTTGCCCCGGTAGTAGTAGGTGTATTTATGCCCCCTCAACAAATTTGAGTAAAAAATTGTGACTTGAGCGTTGATTTGTTGAAATTGGGAAGCTGACGGTTTTGAAAAATGCTTTAAAATGCCCCTGTTATTGACCGTTGAAGTTTCCAAGGACCGGGAAGAAATTTCAGAGGTCCTAGTAAAATTAGGGTTTTTTGGAACCCCTATAAATAGCTAAGAGAGCCATTCATTTTTCACATTGCGATCTTGGAGCTCCCAATTTCTTGGTGAGTCTACTTTCAGTTTCTATCTTCTTTTCTCCTATTTTCTTGCAATGGCGGGTCTTCCTGGCGTGACTCACATATCTGACCGAGTCCGAACATACCACAGACCAGCTGGCTCAGGACGTTCGGTAAGTTTTATCACTTTTCATGTCATTAATGCTTTCATTTATTACTTTTAAAAATTGTACTTTTTTGAGAAATTGCATTGTGTGTTGCAATCAGTTGCGGTTTTGTCGCAATTGCAGTTTAAATGCCGTAATTGTCGGTTGGAAACCGCAATTGATAAGTGTACCACACTTTTTTATGTTGAATTCCATAGTTGAATTTTGTATGCTACATTTTCTATTTGTGTTCCGCAATCGCCTAAAAGTGCCGCAGTTGTTTGGTTTTATTACCGCAATCAATTTTTTAGCACTGTTTTCCTAATGTCTTTGTCTGATATCTACTTTTTCTTGCTTCTGTTACTTGCCTTAATGACTGAAACTGATATTTTTTTGATTTATTTCTGTGTAGTTCACTGGGTGGATTCTACACTATCAAGAGTCTAGGCTAGCGGGTCTTGTATATAGATTTCAGCTGACAAAGGATGAGAGGTCAGTTCTTTGAGATCTTGGTTTGTACTGGCTTTGCTATATGCCCGAGATCACGACCAATAGGGGTATGATCTCCACTCTTGTAGAGCGGTGGCATTCTGAGAAATGCACTTTCTGGTTACCGATCAGTGAGTGTACTATCACTTTGGAGGATGTGTATCGCATCCTCCAGCTTCCGATCCAGCGCGAGCTTGTGGAGTATTCCACCCGCACTGGTATTGTTTCGTTGACCGAGATTTCTGGATTGCCCCAGGATCAGCTTGGGTTGGCTGGTGATTATGATATTCCATGGTCTAGATTCAGTTTGGGCCTTGATAGGCTATCCACTTTACTGGACAGTTTGATATGTGGCATTTTATGCCCCGATCGTCGACAGCATGGTTTTTTTGTCGACTTCGGTACTGTGTTACAGAGTATGGTCTGGGATCATTACTGTATTCGCTGAGGGTCCATGCATGTTGGCCCACATGCATTTTCATATGTTTTATGTGGCTTACCTTGATGGTAAGTCACTCGACCGCGGTGCGAACCTGCTGCAAATATAGGCATGGGAGCATATTATTGTATGTCATCCTATTGGTGCCCATTTTCTTCCAGCTGATAGGCCATATGTCTTTATGTATGATGGAGCCATTCTTCAGACTCATATGGGTCATTTGACATACTGGCGGCAGCAGTTGGACATGATTCCTTACTTCATTTGAAGGCCTTATAGAGATTGTCCAATCTGAGATGGAGAGGACATTCCCTTTTGTCACCAGTGGAGGTACCTGATTGGATGTGTTACTGATCATGTACATATGATTGACTTTCACAACACCGATAGGGTGTTGCGCCAATTCGGAGAGCAGCAAGACGTTTCTGATTCTTATGCATACTTTGCTCGGAGGTTGAGGGACTCTGCTGTATGGGGTGGTGTAGTATCACTTGATGCTGCTTGTACTAACTTTTTAGGCTTACTTCCTGTGGCATGGACCTGGCACTCGACTACTGTAGACGCAGTTTTGTCTTGTTTTTTTATTACTTATGTACTTCCTTTCTGCTCTCTAATACTTGCTCATATCTTGTTTTGATACTTATGTCCTTATCTATGCTGGTACTGATATTTGAATTTGTCTTTTGCGGGCACTACACCTCAGTATGATGCACATTGGTTACAGGCTCGGCCAGTTGCACTTACAGATGTCTCACGTCCTGTTGCCAAGACCATTATGAGGAGGGCCCAGCAGGTACAGGGTGGTAGGGGATGTTGTGATGGAGGGAGAGGTGGTTCCAAGGGAGGTAGGGATGGGGGGAGAGATGGTGGTAGGTGAGGTAGGGATGGGAGGAGAGACAGAGGACAAGGTTAGGGAGATGATGGGGGAGATGATCCTGGTCCTGGAGGTGCTGGCGGAGGAGTTAGGACTAGAGGTGGCTGAAGTGGGGGTCAGACTAGTGCTCCTCGAGTTGGGTTGGGTACCATTTTGGAGGATGAGGAGGCCATGGAGGAGGAGGCACCTTAGTTGGTGCGGAGATTTCTCCAGCGGACAGGTGTTGTGTTGGCTCCTAGAGAGGAGGACAAAGTAGTCATTGAGGATGTTGATATTGAGATTGGTGATATAGACACGGAGGCTCTAGATGAGAAGAATGTAGAGACTGGTTCCTCTACTGATAGTGGTAGCACTGGCAGTAGCACAGGGGAGAGCTCTGAGAGTGCTGATGATTCCTAGGTTGTTAGGAGGAGAGGAGGTGAGGGTTTGGGAGACAGGACAGAGGAGGGGAGATGAACGTGGCTATGGGAGACATGGAGGATGAGCCCTCAAAGTTGGAGCACCTCACTCAGTAGGTACAGGACCTTGAGGCCAGGCTTGCTTTATTTGATGCACGTGCCACTTCTTTGGAGGCATAGGTTACAGTGACCGATTCTAGAGAACGACAGGCTCAAGCTGAGGTTTGTTCTTTTATTAATAGTGTACAGGATGCCTCACACCAGGATGTTCTTGATAGGTACTATAGATCTGGGCGTGATGCTCAGAGAGAGATTGAGTACTAGAGGCAACATTATGAGGGCATAATTCCTGCAGCATAGAGGGTGCCTAGTTATACAGCATCCCAGAGATCGAGCAGAGCCCAGTGATCCCAGAGTAGTGGTATTGGAGCTCCAAGTTCATCCCGGAGACCATCTTCTGATATGCCACCCCCTCGTCCACCTCCTGGCGAGGGTGGGGATAGCTCATGTCGACCCGATTTATGTATCATGTACCATTTTTGTAGTGATGTTATTTGATATACTCTGAGTATCATCCATTTTTTGTATCTCGACACACTGATATTTATTGATATACATGTTTGATTACCTTCCTTTGTTCAGACTTGCGACCATTCATTATACTCAGGTAGTTTGATTTATATGAGATGCAGCTAGTGTTTTTGATATGATGTGCATTAGTTTACTTTCTATATGTATGATTCTACATGATTTGGTAGTTTAGATGTGAGATGTATATGCGATATGATTCTATTATGCAGACTTGTATATGGATGATTTACTTTTCCTATGATACTGACATGCATATGCAGGATGGTGGAAATGAAATGCATGTTTATATGAGATTCTTATGGATGCATGTGATTTTATGTTTTATCATGTATGCAACTACCACGTTTTTCTTTTCTGGTGTACTTTAATGGAATAAATGCAATCTATTATGTGCAAAATATTTGAGTAATGCATATGTTAGTTAGAAAGAAGTTAGTTTGGATAAATGTTCTCTGAGATTGTTCTAATAGAATGGAATGATAGAAAGGATGTTATTTTTGTTTTAGATAGATATGATTTGATAGAAAGGATGAGTGTCCCAAGTTGTTTCCCCTGTTTCCAATATTTATCATCATTGCATCTTTTTTTGTATTTTCTGGAATTTCGAAGAGCATCGAATGATTTAGATCACATACCACCTAGATACTTCCACGACCTCTTGATAGCGGAAGGAGTAGAGAGATTGAATAGAAAGAGAACCTAGTGCACCCAAATATTGACCATCTAGGTTCAACTACGTTCCCTGTTTGACAAGAAAGAGAGCCAAAAACACCCAGATATTGACCACCTAGATACCACTTGTCCTCTGAATTAATCTAAAACAAAGAAACCAAGATAGAACTCCTATGCACCCAGAGTCCATCTGGATAACACTATGAGCTCTTGATTTATGAAAGGGAAAGCCAAGAAAACAAGATAGAACTCCTACACCCCTAGATTCCATCTAGATAGCATCATAAGCTCTTGTTTGCAACATAAAGGGAAAGACCATAGAAACCAAGATAGAACTCCAAAGCACTCAGAGTCCATCTAAATAGTGTTGCGAGCTCTTGATTCTATAAACCAAACAAGCAAAGAGAAGGAATGTCCAATTCTTTCCCAGGGTTAAGCTTAGATCATGAAACTACGCAGCTTCCAGATAAGTGACAGCACCTACCACATTTATCCTAAATCATCATGGCCCTGAAATCGAAGTGGACATTCAACAGACAGCAATCAAAAAATAAGTCATAATCTATCATAGCTACTCTCCTCACATGGTGGATCCTGGAGTAGCGTAAGAACATAACTGTGAAATATAGACTGACATCTGACTGACTTGACTGACCTAGTCAACATTTTGGGATGGTTCCTTGGTGCAGTTGGATTCTCTTGATTGGCTCGACTCTTTTGATTGGCTTGATTGCTTGAGTGTGTCTGGTTTCAGTAATAGATTACTCATATAAGACTGACCTGTCTGGTTTGAGCATACCCATCACTGTGTAAGACAATTGATAGGATTGATTAGTTGATTTCTTTGAGTGTGTCTAGTTTCAGTAATATATTACTCATATAAGATTGACCTATCTATTTTGAGCATACCCATCACTGTGTAAGATGATTGATAGGATTGATTGGTTGATTGCTTTGATCATGTTGGCAGCTGATCAAGCTGTGTCAGATGGGCCCAATGCTGGTTCACAAAGATCATGATTGTGACAATTGATAGATTGATTTGATCTATTTTGCAGCTGATCAAGCTATGTCAGATGGGCCCAATGTTGATTTGCAAAGCTCATGATTGTGACAATTGATAGATTGGCTTGGTTGTCAGTTGCTTGCTGATTGATTTGATAGGTTGATAAAGTTGTGTCAGATGAGCCCAATGTTGATTCACAAAGCTCATGGTTGTGACATTGATTGAATGGGAATCATTTCCCTTTTCTCCCTTGATAACCGAGTTGGTGTTATTGCTTTGGACTTTGTAATTTTTTGAATGTTTTTATGAAGATTGATTTTCTCTTGATTTTTTATCTTTTTAGGGTTTTTGATGTGTTTTCTGATTTTTTGGATTTTTTAGGACATTTAGAATCACCCCCTAGTCTGGTGGACTATTATTAACCATGGGTAAGTTCTTTGTGCCCAAATGGGAGTGTGCTTCTAGATACAGCTTTGGATAGTCAGACTTGCATTTGAAGTGTGCTCAAACTTTTGATCTTGGAGTTCATTGATGGTGAAGCTGGATTTGAACACTTAGCGCCTGTTTGCTAGGTTTTCACCAAGGTACCTACTCAATAGCACCTGATTGCCAGGTTTTCATTGGGAGAGTGATTTTTTTTCTCTTTATTTTTTTTATTTTTTGATTTTTTTGTTGTCGCCAAGGTGCCTGTTTGCCAGGTTTTCACCAAGGTAACATTTTGTAATTTCTGATTTTTTGGTATTTTCTGGATATGTAGATAGGTGCCTTAACCATAGAGACCTCAAGGGTAGAACCTCTTGAGGTGCATGCTATTGATGTATCTGGGGAGTTGATCTCCTTCTGGTGTCGCTAGGATGAATGCCCCACTCTGAGTAGAGCTGATAATGACAAATGGTCCTAGCCAGTTAGGCTCAAACTTTTTGGGTTTGACTCGCTCTGCTTGATTCTTCTAATTTTCCATGAGGAAAAGGTCTCCTACCTCAAATGTATGTGGCTTCACCTTCTTATGATATTTCCTCCTAAGGTGATTTTTTTAGCGTTGTAAGTGGTCGAAGGCATGTTGTCTTCTTTCATCTAGTAACTCCAGTTCACCGAGCCTTGCTACTCTGTAGTCTTCATCTGAAATCAAGTTATTTAAAGATATCCTTAGGGATGGGATTTCTACTTCAAGGGGTAATACCACCTCTGATCCATAGACCAGGGAGAAAGGAGTAGCTCCTATAGGTTTTCTCACACTAGTTTTGTATGCCCATAATGCAAGACTAAGCTGTAAATGCTAGTCTCGCCCTGATTCGTTCATTGTTTTCTTCAGGATTTTCAATATTGTCTTGTTTGTAGCTTCGGCTTGGCCATTCCCTTGAGGATAATAAAAGGAAGAGAACCCTTGTTTGATATGGAATTGTTTTCATAGCTCTTCAACATCCTTGTTCTGGAAAGGTGTACCATGATCTGTCAGGATTATTTGAGGGATCCTGTATCGACAGATAATGTGGTTAAGTATGAACATTGCTATTTTCTTTCCAATGATGTAAGTGAGGGGAATTGATTCAACCCACTTGGTGAAGTACTCTATTGCAACTATGATGTATTTGTATCCATTTGCTGAAGAAGGTGTAATTTTTCCCACTAGGTCAAATCCCCACATTGAAAATGGCAATGGTGATGTAATAGGATTTAGTTCCTGGGTTGGTGCATGGATGAGGTCTCCACGAATCTGACACTGTCTACACCTTTGTACATGTTTGTGTGCATATATCTCTATTGTGGGCCAATAGTATCCCATGCGGATGATCTTATTAGCTAAGTTGTTTCCACCTCTATTAGTTCCACAAATTCCTTCATGTACCTCGTACAAAGCTTTTTGGGATTCCATGGAAGTGAGACATCGTAGTAGCATTCCATTTAGACTTCGTCTATATAAAGTAGTTGAGAGGATGGTATACCTATAGGCTTGGCGAATGAGGGATTTTTTCTGGTTCCTAGACAAGTCGGGAGGTAAGACACTATTTTGGAGATAGTTATAGACATCTTGGTACCATGGGGATTTAGGAAAAACAAGGACGCATGTTGATTCTGTGATGGATGCCTAATGTGATGGCACAAAGAGTTGCTCCACTAGAAACTAGAATTTTGTTTCGTTTCCTGGCATATCAATCAGTGATGCTATGGTAGCCATTACATCTGTAGCTTTGTTTTTTGCTCGTGGGACTTGCTCGAAGAAGATGTAATGGAACTTGGTGCGTAGTGTTTCCATCTGTGCTCTATATGGTATGAGCTTCTCATCTTTGGTCGTATAATCATTGTTGACATGACTAATGATCAACTGCGAGTCTCCAAAGACCTTTAGGTTCTTGATTCTCCATTGAATTACTATCTTTAGGCTGATGACCAGTGCTTCATATTATGCTATGTTGTTAGTGCATGGGAAGTTAAGTCTAAAAGACTTTGGAATTGTATCATGATCTAGAGTGATAAGCACTATCCCTGCCCCTCCACCATGGTTCATACATGATCCATCAAAATAAAGTTTCCATACCTCGATAGCTGGTTGTAGTGTCATAATAGATTCATTAGGAAAGTCAAAAATAATAGGCTGATGGTCCTGAATGGGTGCCTCTGCTAGTTGATCTATGATCACTTGTCCTTTGATGGCCTTTCTATCTACATACTCAATGTCAAACTCACTCAAGATCATTACCCACTTAGCTATTCATCTGGTGAGTGTTGCTTTGCTTAGGAGGTACTTTAAAGGATCAATATGTGCGATCAACTTTGTTTGGTGACTCAACATATAATGTCTCAGCTTCCGAGAAGTAAAGACAACTACAATGCATGACTTTTCAATTGGTGTATAGTTTAGCTTATATCCAACCAATTCCTGCTTAGATATTAGATGGCCCTCTCTTTACCTACGTCATCATGTTGTGCCAAGAGTACACCTAATGTTGACTCCGTCACTGAGATATATAGAAGTAGTGGTCTACCTTGGACTGGTGGTACCAATATAGGAGACTTGAGAAGGTAGTCTTTGATAATTTGAAATGCATGTTTGCATTGCTCTATCCATATGAATTTGATCTCTTTGTGCAATAGATGTTGGAATGGGTGGCACTTGTCTGCTAACTAAGCTACGAAGTGCCTGATTGATTGGAGCCTTCCTTGTAACCCTCTTAGTTGTCTCAGGTTCGATGGTGGAGGCATGTCCAATATTGCTTTGACTTTCGTTGGGTCCACTTTGATTCCTCTATGTGACACTATGAACCCCAGTAATTTTCCTACTGTGACACCGAATGCACACTTCTTTGGGTTTAGACGGACCTTGAATTCCTGCATTCTGTCAAAGATTGGTCCCAAAACTTGTAGGTGATCATTTTGAAGTATTTACTTGGCTAGTATGTCATCCACATAGTCTTCCATTGTCTTGTGGATGAGATCATGAAATATAGTTGTCATAGCCCTTTGATATGTCACTCCAGCATTCTTTAGACCAAACGGCATGACATGTGAAATTTTTTTTGTTTTGGTCCTCTGGTGCGATCCGTATTTGATTATATTTTGAAAAGCCATCCATGAGTGATAGCATTTGATGTCTAGTAGTTAGATCTACTATCATATCTATGTTGGGTAAAGGAAAGTCATCTTTTGGACAAGCTATGTTGAGATCCCTGAAGTCTGTGCAAATATGTATCTGACCACTATGTTTTGTAACTGGTACCAAGTTAGATATCCAGTCTGGATATGGTATAGGTCTTATGAAATTAGCATCCAACAGATTTTTCAACTCTGCCTTGACTAGCAATGCAACATGAGGATGCATCTTTCTCAGCTTCTACTTGACAGGTTTGGCATTGGGTAGCAATGGGAGATGGTGTAGTACTAGCTCTGGATCTAACCCTAGCATATCTGAGTAGGACCATGCAAAGTTGATCATCCTTTCCTTAAAGAAGCTGATAAACTTTTCTCTCTCCTCGGGGGTGAGTGATTTTTCCAAGTATATGTTCTTTGGGTTCTTTTCATCTCCCAAATTGACTTCCTCTATTTCTTCTGCTAGTAATGTTGATTTCTCCTCTGTCAAGGGGAGGATTTCCTTCTTTCCATCTTCTAGCGCCTCAGTGAGGTTTTCACTAGGAGATACGTCTTGTTTTATCTTTTTATCATTCTTTTTTTCTTTTTTCTTTTGTGGACTGGAAACAGGAGCTTCCTCCCCAAAATATGACACTCTGTCGAGGTCAAAGGAGAATCCTTCCTTATGTTCTCCTAATAGAATGCCTTCCCTAAGTCCCATGAAATGAGCTATAGCTTCATCGTTCTCGAAGACATCTAAATCAAGTGGTCCTTTTTGATCCCACTCTATGAGCTCTGGGTGTACAAGACAGATACTTTCATGGTTGTTTGGCTCTGGTTGACTGAAAGGGACTACAAATATGGTTACTAAAAAACTAGACTGTGATGTGGATGCACCACTTAAGGTCTAATAAATGACATGCTTGTCTATGCAGGGTTGTTCGGTAACGGTCAGTTGGTCAAATAAGTCTTCTAGATTTATGATAGTGTCTGACCGAGGGGAATAATTTGGGATCGATGGTTCAAAGTAGTGAAGGGATCCCCACTCATACTCGTGGGAGTTAGTCTCAATAGAATGCTCGTCAGATGTCTCACTTCCTTGGTTATCATCGATTACTATGTGGAGGTCTATTCAGGTTTGTGTAGTTCCCTCTTTGGTGGGCAACAACTATGCTAATATGTTGCCTATCAAGACATGTTCTGTGTTGTACCCCCGATGCATCTCTCATATTTTTTCATGATTGACTTGAATGTCTTGGATCATAGGACTAGTGCTTTTTTGTCCATAGCCCAACCCTCTCATGTTTCTCTGGGTTGGTGGGAGAGACAATTCCATTATGCCTTGTTGTCTTGCCCCCAGCCCGGTTGTACCATCGTACCCAAATCTTTGTATCATTGTGTAACCATTACCATAGTTTGACACGGGTAGTGGTGGTCGAATTGTCTCTGGGGGATCTTGGTATAACCAAGTATTGATGTCTTGTTCAAATGACTTTTCTTTCACTATGTCTCCCCATCAGACAAAGGTTGTGGGTGGATATCTGAATAGAACAGGCTGCGGAGTTTTTGTTGTAATGACAGGTTGTGGCATGCCATAAGTTCTCGAGCTCTGAGGAATGTGTGTGATTGTGAAAGCCTCTTCATATCTGTATTCACCACATCCCTTGTCAGTAATGGATATCTTGCCTTCTTTCTGTGTGATATCTTTAAGATTTGAATTTGAACAGGAGGGAATACTTGCGTCCTGGTTAATTGGTGTAGGAGCACACCTAACTCAATCCCTAGCTCCTTATTTCTGGCATGTACTGACTCTAGCCAAGTTAGGAGAGTTTGTGTGGACCTTAGAAGGTCATTTTTTTCCCCTAAGATGGATATGACTAGGTCAATCCATGTCTAGCTAGGTTTCTTAGTTGGTTTCCTGATTGTCGTTGAACACTGTTTGCTAACACCGTCGGTTATCACTGTTTGCTAACACTGTCGGTTAACACTGTCCCTCGGTGAACACTATTTGCTAACATCGTCGGTTAACACTATTTGCTAACATCATCTATTATCATTCTTTGCTAACACTGTTGGTTAACATTGTTTGCTAACACCGTCGGTTATCACTATTTGCTAACACCATCGGTTAACACTGGCATTGATTTAGACTGGTGGTCGGTTTTATGTTACTGTTGGTCGGTAAAGTCAGTCGTAATGGCCCGTGAAAGTGAATCTTGTCTTTTATGGATAGCATGGTCAGTTGTAATGGTTCCTAAAGATATGCTTGCGAATATGTGGGCAGTTAGGGTCATTCCAAGGAGAGGATGGTTATTAATAAAATCTCAAGCCTTCATTTGAGAGATCTAGAAGAGAGAGTAGATATTGTAGAAGAAAAGAGAAGCTACAGGAAATCATAGAGTTGCAGATTATTGTTTTATTTTGTTTTGTTTCTAGTAATCAGAAGTTGCAGATAGTGTGTTTAGTGGATATCAAACTTCTTTGTTCATTTTTCATGCAAGTAGATTAGTTACTTTATTTTCTATTTTGTAAGTTTTTAGTTCTTCACCCATTTTGGGTTGTAAGCAGTAATGGCCCCTCGAGATTCCTGAATCCATGGTGAGAATCATGTGTTGCGATGCAACTCGAGAGGAGCCCTTGTACATAGTTTCCTTTTTGTTTTTGGTAGGAGTAGCAACAGGTGTGAATCTGGAGATCTTACCCTAGGTGAGCTTGGTGATAGTCCAGCTAGGGAAGAGAATGAAAGTAATGTTCAGGAAATATTGAATAAGTGAGAAGAATGAATCTATTTGTGTAGGTTCAGCAAGAAGAAGATAAAAAGAATTTTGATGGGGATTGAGTCTTGAAAAGGAGGTAAAGTGAGAGTGACTTACCTTAGTTTGGGGTTGTGAACACCCAAAGGGATCTAGGAAAAATATCTCAGAATAGAGCCAAGATGAATCTGTAGCAGCAACAAGACTTTTGTCCACATCAAATTGGTATCAGAGCCCTAAAAGATTTGGGCATGTGTTGTTTGGATGTTATCTGCAGAAACTTCTGTCAACTCATCCAAGATGGTGACCAATGCAGAACTCACAAAAGATGTGGAAGAGCAAAAGGAGGAGAATAGACTCTTAAAGGAATAGTTAGCTAAAATGGCGACTAAGTTGGAAGAAGTGCAGCTTAGGACTACAGTAGTAAGTGAACAAATGAGAGAAGCTAATGGAAAGGGTAAAGCGATAGAAGAGGAAGAAATTATTCCATAGCCAGACCCTGTGCTTCAAGAAGAGCCATTCTTGAAAGCATTGAAGGCAATGAGTGGTAAGTCCTTAGAAGGTGTGCCTCTATTTAGTGGAAAGATGGAACCATAATTAATCATGGAATGGATAGAAGGTCTTGAAAATCACTTTGACTATGATAATGTGACCAAAGCTCAGAAAGTAAGAATAGCCAAGACAAGGT
>MU223320.1:1033137-1044075 GCA_018584345.1 Thuja plicata | reverse complement strand
CATAACCAGTTGGAAAGGTATGGTGGCCAAGATGAAGGAAACTTACCTTCCTGATGATTATGAAGTGCAGTTGCACAAAAAGAGACAGAATCTGAGACAAAAAGATTTAGAAGTCAGTTCCTACACCAAAGAATTTCACAAGCTATGCTTAAGGTCGTATGTGATGGAAGAAGAAAGCCTGAAAGTGGCTAGGTACTTGAATGGACTCAAGTGGAGTATCCAAGAGGACATTAGCCTCTTAAACCCCAAGACTGTACACCAATGTTACCAGCTAGCCCTCAAGGTGGAGGAAAAATTCAAGAAGAAGCAGGATTCAAATATAAGAGGAAGAGGAAGAGACGACAGAGGTCATAGAGGAGGATATGGAGGAAGAAATAAGAGTAAGCCCAAACTCACAAAGAATCAAGGAGAATATAGTAACACAAGAGGTGGTTATAATTGTGGAAGAGGTTCACATAGTAGTTCAAGAGGAAGAACTAATAAACAAGTAAGAGGATCATACTTCTCTTCAATGAAGTGTTACAACTGTCAGCAATTTAGACATCCTGCATATCGGTGTCCTGAAAAAGGTTCTACTTCTCAAGGAGGTGGAAAAAGAGTTAACTATGTCCAAGAAGAATCAAGTTGCAGCAGCAAGCCATATAAGGTACCATTAGAATTAGAAGAAGGTGATAACCTCATGATAAGGAGGACCTTAATCAGAGAGCCAAGCAAAGAAGAACCAAGCCAAAGGAGAGAAATCTTTAGAGTGAAGTGCAAGATTATAGGAAAGGTGTGTAGAGTCATTATTGATTCAGGCTCAACTGATAATATCATTAGTGAAGAGGTAGCCAGCAAATTAAATTTGAAAAGGATTCCACATGAAAACCCATACAAGGTTACATGGATCAACAAAGGACAACATGTGTTTGTAGGAGAACAAGCATGGGTAGAATTCACCATTGGCAAGTATAAAGATAGAGTTCTATGTGACATTCTTCCCATGGATGCATGCCACCTTCTACTTGGAAGGCCATGGCAAATTAATAGCCAAGCCATGCATGATGGAACCAAGAATGCATACTCATTCAAGAAAGATGGGGTGACTTTAAAAATTCAGTCACTAATAGAAGAAGGAGAGGTGAAGACATCAAGTCCAAGTGTGCTCATGGTTGGTGAGAAGGAGTTCTTGAAGACTCTAGAAGAAGGAGAAGGAGTTGGTTTTTCTTTAATATTGAAGCCAAAAGATGAAGTTGCTGTCAAGAAATCAGAAATACCAAAGGAGGTAAAAGAAATACTTGAAGAGTATAGGGATATTGTGAATGATGGCCAGCCCACTCCCCTACCTCCTAAGAGGCTTGTTAGCCACAAGATTGACTTCATACTAGGAGCTACCTTACCCAACAAAGCTGCCTATAAGATGACCCCTCAGCAAAATGAGGAAATAGCCAAACAAATCAGAGAGTTATTAGACCAAGGCCTATTTAAAAAGAGCATAAGGCCATGTGTAGTCCCTACTATTTTAGCACCTAAGAAAGGAGGATCATGGAGACTTTGTACTGATTATAGAGCCATAAATAGAATCACCATTAGATATAGGTTTCCAATACCCAGAATTGAAGACCTAATGGATTGTTTAGGGGAGGAAAAATACTTCAGCAAGATTGATCTAAAGAGTGGCTACCACCAAATCTGGATAAATGAAGGAGATGAATGGAAGAAAGCCTTCAAAACTATAGAAGGTTTGTATGAATGACTTGTAATGCCATTTGGTTTGTCTAATGCTCCCTCAACTTTTATGAGGTTGATGAATGAGGTATTGGTAGAATGTATTGGTAAGTTTGTTGTTGTCTACTTAGATGACATTTTAGTTTTCAGCAAAAGTAAGGAGGAGCATATTAGGAATTTAAAGATTGTTTTCAAGAAATTACATGATGAAAATCTAATGATCAATTGGGAGAAGTGTGACTTCATGAAGCAGGAGCTTGTATATCTCGGCTTTGTTTTGTCATAGGGTAACCTCAAAATGGACCAAGGAAAGGTGGCTGTCATTCTAAGTTGGCCTACTCCCAAGTCTACAACTGAGGTGAGAAGTTTCCATGGTTTAGCTCAGTATTACAGAAAGTTCATTAGACATTTCAGTGGCATTTGTGCACCCATGTTAGACACCATTAAAGGTGGGATGACGATAAAGTTTCAATGGACACCACAAGTTGACCGAGGGTTTGAAACACTCAAGGAGAAAATAGCAGAGTTGCCTACTCTAGTTCTTCTAAGCTTTGATAATATTTTTACAGTAGAATGTGATGCAAGTAATGTGGCCATTGGGGCTGTCATAAGCTAAGAAGGAAGACCAGTAGCTTTCCATAGTGAGAAGCTAAATGATGCAAAGAAGAATTACTATTCTTATGACTTAGAGTTGTATGCTCTAGTCCAAGCACTCAAGAAGTGGAGGCACTACTTGCTGCCAAAGGAGTTCATAATATACACTGATAACCAAGCTCTTAGCTTCCTTAACTCTCAAGAAAAACTCAGCAGCAAACACATGAAGTGGGTGGAGTATCTACAAGCCTACACTTTCAATATCACGCATAAAAAGGGAGTACAGAACAAGGTTACTGATGCATTGAGCAGAAGGCTGCTCACATTCCAAGAAGTTCAGCTACAAAGAATAGGTATTGATAGCTTCAAAGACCTATATGCTGGAGATGAAGATTTTTCCCAAATCTACAAGGTATGCAAGGAGTTCAAGAACAACTTTCATGGTGAGTTTTTTGAATATAATTTGCAGAATGATTTTCTGTTTAAAGGAGGTCAACTTTGTGTTCCAAAAGGGTTTATGAGAGAGAATTTGATTTAGGAAAAACATAATGCAGCACTTAGTGGTCATTTTGGAGTCAGTAAGACTTGAGAGCTAGTCACTAGGTTCTATTTTTGGCCTAGAATGAATAGAGATGTTAGACAGTATGTTGAGAGTTGTGTAGTGTGTCAAAAAGAAAAGGGCACATCTTCAAATGTAGGTCTTTATCAGCCACTTCCAATCCCATCCACACCATGGGAATGCATAAGCATGGATTTTGTAGTTGGTTTTCCAAGAACAAGGCAGGGATATGACAGTATTTATGTTGTTGTAGATAGATTTAGCAAGATGGCACATTTTATACCTTGTAAGACCATTCATGATGCTTGTAACATTTCATAGTTGTTTTTTAGTGGAGTGGTGAGGATACATGGACTCCCACTTAGTATTGTTTCAGACAGGGACAGCAAATTCATGAGCCATTTTTGGAAGACCTTATTGCAAAAGTTGGGCACTAACTTGTCTTTTTGATCTGCATATCATCCATAGACAGACGGCCAAATAGAGGTGGTCAATAGGAGTCTTGGTAACTTATTGAGATGCCTCACAAAGGAGTATGGTCAAGCATGGGACCAACTCATTGGAAAAGCTGAATATGCATATAATGATATAGTGAATAGATCAACTTGTAAGAATCTTTTTGAAATTGTTTATGGCTTTCACCCAAGAGAAATTTTTGAGCTTAGATAATTGAAGGAAGGAATGCATGGTAGTAGACATACTGAGGACTTTGTTCATTCAATGAGGGAATTACATGACAGTGTGAGAAAGAACTTGATTGAGAATGCTAAAAAGGTAAAGCAAAAGGTGGATACAAGAAAGAGGGATGTTCAATTTCAGATTGGAGACTTTGTGATGGTACACTTGAAAAAACATAGGCTGTAGAAAGGTGTTCCTCAAAAGCTACAGATGAAGAGGCTAGGTCCATGTAAGATACTTGCAAAGTATGGAAATAATGCATACAAGGTGGAGCTTCCTGAAGACATTGGGTTGTCACCGGTTTTCAACATTGCATATTTGATAGCATACAAAGGACAAATTCATGAAACTAATCAGAACCTTCAAGAGGTAATACAAGAGGTAAAAGATCTGAAATTAGCCCCTGCTCCATCTGTGACAGCTAAAAAGATACTAGACTCAAGGGTCTACAAGAAGACTAGGAGCAGAGACTATATGGAGCACCTTGTCAAATGGCATGGCAAAGAAGAAGTTGATGCTACTTTGATCAGAGAAATAGACTTCAAGGGGTTGGGCATTGATCCAGACATGCTCAATCCAAGGATGGATTAACCCTTCTTTTTTCTGGGGGAGTATGGTGCAGGAGCACACCTAACTCAATCCCTAGCTCCTTATTTCTGGCATGTACTGACTCTAGCCAAGTCAGGAGAGTTTGTGTGGACCTTAGAAGGTCATTTTTTTTCCCTAATATGGATATGACTAGGTCAATCCATGTCTAGCTAGGTTTCTTAGTTGGTTTCCTGATTGTCGGTGAACACTGTTTGCTAACACCATCGGTTAACACTATCTGTCGGTGAACAATGTTTGCTAACACCGTTGGTTAACACTGTTTTCTAACACCGTCAGTTAACACTATTTGCTAACACCATCGGTTATCACTATTTGCTAAAACCATCGATTAACACTGGCATTGATTTATACTGGTGGTTGGTTTTACATTATTGTTGGTTGGTAAAGTCAGTCGTAACGGCCCATGAAAAGTGAATCTTGTCTTTTATGGATAGCATGGTCAGTTGTAACAGTTCCTAAAGAGATGCTTGTGAATATGTGGGCAGTTAGGGTCATTCCAAGGAGAGGATGGTTATTAGTAACATCCCAAGCCTTCATTTGAGAGATCTAGAAGAGAGAGTAGAAATTGAAGAAGAAAAGAGAAGCTACAGGAAATCATAGAGTTGCAGATTATTGTTTTGTTTTGTCTTGTTTCCAGTAATGAGAAGTTGCAGATAGTGTGTTTAGTGGATATCAAACTTCTTTGTTCATTTTGCATGCAAGTAGATTAGTTACTTTATTTTCTATTTTGTAAGTTTTTATTTCTTCACCCATTCTGGGTTGTAAGCAGTAATGGCCCCTCGAGATTCATGAATCCATGGTGAGAATCATGTGTTGGGATGGAACTCAAGAGGAGCCCTTGTACATAGTTTCCTTTTTGTTTTTGGTAGGAGTAGAAACAGGTGTGAATCTGGAGATCTTACCCTAGGCGAGCTTGGTGATAGTCCGGCTAGGGAAGAGAATAAAAGCAATGTTCACGAAACATTGAATAAGTGAGAAGAATGAATCTATTTACGTAGGTTTAGCAAGAAGAAGATGAAAAGCATTTTGAAGGGGACTGAGTCTTGAAAAGGAGGTAAAGTGAGAGTGACTTACCTTAGTTTGGGGTTGTGAACACCCTAATGGATCTAGGAAAAAGATCTTAGAACAGAGCCAAGTTGGTTCGGTAGTAGCAACAAGACTTCTATCAACATCATTAATGACTATCTTTCCTGTTGTTCGTGTGACATCCTTGGGGTTCGAATCTAAAAAGGATGGGATGCTTTCATATTGCTTTGATGGTACTTCGTTATCAGTGCTGATTTGGACCGCATTACAATATTGGAAGGGATTGGGATCTACCTCTATGATGATTTCCTCTCCCTGGTGTGGGAACTTGATGCATTGATGGTATGTCAAAGGTACAGCTTGCATTTCATGTATCCAAGGTCCCCCTAGTAGCATGTTGTATCCCAACTCAAGGTCTAAGTTTTGGAAGGGATTATTTTTTACCACAGGACCAATACAAACAAGTAGAATGATAATACCTTTAGAGGACCTTTCCTCTTCATCATAAGCTCTAATATTTATCCTCCTTGTGACATCAATGCTTGATTCTGAATAACCTAGTTGTTTGATTAACTTTAGAGTACATATGTTTAACCCAGCTCCACCATCAACAAGGACCCTACGAATAGCACTTTTGTGGACCTGGATAAGTAAGTGTAAAGGATAATTATACAGGGATTTATGCAGAAGCACATCACGGTCTATGAATATGGCATGTTTGTTAGTAGCTAGATGGTTTACCATCATTTGGAATCTCTCAGGTGTTATGTCCCTGGGGACAGCTACATTCTGAAGGGCTTGGTCAAGTGCCAGTTTATGTTGCAGAGATATGCGCAATAGGTCAAACATGGAGATCTAGGAAGGTGTGCGCTTTAGTTGGTCCACTATGCTTGTCTGTGGATCTGATTTTTCTTTATGATTGGAAGATATAGTAGGTGAGGATGGTAATCCTTGCAAGATGACTCTAGTGCGATGGGTTGTTACAGCACAACTGTTACCTTGGTCTTTGATAGTGATTGTAGCCACATGGATATCTAAAGGATTGAGGCAATTGATAACATTATCATTGTTGGCATACGTATAGTTAACTTGTTTTTCTTGTCCACCAGACCTAGAGGCTTTTCCCTTGTTGTGATCATGAAAGGTATCATTTAAAATAGTGTAATCAGTTGTGCCTTTGGTTTGGGTATTCGTCACATCAATGACCCTTGTGTCAATCAAATCTTGGATAGCATGTCTCAATCAGTAATAATTGGATGTTTTATGTCCTTTTACTCGATGGAACTCACAAAAATATTTGTCATTATACCACCTCGGTTTGTTTTCATCTTGTTCAAAGTCCCTGATTTCTAGGAGAGTGATAGTGTTTGATTGTATCAACTTGCGTAAAACTGATTCTATCGGCTCTCCCAATGGTGTGAAATCTCATTGCTGGAATTGAAATCATAGTCTGCGTTGATTCTATTGTTGATTGTTTGACACATCGGCCGCTTGTACAGGGGGAGGTTGGTTTTGGGTGTATTCTTGTTGATTGGGCCTTGTGGGTTTTTTTTGGCCATACGTGCGCCTTGCAGTGACACCTTGGGTTGTGCATAGTTGACTGTCTTCACATCAATGACACCATCGCTAGTGACATTTTGTTTTTGTTCCACCACTTAGCTTTGTCCGTTGCATTTTTGTTTGTATTTGTTTTTGTGGGATCTACAAGGATTCCTCGTTTGACTAAGTTATTCTCACAACAAACTCCTCTTTCAATGAGTTGTGTGAAGTTTGGAGCTAACTGTAACTCTGTTGTGAATGACATGTTTGGAACTAGATTGTCAACAAACATGACTATTAAGTCTTATCTGGGTACATCATATGTTATGCAATTTTCTGTATTCCTCCATCTCTGTAGGAACTTCACAAAAGACTCTCCATCCTTATGTTTGATATCACAAAGGTCCTTGATGCTGACCTTGCGCTTGATGTTATGATGGAAGTGAGTTATGAACTTTTCAGCCAGTTCACCCCAAGACTGCATGCCATGAGGTAAATGCGAGAACCATTTCATTGCTGGTCTAGCCAAGCTTTGTAGGAACAGTCGCATTAGATATGTCTCATCATGGGTGACTTCGACGCAACTACAAAAAAGCTCTCAGATATGTTCAATAGGGTTGGTACTACCCCTATATTTGTTAAATTTTGATACCGAGAAGTGATTTGGGAATGGAGACATGTGAAGAGAATGGTCAAAGGGGTATGGGTATAAATCCTCTACGGTATAGGATTTAGTTTACCCCTGATTTTTCATATCCATCATTTGGGTTTGAAGGGTTTGTATTTGTTGCATTAACATGTCCATTTGATATTGAGGTTTGTGTGTGAGGATGTTCCTCTGCGTTGTAGTGGGTATGAGGTTGTGCCTCTGTGTCCCTTGAGTAGGAACATAGGATTTCATCCTAGGGGCTTGATATTTATTTCCCAACGAGTGATTTGTAAATGGGGGCACATGGGTAGCCCATGGTGGGTTTTGATGTGTTTTCTATTGCGATTGGAATTGGGTTTGATACTACTGAGGTAGATATTGCTATTGTTGAGGTTGGGGTTGAAGCTGGGGTTGTTGTTGTTGTTGTTGAGGTTAGAATTGAGGCAACTGAAGCTGGGGTTGTTGTTGCGGAGGTTGGTTTTGAGGAAACTGAAGCTGGGGTTGTTGTTGTAGAGGTTGGGTTTGAGGCAACTGAAGCTAGGGTTGTTTTTGCGGAGGTTGGATTGATGTCAGAATGGTCAAAGATGTAGCCTTGGGTGGGCCTTGACTATAAGTCATTCCTACAGAGATGGAACCCTGTGGGCATGAGGTGTTGATCCCAAGACTAGTGTGAATTGACTGCAATAGTGGCATTGTTTCAGAATAGTTGGTGTTTGGTTGGATGGAAGGCATAGCATGAGAGCTTGATTGCCCTGGCCATGAGACCAAAGGCGGAGGCATACTAGTGACCATGGGTGCACTTAGTTGCGAGCCTTTCATGCCTTGAGTGGAAGATGTGCTGGCCTGGATCGGGTCATTGGTTTGACTAGATATAGTCTGTGTCAAAGTGGGTAATACCAATGGTGGAAAAATCTGTGACACAACGGGTAGTATCTGAGGAGGCTGAGTAGTGTTTTGACCTGCGAGAGGGTTTTCGGGCCATATAGTCGATACACTGAATTCAACGGGGAGTTTGACTCCCTTCTTTATTAGCATGGCTAAGTAACATTTAGGGTTCCTCTCTACAACAGTGTCAACTACTTTCGTGGAGTAAGCATCCTGCTCCACATCCTCAAGTTCTGCTTCTGTGATATCTTGGAAAAAAGCTGCCCCACGAGGTTGTTCAATAAATAGAGCAGAACTAGTATTCACAAAAGGATCGTTCTCTTGCTCTATTTCCCAAGTGGGGAATCTGTTGATATATGACTCATCAGGTTGAGTTCTAGCCTTAGACCTTGTGTAAGTTCCTCCATGAGGTGTTTGAGACATAGTGTGGTCCAGGTTTTGTAACTAAAACAAGTGATATAAAACAAACAAGGAAGAAGATCCTTTCTGAGGAAGTTTGAGTTATGTTTTTGACAAGGGTAATTCTAAGGACAGATTTTGATATAACTTGATCTCAAAGTGGTGATGATAAAAATATAATATTTGCCAACCTTTGCCTTGGACAAAGTCACTTGATAAAGATGATGATGTTTGATATGGTGAGATCAAGGTATTTCGAGTCTGAGCTTTCGAACTAACAGTGTTTTTGACAATAATCATGCTTTACAGAGAAGGGATAATATTTAATGTTTTGAGATTCACACAATGTTCTTCACATTTTCCTGGGATAGACACTAGTTTTGGACACCAAATGAAGAATTCTTTCAAGGTTTTAGGTCAAAATAGGAATAATATATCTCTGGTCAAATGCGGTACAACTTCACCGATTGTGGTAAAGTAAACAGTCGATTGCAGTAGTTTATCACCGATTGTGATAATAAACACGATGATTGCGGAAATAAACAAGTTAATTGCGGCAGACTTCCTTCAATTGCAGCACAATGCGGGCAATTGTGGTAAATGAGGAACAGTCTAAAAAAGACTAGAGATTGGTATCACTGCTTGTCAATTTTGATATTTTTGGAACAATGCTTCTAATTTGCAAGATAGTTGACGTCGACAACCCTATACTTTAACATTTTTTACTCATTTTGACAATTTGGATTTTTTGTTTTGCATTTTTAGAAACTGATCAAAGAAACAAGCACAATAGACACTGTGTTTTGAAGAATGAAGACTGACACTATGTATGTTCTACAACTTTTTCAAGTTGCAAGGTTATCACCAGGTCTCAACAATGAACAATCAGATTAATCTAGGTCAATGGCTTCTGAATACAATGTTATAGGCCCAATGCTTGAATGTTTGTTAGCTCACATAGCAATTATCATGCTACTAGGACACGAAGGTCCACGACGTAGGTGCCTATGTTTTTTCCATTTCCAGGTATTGTTTCTGTGAAGTGAAGATCTCTTTCACTACACAAATACCGTGGGACACATATGTGGGGAATCTTGATGGGAAATTTTGCAACCCCTTGCACTATAATAAGGTACCTGTTCGGAGGTAAAATGGTTTGGCCTCTAATTAATCAAGGTTGTAGTAAGGGTCTGTGGTGTCTCTCCAATTGGTTTGTACGTGCGTGACTCACTTAAGAGCCTATTTGATCACGTTGTCTCCTTAGGGATATTCACCTGATCTAGACTATCACCAACATGCCTTGCCCAAGCTTGGCTAGATAAGACGAAACTTTGGTTCATGCCTTGTTTATATACCTATCGGAAGGATTACCAGTTTAAGGTTATTCTCCAAGGAAGAAGCGCATTCCCCAGATAGACCTTTCTAAAAAGTGTAAAGGTTTGTAATCTAACAGTTTGTGCAAGTGCACCCAAAACTCAAGACACAAGGTAAATCGATTAAGCTCCAAATTTTGAAATGTGAACTAAGCTACACCACCATACAAGCACCAATGTTTAATTTTAAGCCCAAAAAGTAGGTGTTGATTGCTTGTTCAATTTTAATGCACCAATTTGACAGATTTTTTGCCTTTGTTCAATTTTAGTCCCCATGTCAATTTTAAGCCCAAATCTTAAATGTGAGATGTGATATGTTTGGCAAGCACTGTTCTTTTTTAAACCCAAATCGACAAATGAATTCCTTTTAGTTTTCTTTGTTTAGACAGGTTAGTATCGAAAAGGATTCTTGCAAAATGAGAATATATGTAACTTTGAAACAATGAATGATTGACTCACAATAACTTACCCTTCTCTGTTCTCGATGATTCTCCCGGCCCTGCAGAGAAAACCAAAAAAAAAAAGTCAGTTTAGAAACAAATGGACAGAAGATTTGGATTTGTAAAATAACACAAATATCGAAAAAAAGACAGATTTTTAGATTTGCGACCGTACGGCCATGGTTGATCATTCCTATTTGTCATCTACAAGAGATATTTGGGCTATTTGATTCATGTCAGGTTCACCAAAATGTACGCCTCCTCTTCGTGATCCATGGTTCCCAAGCTTTCCAAAGGCAAGGGTTAGTAGCAAAGGTTTTACGAGTGACATAAATCAAGTACACTAACTACTAAAATGAATAACCTGAAACGTAATCAATAAAATGTACAAGCAAGAGAAAGGAAAACAAATAAATGCAAACCCCATGATGCTTGAAGCTTCTATTGTTTCTCTCTACTCCTTCTGAAATGTTGTTCTTG
>MU223320.1:1000211-1010313 GCA_018584345.1 Thuja plicata | reverse complement strand
TATATATATATATATATATATTGTTAAAGTAGTGCAAAATATGTCACCGAAATAGGGAACATTGTGAATTTATTGCAATATATGTAACATTGAAAAATTATACAAAAAATGTCACAAAAATAGGGAACATTGTTATTTTTTGCAATATATAAAATATTGTTAAATTATTGCAAAATATGTCACAGAAATAGGGAACATTATTACATAGATATACACATTGCCAAAAAATTTCCAAACGGTGGATCCATTCACATACTACAAACAGTAGCCGAGAAAGAAGTTTCATAACAAAATACATTGTATACATAAGATAGTTTTATGACAATCAAATATGGTAACCTCCTTAATAACTCTTTTCCTTAGCACATGTCTCTAAAGATTTGTCTCCTTTTCTTCCTTTTAGAAACAAATGAGTTGCAATGTTCACAATTTTTCGAAGGATGGCTAGGACCTACAATTGAAATTTGAAAATGTGGGACTCACTGTTCTAGTAACAATTCAATCTAATTCCTGCATTAAAAGTGCAAAAAAATTGGAGGGCCTCTCAGAGAGCACAAAGATTTTACTTACAGCGAAAAGAAGAAGTAGGATTTGGACCAATTACAATTTCTTTTTGTTCTCTTCGCTCATTGTTAGAAAGTAAACCAATTGGTAACTTGTCATTGACATTCTGTTCACAGTTTCTCAGAAGGTTTTTTAGACACCCACTTTGTCCATATATCTTTACTTTGAAATAACAACAACCAAGTTACTTAAACAACATAAAATCATGCAATTTAATTCCGTAATGATTCACAAATTCTGCCCAGCCCTGTCGAAGCTCCAATCCTTTACCAGTTCTACATAGTTTTGCAGCCAAAGGAGGGCTTCTTGATCATTTTGGGATCTTTGGGCCTAGTAGAAACACATTTTGGATGGTCCTATTAGCAATTTAACTTCTCATATTTGCAAAAAATGCAGGAGGAATGGTCTGTAATAAAGTAAACAAAATACCAATAGGGTTTAAAATAAACAGAATACCAATTGGGTTTAAAGTGAACAAAATAAGAATTGGTTTTTCAATAATATGAAAGAAGATGGTGGGGAAAGGTGTATATGTATTGGTGTTACCATCTTTCCTTCAAATTCCCCAAGCATGATTTGAAGAAGTGAGAACACCCATCGGAGTTTACTTTGCCTTTGAATTTCTTCTTTCCATGATTTATAAAGCAATCCTTAATGCAATCCTTAGAGAAATCTATGCAAGGAATATAAATGTTCCTTGTTGCTTTATTATCCATGTCAAATTTAATGAAATCCTTAATGCATTCTATGCAAGGATATCAGGAAACAAGGAATGCACCACAAGGAAATCATGAAAACCAGTAATGCACACGCATTATAATTGAACAGACAGAAACCCTCGACAACCACAAATGATTATACCTAGAATATATTCCAATTGTGTTTATGTGCATGTTTATTAATCTAGATCAACTTATTAAATTATGTGAATTCAATGGAATATAATTAGATCATAACATACATAAATTAAAATGTTTTT
Organism: Thuja plicata; assembly: GCA_018584345.1. Classification (NCBI taxonomy): domain Eukaryota; kingdom Viridiplantae; phylum Streptophyta; class Pinopsida; order Cupressales; family Cupressaceae; genus Thuja; species Thuja plicata. The sequence continues at coordinate 1,008,770 of MU223320.1, read as the reverse complement.
GCATCCATAAATAGGAATGATGAATGTGCTTGCACCCAAAAGAAAAGGATGCATGTATTGGCCCTGAATATGGTGCCTCTCTTTCAAACAAACTACACCAAGAAGAAAATATGGTGTTAGAAGGCCAACAATGTGTCTACTTGCACCTCCAAATAGGTGACACATAATTGGTCCTTCCAACATCTATGCCCCTGTTGATGAGTGGAAGGCGTGAATAGAGCAACATACAATACAACAACTATAAGAAGAGAGCATCAATGAAGGTTGTCAATAGACAAAAAAAAATAGTAAAAAGAGTTCAAGAAAATTTGCACTGAGAATTATGCACAATAAAAAATTGGTCATTTAATTTGTGGTTGTTGTATTTGAAATTCAAATAGTGGTGGGAATGCATCGGTCATTTCATGCATAAAAGCAAAAGCATTTGCATTCATACAATGGATTGAAGAAGTGCATATTTGAATACAGGAACTTGCATTTTTAAATTCAAGTATAGGATCATAGTTCACTATAGGATCATGAATGCTACATTATCCACTATTAATACACCGTAGTAAAAGGAGTAATGCAAAATAATTTCACTGCATAATGTAGCATCTATAATCCTTAATGAACTATGGTGTCTTTAAAAATACATGAAATCATTATCTAGTTACGCATTGAACAATAACCAAATCATGTAATCATTATTACTTGTGATTGCAGCATCACATGAAGCAGAGAAGAGACAATAATACAACATATTCTAATGATTAATTTGCCAATGTTCCCTAGTTTTGTCACATATATTGCAATAATACAACATCTTCTCATTATTAAATCGACAATGTTCCCTATTTCTGTCACATATAACAATAATACTTGTATGTGCATAAAAGTATGAAGTGCAAGGGAATACAATAACAATTTTTGTTTAAAGTGGGAGATGGATATAACAGAAATGCATACAGTCAATGTCCAATAGATGAAATGAAGGAAAATGCATACAATCCAATTATGTGTGTCAAACAATTCAATGATACCAATATGATAGCATGCCTACTTATTCATAGTATACATGGTTCTATGGTTCCCTGTGGATAGTTATTGGGCTAGGATATTTCTATAGTTAAAACCAGTTATGCACACGCATTGAACAATAAGCAACTCATGAAATCATTGTTACTTGTGATTGGAGAATTACATGAAGCAAAGAAGAGGCATGAAGAGAAAACAAGGAGGCAAAATGGCACGGTTTTTTTGATGAAAATTATTCAATTGTGTACTTTCATTGATGTTACACATGTATATGCATTTATGTAGTGATGTTACACAAATGTCTACACACAAACTGAGCACAGTTAGTGTATGCCAAGTGAATCTCAGTTTTCTCCGAGCTCAGTCGGGTATTGAAGAAATTTAGTTCTTACCAAGTTCACTCGGGCATTACAGTGTTGGTCGGGCGTTGAAGAATTTTAGTGTTGAGAAAGTTAAACAGTTAGTGTCAGCCGACTAATAGATGATTACATTTTATGTTTAATTGGGCATATGAGGTTGACACATTTGAGTTTTATTATTTAGTTGGAAGGTTATAGAGGCCGACATGACAAGGTCTATTATAAATATATATAAGGTCAAGTTTGGATTGAAAAGTGTAAGAAGTAATTGAATTAGTGAATGAACATGATGTGAAGAGAAAAGGCGAAGTCAGATGGGATTCTTATTAAGGACAAATCATCCAGACAGAGTTGCAATAGAACATTTGATCAGTGAGGATCTATTTTACAAACAGAGAAAGATCTGAATCAGCAAAGATAGTTGCATGTATAATCAGGTCAATACATTGTTACTTTCTAACAGATGTAGCAGTGATTCAAATCTCTTAACAGAGTAAACTTAACAGTCTTTTGTAAATCCTCTCACAAGGTGACATTTCCATATTGAAGTGTTTTAAGACCTCTAACAAGGCCACTCCTTATAGGGTGATTAAATCCTCTAACAGGGTCACACCTAACAGTGTGTTATTGTAACCTTTAAGAAGGTTGGCTCCTAACAGGGCTCACTTCAAAAGAGTGAAAAACAGTAACTAGTTGCAATTGGTGGTTTTTCCCATATTGGGTTTCCACATTAAATCTTGGTGTCATATGTTTTCATGCTATTTACTTTATTTTTATGTTCCTGCACATAATCTCTAAAAGGATAATTACTTTATATATCTTAAGATTGATTGGTTCTCTGACTTACAGCATAATATCTTATTGACCAAGTGACAGTGATATATTGTTTAAGACATCTAAGGGACTTGGATTTTTTTTTGTAGTAACTGATTCACCCCTCCCCTCTCAGTTACTCATCTCATTTCCATCAATTGGCATTAGAGCTCCAAGTGCTTGCAGGGAAGGTTTAAAGGCCTAAGCTAAAGATCAAAGATGTCTTACAGAAGGGAGATCCCCAAGCTTAACAAAGACAACTTTCAGACATGGTAGGAGCTGATGAAGCTACATTTATCTACTATTGGAGATAGTGGTTTGTAATTCTTGGATAACAAATATGTGGAACCACCGGTACCTTTGATTGTGGAACAGATAGTTGACAAGAAGAATCATAATATAATGATGATTGATATAGCTTCTTCACTTAGCTACTCAGAATTTGATGAAGTCAAGGACTACCCTACTGCCTTTTACATGTGGAACAAACTGCATGACATTCATGGAGGAGATACAAATGTAAAAAGAGCCAAAGCATAAATTCTCAGAGGTCAGTTTGATATGATGAAAATGAAAGAAGGAGAAAACATTACAAAATACAGTGAAAGAATCAAGAAAGGTGTTAGTGCCATCAGAGCTGCAGGTGGAACAATTGAAGATACTACAGTGGTTAGTAAGGTATTGAGAACTTTACTTCCTATCTATGCAATTAGAGTTTTAGATATTCAAGAGATGAGGTGCATTAATGATATATCTCTAGATGCACTGATTGGAAGGCTATCATCATTTGAGTTGGACAATTTTGACAATTATTCTCCTAACACTAGCAATCTTGAGTCTACATTCAAAGCTAAACTAAACCTTGGAAAGAAGGATAGATACTCTAAAAGTAAATAGACTGACAGTGACACAGATGATGAATCTAATGACGAAGATATGGAAATCATTGAAGCACTGCTTGCAAAGAGAGTTGCCAAAGGAAAAGGTAAATACAAAGGAATAATACCATTGATTTTCTTTTCATGTAATGAGGTTGGTCACATTTCTACTAAGTGTCCTAACAAAGATGAAAAAGGTGAGAGAAAGTTCAAAAAATATAAAGGCAAGAAATATTTCAACAATTACAAAAACTACAAGGACAAAGGTAATAAATCTTTTTATATTGCTAAAGATTCTGATAGTGATGAAGATGAAGATGAAATGGTTTACATTTCCATTAAGGATGAGTCAGATGATGAAGATGATGAAAAGACTACACTATTCTCTCATATTAGCAAAAATGACACCTGGATAATTGATAGTGGTTGTTCTCACCACATGACTGGTGATAAAACAAAATTTGAAACTCTTGAGCACTATGATGGCGGGAGTGTTAGTTTTGGGAACAATGAACCTTTCTATGTGAAGGGTAAAGGTTATATTGCTCTAACTGAAGGAATTAAATGTGATAATGCTTATTGGGTTGAAGGACTAAGGTGAAATCTACTAAGTGTGGCACAAATAAATAACATTGGTCTCAAGGTAGAATTCATGAATGGTAAGGCCAAGCTCCTGGATGGTAAAGGAAACCTAGTCAGAACTGGAAAGCAAACAAAAGGTAATCTATTTTATCTTGATCTCAATGGAAGTTCATGTTTTATTGCAAAAGTAGAAGAAAGTTGGTTATGGCATAAAAGTTTGTGTCATGTGAACTTTGATAACCTTGTTAACATAAGAAAGAACATAAGAGTAAGAGATATTCCTATTTTAAAGAAACTTGAATTAGCAACATGCAAACAATGTCAAATTGGAAAAATGAGCAAATCTAGTTTCAAGAGCAAGAACTATAATACTGAAGAAGTCTTGGAATTGGTACATACTGATCTGTGTGGACCAATTGGGACAACAAGTTACATTGGAGAGAATTATTTCATTCTATTTGTTGATGATCACTCCAAAATGATGACTGTTATGTTCCTCGGAGAAAAATCAGAAGCTTTTCAGAAATTCAAATGGTACCTTGCCAGAGTTGAAAAGGAAACAGGAAAGAAACTGAAGTGTCTAAGATCTGATAGAGGAGGTGAATTCATTTCTAATGAATTCAATGAATTTTGCAATGAAAGAGGAATCAAGGGACAAGTATCTACCCCTAGTACACCACAGTAAAATGGAATAGCAGAAAGAAGAAACATATCCATCATGGATTGTGCAAGAACCTTGATGATTGAAAAGAACATTGCTACCAAATACTGGAAGGAAGCCATTGGCACCGCAATTCACACCTTGAACAGAGTTCAACTAAAGAAAGGTACTGAGAAGACACCCTTTGAATTATGGTATGGATATAAACCCAATGTTCATTATTTCAAAGTATTTGGAAGTAGATGTTACATTCTAAAAGAAACAAGAAATGGAAAATTTGATGTAAAAGGAGATGAAGGCATATTCCTAGACTACTCCTGTAAAAGCAAAGGATATAAATGTTTGAATCTTGCTACTCATAAAGTCATAGAGAGTGTACATGTAAAGATTGATGAGTTTGCATAAAGATGTGAAGAACAGAGCAGTAAAGAGCCTGAGGACTACAAAAACTTTGTGTACTATGAACCTGATACTATACCTATAACACAAGCAATGGTAATTGGACAAAAATCTTGTCAACCATTGAATTCATCAATACAAACTATGTTACAAACTGTGCAACCTGAGCTGCTAGCGGAGCAAACTGAGTCTTACATAGAGGAACCCGAGTCACAGACAATGACACCCAAGTCTCAGATAGTGGACCCCAAGCATTAGAGAGAAGAACAAGACAGAATATTTGAGCATGGTGAACATAGTGGAGAAAGCCCATAATCAAGAAGGAAGGATCATGTACTTGCCAAATATGTTAGAAGGAATCATGCACATGAGCAAATAATTAGAGATTAGACAAAAGGTATAATGACAAGGAACAAAATTAATGGTACATGTTTGCTTAGTGAAATTGAACCTAGATCTATCAATGATGCATTGAATGATGAAAGTTGGATAGAAGCAATGAATGAAAAAGTTGAGCAAATAGAAAAGAACAAGACCTGGACTCTTGTACCTAGACCAAAAGACAAAAATATAATTGGTACTAAGAGGGTTTTTAGAAACAAGATGAATGAAAAAGGTGAAGTTTCTAGAAATAAATCCAGATTAGCATGTAAAGGATATTCTCAAGAAGAGGGTATTGATTATGGAGAAAATTTTGCTCATGTTGCAAGACTTGAAGGAGTTAGAACTCTTCTGGCATATGTTGCACACAAAGGATACAAATTATATCAAAGGGATGTAAAGTCTGCATTCTTGAATGGAATCCTAGAAGAAGAAGTCTATATTGAGCAACCTAAAGGCTTTGTAGATCCTAATAAGAGGAATATGGTCTGCAAACTGCACAAAGCCTTGTATGGACTGAAAAAAGCTCCAAGAGCATGGTATGAAAGACTAAATGGTTATCTAGTAAGTATTGGATTTCAGAGAACTAATGATAATAGTAGCTTGTACATAAAAGAAGGCCCTAAAGACAAGATACTATTAGCATAGATATTTGTTGATGATATATTATTCACTAGATATGATGATTTATGCAAAGCATTCTCTGTAGCTATGAGTAAGGAATTTGAGATGTCTATGTTTGGTGAAATCAAATCCTTTGTTGGTTTACAAGTTTATCAGATGAAGGATGGTATCTACATTACTCAGTCAAAATACATCAAAGAGATACTGAAGAAATTTGGAATGGAAGATTCCAGACCAATTGGGACACCTATGTCTACTAGACATAAGCTATCTAAGGATGATGATTCAAAGGAGGTAAATCGGACTACCTACAGTTCCATGATTGGAAAACTATAATATGTTGTTCACACCAGACCTGATATTACATTAGAAGTTGGTATTGTTGCAAGGTTTTCAGCTAATCCTAGAGAAAATCATTTGATGGATATCAAAAGGATTATGAGATACCTTAAAGGTACTGAAGATTATGGATTATGGTATAAGAAAGGAGGAAACTTTGACTTGAGGACTTTTACAGGTCTTGATTGGGAAAGAAGTGTTGATGACCGAAAAAGCACAAGTGGTGGAGCATTCTTTCTTAGAAAGAGGTTAGTCTCCTGGACTAGTAAGAAACAAAACTAAATTTCTCAGTCTACAGCAGAAGCAGAGTATGTTGCTGCAACAGTCAATAGTTCAAACATCATATGGTTCAAACAGTTGTTGTCAGGTACGAAGGAAGAAATCAAAGAACCAGTTATTATTTACTGTGACAACACTAGTGCTATTAATATTTCAAAGAACCTAGTAATGCATACCAAGACCAAACATATTGCAATAAAGTATCCTTTCTTGAGAGAATTGGTTCAGAACAAAGAAGTAAGGTTGGAATATGTGAATACTAAAGAACAAGTTGCAGACATATTCACCAAGACTTTACCTAAGGATGCATTCTTGTATCTCAGAGGAAATCTAGGGGTGATTCCCCTAACTGAGACTCACTAAAGAATATTTTAGTGATGCATCAACCATGCTACAGAATAGATCAAACATGTTGATGCAGATTGTCAGAGATCATTGCATATGAGTCAGTACATTCAGGTACATTACAACTTGGTTGATACGTTAGTTGGTGTCTTTGGCATTGGTTGTCAAAGAGGGAGAGATTACTGATGTCATAAAGATTACAAAGGAAGAGATTATTGATGGATAGATTGGTGACAGAGGGAGAATACTATCAGAGACAGAGACATATGTAAGAGGGAGAATTTTGTATCCCAGTTATTGTCGACAAAAGGAGTTTTATAGATGTGAATCATAATGAAGCTAAGGGCATTAATGAAATTTGATTCATCTTACTGTTGCTCTAAAATTATTTGTATTATGACATGTTGTGTTACCATCAATGCCAAAGAGGGAGATTGTTGATGACAATTATTCAATTGTGTATTGTCATTGATCTTACACATGTATATGCACTTATGTAGTGATGTTACACAAATGTCTACACACAAACTGAGCACAGTTAGTGTATGCCAAGTGAATCTTAGTGTTCTCCAAGCTCAGTCGGTTATTAAGAAATTCAGTTCTTACCGAGTTCACTCGGGCATTATAGTGTTGGTCAGGCATTGAAGAATTTCAGTGTTGACCAAGTTAAACAGTTAGTGTCAGCTGACTAATAGATGATTACATTTTATGTTTAATTGGGCATATGAGGCCGAAAGATTTGAGTTTTATTATTTAGTTGGAAGGTTATAGAGGCCGACTTGAAAAGGTCTATTATATATAAGGTCAAGTTTGGATTGAAAAGTGTAAGAAGTAATTGAATTAGTGAATGAACATGATATGAAGAGCAGAGGTGAAGTCAGATGGGATTTTGATTAAGGACAGATCATCCGTAAAAAGCTGCAATAGAACATTTGATGAGTGAGGATCCAGTTTACAAACAGAGCAAGATCTAAATCAGAAAAGACAATTTCATGTACAATCAGGTCAATCCTTTGTTACTTTCTAACAATTGTAGTAGTGATTCAAATCTCTTAACAGAGTAGACTTAATAGTCTTTTGTAAATCCTCTCACAAGGTGACATTTCCCTATTGAAGTGTTTTAAGACCTCTAACAAGGCCACTCCTTACAGGGTGATTAAATCCTCTAACAGGGTCACACCTAACAGTGTGTTATTGTAACCTTTAACAAGGTTGACTCCTAACATGGTTCACTTCAGAAGAGTGAAAAATAGTAACTAGTTGCAATTGGTGGTTTTTCCCATATTGGGTTTCCACATTAAATCTTGGTGTCATCTGTGTTCATGTTACTTACTTTATGTTTATGTTCTTGCACATAATCTCTAAAAGGATAATTACTTTATATATCTTAAGATTGATTGGTTCTCTGAGTTACAACAGAATATCTTAATTGACCAAGTGACAGTGATATATTGTTTAAGACATCTAAGGGACTTGGATTTGTTTTCATAGTAACTGATTCACCCCTTCCCTCTCAGTTACTCATCTCATTTCCAATAGATTTTAGGGTTATCAGGGTTATCGATGGGCACTGAATGGGTAACCCAACGTCGGTTACATGACACCACTTGGATATTAGTGGTCTCAATGTGATTTGTTGTGGGGTCAGCTGAGGGTAAATGGGGTCATCAGAAGGTTGTAATAAGATGTTGACACAAACAATTTAAGTGCTAGAGTGAGAATTTTATAATCACCCCTAAACATTCATGAAAACAAGTTGTGCACCGCAAGGAAATCATGAAAATAAGTGTGTGTGTGTGTGTGTGTGTGTGTGTGTGTGTGTGTGTATTTACATATATGTACATGTACATATATGTACATATATGTAAATATACATATATAT
>MU223320.1:963997-999777 GCA_018584345.1 Thuja plicata | reverse complement strand
TATAACATATATATATGTACATATATGTATATATATACATATATATACATATATACATATATATGTATATATATATATGTACATATGTATATATCTACATATATATACACATATGTGTATGTATATATATACACACACATACGTGTATGTATGTATGTATATATACATATGTGTATATATATATACATACGTGTATATAAAAATATACGTGTATGAAAAAGAAATAGAACATCTTATCATGATTAAAAGGTTACATTCAAATGTTGTGGCCATGTGTGCACAGTTACATTAAATCCGATCATTTTGCATTCAAATACACCTACCTCACATATGATTAAAAGGTTACATTCAAATGTTGTGGCCATGTGTGCACAGTTACATTAAAGCCGGTCATTTTGCATTCGAATACACCTGCCCCACATATGATTAAAAGGTTACATTCAAATGTTGTGGCCATGTGTGCATAGTTACATTAAAGTCGATCATTTTGCATTCAAATACACCTGCCTCACATATGATTAAAAGGTTACATTCAAATGTTGTGGCCATGTGTGCACAGTTACATTAAAGCCGATCATTTTGCATTCAAATACACATGCCCCACATATGAGAGTATATAGCCAAAAAGTGAAGGATGGAATAAGTATGTTCGAGGAATTGATCTAAAGATGACCTATTTTATTAACAAAAATCCCAACTCCAAAGAAGTAGTCCATCATAACATTCCTATCATCATAAGTGAAAAAATATTCATTGTGACCATGGAAGACACTCATAGAAGCATAGTTATCGTTAGCGCAAGATATCTTGAAGACCTCCCACGCCTCAACCATTTTATTTTGAAAGCCATGTCTATTATCAAAAATTGAGCCAAGCCTACCAGAGATAATGTTTGGATTGATCATCTGAATCCCCTGTGCAACTTTTTCCAAATTGTGGGAAACAACCACATGCTTAACCACCTTCAAGACCCATTCAAACTGGCTAGTAACTTCAAAGAGAGTAGAAAATACAAGTTTATGGATCACCCCATTGTGTACATGCGAGCCAGCAATATTATGTTTTAGAAGATAGAGAATAGCATGTTTGATGTCATCATCATGCACGTTAAATAATCTGGAGCACTTTTCTTCCAAGGACTCCAAATGACAACATTCACTACGAAATGTTCTATCCATTGAGAAGACCTAAAACAAAGTAAAAATAATGAAATATAATGAATAAGTATGCCAACATAATGATGCATACACATACATACTGATGTGTGTGTGTGTATATATATATATATATGCATGATTATGTAAATGTATGCATAATTATGTTTATCTATATATATATATATATATATATATATATATATATACACGTATGTGTGTGTGTGTACATTATATAAAAATATACATGTATCAAAAAGAAATAGAGCATCCTATCATGATTAAATCGACAATGTTCCCTATTTCTGTCACATTTATTGCAATAATTATGCTAGAAGAGAACAGACAGAAACCCTCCACACCTAGAAATGATTATACCCAAAATATTTAATAGATAAACGATTAAGCCCTAGAAATAAGTCAGCCAAATGATTCAAACTACAAATACACTGTATAAAAAAGAAATACAACATCTTATCATGATTAAATCGACAATGTTCCCTATTTTTGTGACATATATTGCAATAATACAACAACATCTCATGATTAAAATGACAATGTTCCCTATTTTTGTCACATATATTGCAATAATTACAGTGGATAATGTAGCATTCATAAGCCTCTCATGAACTTCGGAAATCACCGCAAGGAAATCATGAAAACAAGTTATGCATCATAATGAAATCATGAAAACAAGTTATGCACATGCATTAGAAGAGAACAGACAGAAGCCCTCGACACACAGAAATTATTATACTCAAAATATTTAACAGAGAAATGACTAAGCCCTATAAATAAGTCAGCCAAATGATTCAAACTACAAATACAGTGTTATAAAGAAATACAACATATTCTCATGATTAAATCGACAATGTTCCCTATTTCTGTCACATATATTGCAATAATTAACATAAACCCTCGACACCCAGAAATGGTTATACCCAAAATATTAAATAGAGAAATGATTAAGCCCTAGAAATAAGTCATCCAAATGATTCAAACTACAAATACACTGTATTAAAAAGAAATACAACATATTCTCATTATTAAATCGACAATGTTCCCTATATTTGTGACATATATTGCAATAATACAACAACATCTCATGATTAAAATGACAATGTTCCCTATTTTTATCACATATATTGTAATATTACAGTGGATACTGTAGCATTCATAAGCCTCTAATGAACTATGGAAATCACCGCAAGGAAATCAGGAAAACAAGTTATGCATCGCAAGGAAATCATCAAAACAAGTTATGCACACGCATTATAAGAGAACAGACAGAAACCCTTGACACTCAGAAATGATTAAACTCAAAATATTTAACAGATAAATGATTAAGCCCTAGAAATAAGTCATCCAAATTATTCAAACTACAAATACACCATATTAAAAAGAATTATAACATATTTTCATGATTAAATCGACAATGTTCCCTATTTCTGTCACATATATTGCAATAATTACATGAAAACAAGTTATGCACACGTAGTAGAAGAGAACATATAGAAAATAAGTTATGCAACGCAAGGAATTCATGAAAACCAGTTATGCACACACATTGAACAATAAGAAACTAGTGAAATCATTTTTACTTGAGATTAGAGCATCACCTGAAGCAGAGAAGACACGCGGAGATGGACCATTGTGAGCCGAGAGGAGACGCAGAGAGAAAAGAAGGCAGCAAAATGGCGGAAACCAACTTCTATTGCGCATAGTTTTAGAGTTATCGATGGGAAGTTAATGGGTAACCCAACGCCGGTTACGTGGCACCGCTTGGATAGCAATGGTGTCAATGTGATTTTTTATGGGGTCAGTTGAGGATAAATGGGGTCATCGGCAGGTTATAACAATATGTTGACACAAACAATTAAAGTGTTAGAGTGATTATTTTATAATCACCCCTAAACAAACCAATGTCAAAAACATATTGTTCATGGGTGCAATAGTGATCGGTTATTGGGTCTAAACTGATTATGTTTTGAACATTTTATTGTCGCCTATTGGGGGGTTTGGGGGTGGGTACCGCACGCCACTTTTGAAATGGCACTTTTTGACCACTTTGCGCTCGGCGATCTCTACAGAGAGATCGATGAATACCCAAAAGTTGAAAACTTAGCTTTAAGCTCTTGACTCGCGTACGGAGACACACCAAAAAAATTGAAGAAATTCACTTTATGATTTAGGAGTTCTAGGTGCATGAAGTTAGCCTGGCTAGCTACTGGGTCCTTTCGCCTATTGATTCATGTTGTATTGAAAGAAAATAATCCTTAGGGAATGACAACTAGTTTACAATTTGAAATTCAATAGAATTGAAATTACAATCCCTCCATTTTAAACATAGAAAAAAATGTTCTCTATTTATTTTTATAAAATTTAGAAGTGGTACTAAACAAAAATAAACATAAAAATAAAAAAATCATTTCAATATTGGAAAGTAATTTTGTTTAATACAGCACAGAATGAAATTGTCTATATTTTACTCTATAAAATACATATGAAGAGATAATAAGATAATTTTATTTATAAAGTGACATATTTTAAATGAATAATGTTATTAGATGTTTCTTTTTTTTTTACTTGATGTTTCCAATTTTTTTAGTTTAAAACTATTTTATTATTTTATGTAAATGCAACTTTGATGATGTTTCCAAATTAGCACGTACAGAATATAAAATTTGATATCTTATTTTGAAGTCTAAATCAATTTAAATTGATTATATACTTTAATGATTAATTTAAAATAAATAAAAAAGTCAAACCATTTATTGCATTCATATATAAAATATATGTATTTAGGAAATATGTGTATTATTTTAGATATGGAATTTATTTATTTCTACAAATAATTAAATAAGTAAACAAATAATATATAGATTATGCAATTATTGTATAGAGGAAAATATTTATATATAGTGAGTTAAGAAAATGTGTTGATTGGATTATTCCTCTTGGGTCCACATTATTACTAATATTAATAGTAAGGTAATATTAGTATTGATATAAATAATAATGTCAATGATATCATCAGTGAAATTTAAAATGTGGATTAATTAACGTTCTAATCATCGATATTAAGAGATGTTACTTTTAAGTATAGGGCAATAATGTTAATTGAGTGCTGGTTATTTTTATTATTAATAATGTTATCGTCATAGTTAAAGAAATTTTGGCAATGGTGTTTATAGTAATATTATTGAAGTATAAATATTAGGATAACAACATTATTGTAAATCATATTATTAAGTTTTAAATTAATAAATAAAATATTTAAGTTTTTTTAAGTCTTAAGAATTTGGACATTACACATCATTTCATAACTTAAGTAAATCTAGTAGTGAATGTCAGAATATAGAGACTATAGATCTTATTTAGACGAATGTGTATTCCAAAATGGGAGTCTTGTGTATATATTATTGTGTGTGACATATGTAAATTCATTCTATAAAACAATAGTATAATCATAGGTAGTGAAATTCTAGAGATATATTTGTCAACCCTATAAGGGAATAGTCTTTTTTTTTTTTAAATGGTTGAATTTCCTTAATGAAATTTTTGGCATTACAGGTTTGAAAGCTCTTTGAAAGTTCCAATATCCATATCCTTGTCTTCTTTGTGTATGTTATACTGGAATTGTTTGTGTAAAAATTCTTGATTGATATTGTGTTTGTTTTGATTAAGTAAATCTAAGAAAAAGGAAATTTATTTTGAATCCAAGGTTTTCTTCTTATTTATTTAGATTTTGGATTTGTATTTGTGGGTGTTAGGGTTTCATTGAAAATCTAGTTTTAAGAAATTATCTTTTTCTCCCCAATTAGGGATTTGGATGTTTAAGGTTTAAAAAAGAAATAAATTGCTTATTTTCATTATTAAAATAATTATTATTGTAAATCTAGATTTCCATAGGAAAATAATGAAATAGGGATAAATTGCATGTCTTTAGGAGATATAATAATTGTATGTTATTTAAGAGAGATATATTTATTTACATGTTATTTAAGAAAGATATATTTATTTGCATGTCATTAAGAAAGATATTTATTTGCATGTTATTTAGAAAATATATATTTATTTGTATATTCTTTTATCAAAGAAAATTAAAAGAATTATTTTTTTTGGATTTTGCATGATGCAACAGCATTCTATTTTTAGAAATTCTATTTTTAGAAATTTTGTTGTTTAGTATTCTATTTTTAGAAATTCCATTTTTAGAAATTTTGTTGTTTAAAAATTTGATTTTTAGAAATTTGATTTTTAGAAAAACAGAAATTTTCTTTTTAAAATTTGCATGTAGTGGTAGTCTATTTTTACAAATTATTTTTAGGAAAAAAATTTCATTTTTAGAATTTGCATGCAGTGCTATTCTATTTTTAGAAATCCTATTTTTTTTTAAAAAAGACTTTCTTTTTAGAATTTTCATGCAGTGGTATTTTATTTTTAGAAATTCTATTTTAAGAAAAAAACATTCTTTTTATAATTTGCATGCAATGGTATTCTATTTTTTGAAGAAAAAAAAAATTGATGGAAGTTAAATGTTGATGTATTTTGTATTGAAATTTTGGTTGTTGTGGTTGATGGTCGGTCACGGGTAGTGCTAAGCCCTAGGAGGGGATTGTGTCTTTGAGATTTGAAGTACTTTTATGGATTTATACTTTGTACCTTTTTAGTGAGTATTATAGGGAGTTTATAACCATTTAGATGTCACGATTGTTCATGTGTTGCTTTGGGTGTATTTGTGAGTTATGACATGTATTCTATTGAGTCCTCGGTCATCATTTTATTTGACCTCAATGGGTAAAAACTATTGTTGTATGGAGTTCTATTTGTCAACTTGGTCACCTTGTTTCTACTATTTTAATTGTTCTTTGATTTGAGTGATGACTCTATTGGATTATGTTCTACTCCATGATTTGAGAGTGATGTCATTGATGACTTTGTCCTTGAAGATTTGATGTATCATATGATATGATTAACTATGAGAATTGATAATTTTTTATTGAGATGTCCATTATGGGATGGACAATTTGGATCCTTGTATAGGATGAGATGTTCTTTGTTATGCTCTAGCTCTTGTCTTTGATGACTTTCATGATCTAATAGTTTACGAGAAGTCTTTTATAGTTTTGGTTTTGTCTTCTCTTTGTTTCTATTTTGGGAGCATTATGGTAGGTTATCTAGGAGCATAGATGGGAAGTGGCTTGCAATGAGCATCGGGGCCCTAATTTGGCTGTTAGGATAACTCATTGTAAGTAGCTTAATAAGTGATAACTTAATAAATCTATTAGCAGAGAAATATTAATAAGATAATTGTGTACCACTCACATGCCTTGATTGCTAGTACAAGATAAGATAGAGTGTGATATGATGCTTCCCCTTCCAGTGATACATTGAGGTCTAGCATAGTTGGTTTCATTGTTTGTACAAAATGATTATTGATGTTGCATATGGTCACTTGGGTGTCAGGGTCCAGAGAGGCTTCCAAGATAACACAAGAGTTAGACATATGTGATTAAACTTCCCTATATTTGTTCTAGGTTCCTACATTGTATTTGGTACACCTTATTTATGTCTCGATCATTTATACTTGATAACCTTATAATATTTTTAACCTATTTTTTTTAGTGTACCTTTGTATTAGTTCTTATTTGATTGTATGTTGAGTGAGGCCTAATGTTATCTCCTTGACATGGTAAGGTGGACCTGAGGGTTCCACATAGTCGGGTGGTAGTGATCCTTATTACCATTGAGATCTGACGTTCATATTCATGTGCTTGGATGATTCTTGTTGATGATATTATCTTCTATGTTCAATATTGGAGACTTTCACATTGTTATCTTGAGATGTATGTCTTATATTCCATTATGTATTGATTTGAGATATCCATTCAGGAGATGTTATGTAATTATATTTTGATTCATTATTGTGATCCCTACGATATGTGCAGTGGAAGATGTATTATCATGTATGATACGATGTATCAGTTGTATCTTATTGAATGTATCATTGCCTGCATAGATATGATGTGTTGGGTTTAATGGAAGTAGTACTGAGAGGGGAGGGGTGAATCAGTACCTCTAAAACTTTTTCTTGTTCTTTAATCAGTTAACCTTTGTAATCAATTTCATATCCATTCAATCTAATCTACACTATCTTTGTGAGACTTATATCAATTCATAACATTAATAAACATGTGAATCATTCATAGAAACATTCATGAACATAATTGACACATAACACAAGATATGATATCATAGAAAACTCTTGTTAGCAAGTAAAAACTGTGGTGGGGATGGCACCCACAAAACTTCACTATCTGCAGAATGGAAGGGGCCGTTTAAGGCTTACAATTTTGATCACTTCTGATGATCTACCCTATTAGGAGTATCGGTGGAGACCTATTAAATTCTACTTTGTTAAGAGCTTTTAGCAACACCATTAAGTGTGCACTCGGTTAAGAGATTTGATATAGGACTGTTAAATCCACCTTTCTTGAAAGGATTTCTTAGACTTTGCTCCACTTGTTAGAATGATAGAAAATTACAAATTGATCTGGTAAATGCAATCTCCTATTGCTGATACAGATCCTATGTAGTTCACATACAAAATAATATCACCTTAACTGTGACTGAATATTACCTCTGATTATCGGTTTCCTCTGTTCTTGGTTCTGCTAACCAAATTCTTCTTTTTCTGCTCTAGTTCTTGAAACTATCAATTCAATCCATAGATGTGCTCGTTCTATTCTCTTCTCTCTTACACACACTTAAATTAATGATTACATAATCTATTTATAGATGGATTGATTTCATCAAGTTGATGATAAAAACAATGTTAACTCTAAGATCAGGTTTACAACTTGCACCTAGATCTCCTAGTCTATGTGTTTTTAATCAGTTAGACTGATTAAAACACTTACATTAATGTTTCTTGTCCCTAAAGAAATGGATTTAAAACAATTAAATATCATATAAATAGAATACCCTTGCTTCATCTGACGTGGAAGTCGGATCCATTTTTTGCAGGCTGCAACTGACTTTTGGTTCTGTCTTTCGGTCATGCTTGACTGTCCTTCGGTTTTTAATGTCAGTTGCACTGAATCTATTTTGTCAGTCTGCACTGTAACTTGGATTTTTGGTTCCTCTGTTGGGTTCCTCTTTGACTCTTTGTATTGTGAATTTTGGTTTACACACTTCCTTGTGTCATTGGTTCTCTCTGTACTTAGTCATTTTTGGTGATCTTCCAATTTGATCTTCGGTTTTCCCTTTACTATATTTCGGTGTAGGCTTACCAAAAATGTTGTTTGAATACTAATGACAAATTAATGTCATCAATCTCCCCCTTTGACATTAGTATGAAAAATAGATATGTGCAAAATACTAACAAAATGTTAAGTATATATAATATATATAATCCTTAGTCATTTAATGACTCCCCCTATGTATATGCCGGTATATCTGTACATATGATATATTTTTCTTTCTTCATATCATTGTCCCTTTATGAATATACATATACATATCTACCTTTTCACCCATTCTGACTAAATGTACATAACATTTTAAATCATATTTTGTACAAGTATCATTTCCCCCTTTATTTGATAATAAGGGCAAAGGTTAATTACCTTAGAGCTTATCAAAAATGTGTGAATGAGAAGACTTCATGTCTTCCATCATTTTCTACCATTTCTCCCTTAGGTTTTCTAGAGCCATCTGCTCAAGTGTTATCTTGGAATGCATGTCATAGATGTTGTCTGCTACAGACATCTTGGGAGTTGCTATCAGTTGTCTTGCAAAACTGATATGTTGTTGTAGCAGTGTAAGATTTGGCAGAAGTTGAGTCTGTAGCTCGGTTACTTCTTCTCTGAATCATGTCTCTACTTCCCATAGCTCTTACCTTAACTGTTTTACTTCAATGATCTTTTCATTATGCAGTTTGAATGCATTTTCTCCATCGGTTGTTAGGCTACTAGCACTGTTTGATAGATTTGTATCTAGCTTAGCTATGTTGTCACTATTTTATTGAGTGATCTTTTCTATTGTTCTTAGCTTTTGAATTAAGGTTATAGCTTCAAATATAATGGGGTCTAATTAAGATATGAACTCTGACAGCTTTACCTTATTCTCATCCACTTCTTGGTTGATGTTCTCTAGGAGCTTTTGTTGATACTTCATTTCTACTCTCTCCTCAATGGCCTTCTCAGCATCAACATTATGAGTTTTGATGGCATCGATGAGGACAGCTATTTGATCAATTATGGGTTTTACTTGATCAATATCAACATCGGGTACAATTTGGTGTAGAATGTCATGTGTTGTCTCTAGTACCATCAATTCATTATGTTGTTTCTTCAGCTTTTCTTGTAATGCCTTCCTTTGGCATATCTCTCCATATTCTTTTAGTGCATCCATGTCAAGTGTAGTGGGGTCACACTTCGGTATTTCAATGATTTCATCTAGTGTAACCTCCAACTTGTTCTTCTTTGTCTTCCTCTTCTTCTTTTGTGACTCAGTGGAATGTAGCACCATTGCTAATTTTTTAGCCTTTTTAGTTGTGCTTGATGATGTGACTTGTTGTGCATCTTTCTTCTTATTTGCATTGGTTTCAGCTCATCAGGTGTCTAGAGACGTCTCTACATTCACCTTTGCATCGTCGGTGGCACCTTTGTCTATTTTCTCAGGAGTTCCATCTTTTGGCTTGTCTCCTTCATTTGAGTCCTTTGCATCATGTTCCTTGGTGTTCTCATTCTTTTCTTGAGTTTCCACATCTTTTTCCTTATCTCCTTCTATAATCTTTCTAGTGTCGGTTACATTTTGAGTATCTCTGATGTCTTGTTGACCATCGGTGTTGTCTTTATTTGCTTCTTCTCCTGCATCCTTTGGAGTTTCCTTGTTGGGTGATTTACTTGATTCTTGCATGATATTGATAGCTTGTATTAATATAGGCAGTTTTCCTAGGATGTTCACCTGTGCTCCATCAATTGTTGTGTCTTGTTCATCGGTTGTATCTTTTACAATAGTGACATTTTCATCCTTATTGATTTCATTGGTCAGGTCATCAGTAATTTTGATGATATTGGTGTCCACAACATTTTCATTTGTGGTATCATCCCATGTTTCATCTACCACATCTGCATTGTTATTCCCTGTTGTATCATCTTCCTCTTTATCCAGCTCAATGGATGTATCATCTTTGTTTGCCTTATCAACATCTTGTTGTTGAGGGTCTTTGTCGGGGCTGTCTTTCTCAACTAGCCTATTCATGATTTTGCACCATTTATTGTGACTATCCTTTTCAAGTTCAATCAACTTACCTTTAATAAATTTGTATGCCCTTAACTTCGGTGAGAATTCTTTCTTGTGTTTCTCCATCATTTCATTTATCTCTACCTTTGTAGATTCAAGCGGCCTTAGAGAGACAAGGACTCTCTCTCTCTGATTTCTTTCTCATTTGCCAAAGAAAATGTCCAACAGGTGGATAATCTATCCAAGAGATCCCATGGAACATAACTTCCTTCAAATTGCATGGGTACATATTTGAAGTTATACATCTTAGCTATCATGGATTTCTCTATTTTTTTTTTATCTTCTTGATTTCTTTTCTCCCATTTTCTAACGTGTGAATCTGTAATGGATCCAGAATTTGTAATGTAAACACAAATTTCATAAATGGTGTCAGGTTCCTTTACCTTGACATTTTATGCCTCTAAGGCTTCATCTCGCTCGGTGTCCTCTATGTCCTCTTGGGTTTTGATGAATTTTCTACCCTTCTTGTTTTGTCCTCTCTTCAGTGCTGGAGCTTTTCTTTTATAAGTCCTGACCTTTCCTTTCTTGAGAGGTGGAGTAGAATCTTTGGACGTTTGGCTTCTAGTCCTTGAAGCAGCTGTAGTTCTTGGTTTCTTTTATGGTGGTGGAGGTGGTGAATCTAACTCTATTTCCTCTAAGTCATTCTTTTATTCTTCTTTACCGGCAGACACCCGTTCTTCAGTTTTCTCCTCTTGTTCCAACTCTTCTTCTTGCTCAGCTTCTTCCTCTTCTTTAGATAGAATCTTCTTGAGATTATTTACCATTTTGTCCTTTTTCTTGACTATATTTTTGACTACTACGCCTGATTTAATTATTGTCTTGGCCTCTTCATATGTGCCAAACCTTGGTTGCTTTTTTATCCAGTGGCTCATTGATTAAGGCATCAATTGACTTTGTTGCAAGATCAATGTTGATCTCATATTCAAGTGGTTGTAACCATTTTGTTCTTGCTACTACAGTTTTGATGTAAGTACAATCTATTTCGACCATGAAGCATATCTCATCTTTATATTGCTTGATGAGTTGCTCAGGGATTCTTACCCTCTTTTGCATTCGGTCTTTGAATACATTAAAGTATTCATCCATGAAAGTTTCAAAGTTATCTCCTAGAGCATCTATGTGCTCATTAATTTGCATGGTTACTGGCTTGGTGTTGTCCCATTTTACATCTCCAATAGGTGGGAAATTTTCGTGAAAATAAAATAAAATGCACATGATTAATGAGCTAAACTTACAGGTGTTTGACTTGGCATTCCTGATGATTTTTTAGGTTTTCATTCAGCTGATTTAGGAGTAGCTCAGATAAGTCTAGTTGTGTACCTTTCTTCACGATTTTTTAAGTTGTGTCCATAGCACCTGATGAAATATTGTTTAATGTGCTAGCCTGGAAGAATTTGTAACCCAATACACATGCACCAAACTTAATCTCATCATTGGTTATGGTTATCACTTTCAGTCCACGGCCATCCCATTTGGCTCCTGTCATCTTTTTGGTCTCAGCCTTCGGTGGATACTTTAGTTCTTTTACTTTATCAGTTATGGGATAACCAGTGATTGCATGGATGACAGCTCGGGTGATTACCTTCAGTTCATCCAACCACAACTTCTTATTATGCATCCTGCTTAATACTAACTGAATCCAATCGGTTTTGAAGACTTTAGGAAACTTTAGGGCATTGTTAAGCCCTTTTACCTCAATGTTCTTGTATTCTTCCTTAAGGGTTCCATCATCATTACAAAGCTTCTGGTAAGATTCTTCCATCTCTGACGTTCTAATCTCTGCAATCTTGCAGTGTATGTAGGATCGGACATCTTCAACCAGCAAAACCCTAGCTGGTATGCGTGAAAACACACCAGCATCATCGGGTTGTGAGGAAACCTCTGGATGAATCTTATATTTGGGTTCCTCATATGCATTGTTCTTGATGAGTTCGAATTCACCCTTATTTGTTTTCTTAGCTTTTATGGATCGTGATGTTGATGCCATTTTTCAGAATTTAGGGCTGCTGCGTAAATGCATGAAAACACAGAGTTGTCAGTTTGTAGAACTTATTGTTGTGTTCATAATGATCTCTGAACTATTTTGAAATGCTTGTAGGTTGAGTCGTGATCGCTCTACAACTTGGTTCCTTTCTGCTCAAAATTGCCTTCGTTCGCTCTGCTTTGGGTGTCGTGACAAATGAGTCACTCTGATGCCCTATTTATAGTTGTTTCCCTAAAACATGTGTAATAAATGCTTCACCAACTCGTCAGTGTCTAAAGACTAATTTTGTCATTGATGTCTTTATTTCCATCGGTTATGCTTACAATGTTTCTGAGCAGTCAAAGTTGACTTAGCCTTTACCGATAGGTTTCGATTACACAGACAGCTTGTTTATGTGCTTTGTTTACCGATGCATCTTGGTCAATACTAACAACCTTTGCTTATAACCGACATCTCTCGGTAAATGTAGACAGTCTTTCCTTTAAGCGTATACCGACAAGTTTCGGTATATATGTCCGAAGACATAGTTTTCACATATTTCAACAACTATAACCATGATGCATCTTTCTTATGCTAATTTGGAATTATTCCATCATATTGTGGAACTGATGTAAAGTAATAGCTAAGTGTTAATGCAGTTCCATACTTACTTGTTCTGCTTAGGTGGGGTTGGTGATGTCACTGGATCCATTAGATGGGGTGTCACCATTTGCATTGCTAGTTCCAGCTTCATCATTACTTGAAGATTTTCTCCACATTTTGTCTCTAGCCCTTCGGATATCTTCAATGGTGTTCCCATTGGGATATGTGCTTGTCTCTGTCATTCAGTCTCTGCAGTCCTTTTTGAGATGACCAACTTTGTGACAGTGTAAGCATGCCATTCTGGGGTTAGTCCATCCTCTAGACTTTCTAGTCCATAATCTCATATAGTTTGCAGAAATGTGACCATACCTTCCACATGCTGTACAATTTGTCCAAGTATTGTAGTCCCATACATACTGATTACTGATATGCTTCGGTTGATATGGAGTTTCTTGACACTTAGGCTTCCATGCTTTCTTTTTCTTTTTCCAGCATTCAAGACTTATGTGCCCATTCATTTTTCATTTAGGACAGTATTTTTCCATGTTTCCTTCTTTGGTTGTTCTATCTTAGACTTACATTCATATTCTTTATGTCCTTTCTTGTTACATTTATAACAAAATCCTATGAATGAAGATGTAGTTTTAGGAATACCTTTCATTTTGCCTCTGCATACATTTGTTGTGTGACCTTGCTTTCTACAGTGTTTTCATATAAGCTTTCTTGGTCTTGGATTTTCATATACATTCTTTGGATTGGATTGATTTGATGATTCTCCATTTTTGGTAAAACCTAAACCATTGTTGTTGTTGACTCTTCGTTGTCCTTCTATAAAATCATCCATTCTTTTATTTCTCTATTCAGCTTTTCTGATAACTTCATTATGTTGTTGCTGAATTCTAACCTCATGCTTTAGTTTTTTATTTTCTTCTCTCAGTTCACCGATAATCTGTATTTGTTCAATGATTTCAACATTCATTATGTTTTCTTCTTGACTCATAAGAATAATTTGATTTGTGAGCTCATGGTGATGCTCAGCATGTCTTTGAATTTCTAACTCCTTTTCTTGCAATTTCTCTGTAATCTTCCTCCTATCATCAGTAGCTAGTGTTCTTTTTGTTTTAGCTTGTCTAGTAGAACTCATCACATCAATCATTCTAACCATCTGGGTCACTTGACCGATTTGCAACATCTTTATTTGCTCTATCAGATGTTGATTGATCTCCTTTAGATTTGTGATGTTCTCTTCTGATGTATCTGATGCTTTGCTTGCATTTGATCCTGAAGACTCAAAGAAATCTAGAATTTCTTCTTCTTGATAATCTCTTTAAATGCTTCAAGTTTCCATTCCTTTCCTCTCATCCAACAGCTCTCTCATCTTGATTCTAGCTTCTTTATACTGTTCATAGAACATCTGTATCTCAAGATTTTTATTCTCAATATTCTTATCAAGTTTGTACTTCTCCATTGTATGATCTTTTCTCTTAAGCCTTTAAGCTTTTCCAAGAAGAGACTTAGATCTGATACCAATTGTTGGGTTTAATGGAAGTAGTACTGAGAGGGGAGGGGTGAATTAGTACCTCTAAAAAAATTTCTTGTTCTTTAATCAATTAACCTTTGTAATCAATTTCATATCCATTCAATCTGATCTACACTATCTTTTTGAGAGTTATATCAATTCATAACATTAATAAACATGTGAATCATTCATAGAAACATTCATGAACATAATTGACACATAACACAAGATATGATATCGCAAAAAACTCCTATTAGGAAGTAAAAACTGCGGTGGGGATGGCACCCACAAAACTTCACTATCTACAAAATGGAAGGGGCCAGTTAAGGCTTACAATTTTGATCACTTCTGATGATCTACCCTATTAAGAGTATCGGTGGAGACCTTTTAAAGTCTACTATGTTAAGAGATTTTAGAAACACTGTTAAGTGTGCACTTGGTTAAGAGATTTGATATAGGACTGTTAAATCCACCTTTCTTGAAAGGATTTCTTAGAATTTTCTCCACTTGTTAGAATGATAGAAAATTACAACTTGATCTGGTAAATGCAATCTCCTATTGCTGATACAGATCCTATGTAGTTCACATACAAAATAATATCACCTTAACTATGATTGAATATTACCTCTGATTATCGGTTTCCTCTGTTCTTGGTTCTGCTAACCAAATTCTTTTGTTTCTACTATGGTTCTTGAAACTCTCAATGCAATCCATAGATGTTCTCGTTTTGTTCTCCTCTCTCTCACATTTTAATCAATGATTACATCATATATTTATAGATGGATTGATTTCATCGAGTTGATGATAAAAACAATGTTAACTCTAAGATCAGGTTTACAACTTGCACCTAGATCTCCTAGTCTATGTGTTTTTAATCAGTTAGACTTATTAAAACACTTACATTAATGTTTCTTTCCCTGAAAGAAATGGATTTAAAAAAATTAAATATCTTATAAATATAATACCCTTGCTTTATCTGACGTGGAAGTCAGATCCACTTTTTGCGGGCTACAACTGACTTTCGGTTCTGTCTTTTGGTCATGCCAGACTGTCCTTTAGTTTTTACTGTCGATTACACTGAATCTCTTTTGTCGGTCTACACTATAACTTGCATTTTGGGTTCCTCTTTGACCCTTTGTATTGTGAATTTTGGTTTACACACTTCCTTGTGTCATTGGTTCTCTCTGTACTTAGTCATTTTTGGTGATCTTCCAATCTGATCTTTGGTTTTCCCTTTACTGTATTTCGGTGTAGGCTTACTGAAAATGTTGTTTGAATACTAATGACAAATTAATGTCATCAAAGATGAATGTATCTTAGTTCCCTCGATGAAATGTATATGTTAGTTTATTGTATGAATGACATTCCTAGTTCACACTTCAATTTGGGTTTTAAAACAAACGTGGGATATGTCATGTGATTATGTTTGGTTGATCTTAGTATTTTAGTTAATGTTGTTAAAAATAACACCATGTCTTAGAATCCTTGTGATATTAACTAAGTTCATGTACTTTAGTTTATTGTCTTAACATATATTGTACTTGCTTCCGCATTTGTATTATTCAATGTTTTAGAAAAAAATATTTCACCTTCTTAGTATCATGTTAGGTCAATTTCTCATGGGTTCCCAGATGGGGTGTTACAGGCTTTACAAATGACTTGGCCAACGAAAAGGAATGATCGAATTCCCCTACACTACTAGCTTTACTAGAACAAGGCGGGTTTACCTTTTTGATGATTGAGAAGATTATAAATTTAGTTTTTATTTAATTAAATTATCTTCTATTCCAAATTGGCATGAATATTTGAAATAGACTAAACTTTCCCCTACTCTTATTCCTACAATTGAAAATTGAAATGTGTATAAATGAATATTTTATCTTTAAAATTAAAATGATCAGTGTCTTCTATCCACTGGGAAATAGAGTCAATCTTTGCTTCTTCAACAATTTTGCATCACCTCATTTGACAAATTTTGAATGCATACCTTATATGAATCTGTCAATTGTTTGATTCCTTGTATGTGAAACAATTTATCCCTATCACTATGACTTATATGTTAGAATTTAATCTCCCCTTGAGATAACCGGTCAAATAAATCATACAAGGATACTGATAATTCTAGGAACAATTTGAAATATCCTTGATATTCAAGTTGATGTGATAAGAAAAACTTTCATGTATAGGAATAATCAAACAACCCTAGTTACTTTAGCCAGTATAACAAGCGAAACCAGAATTGGAAAACATTAATTTACTCATTGCACAATATAAGAAGGGAAATATTTATACATAATTATTTTTACAAAATAGTATTACAATTGATGATTTCTCTTCTATCCAATTTTTGGTTTCCCTTTTATAGACAAAAGGGATCCCTCCAGATTGGTCACAACTTTTGGTAACTAAAAATTAATTAGTTACCCGGAAAACTAATCAAGACATTTACAATAAGAATGTATTTTTACAATGAGACTCTTGGTCTTTTAGTTTGTTAACAATTTAGCAGAACAGTAACTCCCAGAAGAAAAAAATTCCCTCTCTGATACACAAATATTCTATGCGATGCATTCTTAATTGGGGAGACATGTACTTTTCAGAGAGACTCGATGATTCTTCCTTTTATTTCACATATATTTGATTCTCCTTTTGTTTCTATGCATGTTTGATCTTGAAGATATTTACCTGGATATCACATTGATATACTATGATAGGGTTTTCCTTTTCACTGTGGCTCATTACCTCATTGAAACCTCAAATCAATATGGGAAAATTTTGATGTCTCCTTGATGAATGTCTTTTCTCTTTTTATCCTCGCTTAAATTCATTTTTAAGACACTAAAGTTTCTTCTTGCTAATTATATTTTCGATTCAACTTCATGTTTCATTGAGATGCTTTTTTACTCTCTTTGATCCATGATGTCTCTTTGATGAATGTATTTTCTCCTTATAATATTTATTGATAAGACCATAAAATGTCCTATCGATGATTATATTTTTCAAAGAGACTCCATACTTTGATGAGACACCTTTGGGCTTCCTTTGATTATTATTGTCTCTATGATGTACTATTCTATCAATGCAAGTTTCCCTTCTTTCGTTGATAATGCTATCTATAATATTCCCAATTCTTCAAGTGATATATTATAATTATCTTTGATGATTACTTTACATATAGCACATCACTCTAATTTCTTAATATTCCTTTGGTCACTCAGAGGTTACTCAGTAAGACCTACCACATTTTTGATGAGACAAACCCTATCGATGAGATGTTGTCTTCCTTTGTTAGGTAATCAAAGTTATATTGATATAAGCACATTCACCCATATTTTGAAGAGATCTACCCTTATGTCTCCTCAACATCCTTCTTTTATGTGTAACATTTTTTTTTTATGAAGAACCTTCTAGCTTTGTTATATTTTTAGTATTATGTCGATGCTAATGTATTTAATTGTATTTTGAAGAGAGATATTACACATTTCTTCAATGCTTTAGGTTTTCAGCATGAGATTTTCTTTCAATGAAGCTTCTTCTAAGCTTGATCAGTTAATAATGTTTCATTGATAGATCTCCCTCATGTCCGGATCAAATTCTTTCGATAAGACATAAACACATCTTGTCGAGCCTTTACTTTATTTTGGGAAGATTTTCATCGTTGTTGAGGAAATAAAAGAATCTCTTCACTTCTCCACATGTCTCTTTGAAATTTTCTTCTAAAAATTATTTCGTTCATATTATACATAGATGAGATGAATCTTGTATCTCATTGGTCTTTTGGTGTTCCCTCAATGCAATGCTTTTTCGATATGACGAAGATGAAGTCTTGATGAAAAGTCGGCAATTTTTATGATAATAATGGTATTATTCTTTGATAATTAGGGGAGAGCACCCGGTAGTTGAGCGTGTTCTAATAGTTGTGATAGTAGTTGTTAATTAAATACCCGCAGTTGCTGATTTAATATCCAATATTTTTAACAACATTGTACCAATAGTTACGACTTTAAAGTTGCTTTTGCTAATGATGACTACCCATGATTGAATGAAATGTGTCCCTTTTCCTAAAAAGCAACCAATAGTGTGATGCCACATCAGCTATACAAGTATGGGGTCCCTAATGCACTACGATTGGTCTCACTTTTTTTTGGGTTGTTTTGGACACATTGGCAAAAAACATGCTGATGTGGCATCGCATTTGATGATGTGGCCCTGAAACCTTAGTTATAAGTAGGGGACTTGCCAGGTAAGCTGCTGTAAAAAAATGGGAGTGATTTGAAATTTCCATGTGGGATTTTGAGAACCATGAAGTTAGGGTGCTCAACTACCGGTTCCTCTCCCCTATATCTATTTTTTTTGTTTCATAGAGACATGGAAATTTTTGCTCAATATGGTGAAATGGATCATTTTGAATTCAAATTTCCCCGCCATATCTTGTTTTTTTGCTATCAGAAAACAAGTTGAATCATAATGTGTGAATGGGATGAGTGGGGAACAACTATCATGAAGGGTCAATGATCTATATGGACATTAGTGAGAAATTTATAAGAATCATATAGTATAGATAGTAGTGGGAAAAGTATAGGATTAATATGAACAATAGTGGGAAAATTTGTAGGTTTTGAGAAGTAATGTGAGAAAACCCATTCTCAAATTTAGGATCCTAAGAGTATCATCATGAGGACTAGAAACATTATGGGATCCAAGCAAAGTAACATATGGAAGTTTGATAATTAAGAACAACTTCCAAGGAGGTTGTATTAAACGTACAAATTGTAATTTAAATTTTATCCTCGTAAATGTTTATGGACCCATACCAAGCAATTATGGATCAACATACAACATTAACTTTTATAATATGAGGGGATTTTAATGCAATTTTACACACTTAAAAAGGGGGGATATTTAGAGAGATTCTCAAACTCAAAAATATTATAGAGAATGGGTAATCCAAAATAATCTAATGGAAATAAAGACGGATAATGGAAACTACACATGGAAAAATAGAAGGATGGGTTTTAGTCATATAGCTAAAAATTTGGACAGAGTTTTCTTTAAAGGGAATCCAGCAACCTTCCCTTATGGTTTCAATTATGTCATCATGTCAAATGTCAGATCATATCACTTTCTAGTTCAACTATAAATTAATGGAGACAAAAAAAATCTAAGAACTTTCTCTTCAAATTCAAAAAGATGTAGATGAATGATGATAAACTTTTTTAGCTAGTAGAGAAATGGTGGAAGGAAGAGAAATTCTTGGGGTCTAATTTGTTTTTCTTTGTATCTAAATTAAAAGCAATTAAACAAAAACTACTACAATGGAATAGAGAACACTTCATAAATATATTTACAATAGAAGAAAGTATAGAAGAGGAAATTGAAAACATAAATAATGAAGTAATACAAGTTGGTGTAGATTAGAAAAAATTTATAAAAGAGAAGAGTTGCTAAGAAAATATAAAGATATTCTAGCAAAAGAAAAAAAAAATGGAAACAAAAGTCCAGAGAACGTGGTTAGCAAAAGGCGATAAAAATTCAAAATTCTTTCATAATAGAACAAAACAAAGGAGAAATATAAATAGGATCTTAAAAATAATAAATGTGGAGGGAAAAAGAGTGCAGGGTCTGAAATAAATAACCAAGGAAGTAGTATCTTTCTTGAAAAAAATCTTGAACAATTGGGATGGATCAGACCTTAAACCTCAAACAAGTTTTTTAGAAAACATTCCAAAGATAATTACAGAGGAGCAAAATAAATTTCTTATGAGTAAATTCACAAAAATAGAAATAGAAACAACTCTAAAACAACTATGTCTAGACAAAGCTCTTAGGTCAGACAAGTTCCCAACTTGTTTTTTCATAAATGCTAGTATTTTTTAGGAGAGGAAATAGTAGAGGCATTAGAAAATGCAAGAAATTAAGGGAGAATTCTGAAAGAAATTAACAATACCTTTATCATGCTTTTACCCCAAAAAAATAAAATAAAAATGTAGATGAATGCAAACCCATATCTTTGTGCAATACAATATATAAATTATTGGAAAAAGTACTTGGAAATAGATTAAAAATATTTTACCTCCAATCATATATGAGGAACAAATAGAATTTGTACCAGGAAGTCCATATTTGGCACTATAAAAGTAGCATAAGAAGCCATACATTCTATCCAAGAAAATCTATTATCGATTATGCTAATTAAGTTAGACATTAAGAAAGCATATGACAAAGTGGATTGGAGATTTTTATGCAAATTCTTAGAAGCCTGTGGTTTTAGCAAGCAATGGATTAACTTAATATATGATTGCATATCTAGCCCTAGATTTCCAGTATTAGTAAAGAAACCCCACAATGTTTCTTTGACATTTCTAGAGGGCTAAGACAAGGAGACCCAATATCCCCATTTCTGTTCATAATTATGGTAGAAAATCTTGGTAGAAAAATAAGCAAAATGCAAGAAAATGAGCAAATAAAAGGAATCAAAATCACAAATAATATAGCAACCATAACCCACCAACAAATTTCTAACAACACAATGCTTTTGGGGGTTGGAGAGAAACAAAAAGCAAGATAGTTTACAAACATCTTGAATCAATACACGAAGGCATCAGGGCAAATGGTAAGACATGAAAAATCATAAATTTTCTTCTTTCAGTTGAATCCTAGAAAAGAATTTGAAATATGTAACATTCTAGGATTTAGTTTGGGAAAACTTCCTTGTAAATATCTAGGTTTTCCTCTAGATAAAGGCACAAGAACCAAAAAAATGTGGGATTCAATACATGCTAAGATGGGACAAAAGATTGACTCTTGGAAAGGAAAATGACTCTCTTTAGTAGGAAGAGAAACCATGTTAAAAAAAATATTAATATTTATTCCAATATATCAAATGTTATGTCTTCCACTACTAGTAGGGAAAAACACTAAATTGGAAAAAAAAATGAGAACCTTCTACTAGAAAGGTATGACAGAGAAAAATCCACGTGGATTAATTGCATGGGATAATATATCTAAGCCATTAGAAGCAGGGGAAATCAGGTAAGAAACCAACTTTGGCAAAATAAGGCACTATGGGCCAAATTGGTACGGAAAATGTACAAATAACCCACCTAAAGCATGTTAGGATTCTATGACAAAAAAATATGTAAATGAGACAGATCGTACCAATACCTTCAAAACTGCAAATCCTCCAAAAATATTTAGGGTTTGGAATTTCATAATCAGATGTAGAAATCTCATTTCTGAACAACTTACTTTGGATATAATGAAGGAAATAAATCTTTATTTTGGAGTGATTTTGGGGAGGACATACTATAATTGACAATATCATTAACAACAATAGAGAAAAAGGTTTACTGGAAAAACAATGGGAGGTATATGTAAAGGATTATATTGAAATACTAAATGGTGATCCATCCCTAGGTTGGAAATGGAAATCATTTGATAATCTCCCTTAACCAAGAGTTGATATAGAATCTATCAAAGACATACTACAAACAAGGAAAATTAAAGTCAAAAGAGGAGAGGATAGACTAATATGGAATAGGGCAAACTTGGGTGAGTATAATGCTAAGGATGGTTATACATACTTGATAAAAAATCAACAGTATCCAAAAGCTAATATACCCATAAATATGTGTTGGGACAATATGTGCCTACCCAAAGCAAGTATGTTTACTAGGGAAACATTACAAAAGCATCTATTGACTAAAGATTAGTTTAAAAAATTATAATTTGAATGTCCTTCAAGCTATGCTATATGTAAAGCATAAGAAAATTTCGTAAACCATCTATTCATCAATTATCCTTTCACACAAAAATGTTGGACATGGTTGTGTAATAAATTAGGATAGTCCATTACATTACCCAATGATTTATTGAGCCTTTTCCAAAGTTGGCCTTACCTATGTAAATCAAGTTAATATAAAATATTATGTATAACTTTCCCATCTATTTTGATTTGAGAAATATAGAAAAAGCAAAATAGGAGAATTTTTCAAGGAAAGACAATTGAAGACATTATTTTTCCACTAGTATGCAAAGAGTAAACAATTTTTGAACCATCACCTAAAGATAGACTTTCAGTGCAAACCGAAAGTATAGATAACAAAGGTCACCGAAAGTGCTAATTCCAAGAGAAACCTGACAAGACAGATCACAAGAGAAGCCCGACACAGTTTGCATAGTTCAACCCAAAAATGTTGAAGTGCAAACCAACAGAGCAGAAATAGAGGAACCCGATAGAGCAAGGGAACCCAACAGATAGTTTACTAAAGGAACACCGAAAGACTAACAACAGAGCAACCCAAGCATCAGACACTAAAAGTCAATTAAATCCCAAGAAATGTGGATCTGACTTCCACGTCAGATAAAATAGTATGTTTTATATTTAGCATTTTGATTTGATTTAAAACCATTTCTTGAGGGACAAGCATTGTAATTGTAGTTGTTTTAATTAGTCTAACTGATTGAAAACATACAAACTAGGAGATCAAGGTCAAGTTGTAAACCTTTGATAATAAAGTTATCTGTGTAATACATGAAACTAAAATAGGTCAATCTATTGTATAAATAGATGTGTAATCATTCATTTCATACACAATGTGAGGATGATAGTAGCCAAGGATCACATCTATCGATCAGACTAAGGTTTTCAAGCAAGAACAGTAAAAGATGGATTAGGTTATCAAGAACCAGATTCAAGACTACCGAGCAACAGAGGTATTGATCAATCATATTAGGTGATACATTATACTTATAATCTTTAATGGATCTTTTATCAGCAATGGTAGATTGCATACACTCAGGTCACTAAATATTTTTGTCTACATTCTAACAAGTGTAGAAAATAGAAGAAATCATTTCAAGAAAGGTGGATTTAACAATCCTTATGTAAATCTCTTAACCGAGTGCACACTAAACAGTGTTGCTAAAGCTCTTAACAAAGTAGACCTTAACCAGTCTCCACATAATACTCCTAACAGGGTAGATCATTAGAAGTGATCAAATTGTAAGCCTTAATTGACCCCTTCCATTCTGCAGATAGTGAAGCTTTGTGGGTTTCATCCCCACCGCAGTTTTTACCTTCTAACAGGGGTTTTCTGTGTTACCAAATCTTGTGTCATGTGTCTATACATTTATGAATTCTTCTATAAATGTTTTACATACTTATTAGTTTATGAATTCATGTTACATACACAAAGATTGAATAGCATATATGAATGGTAATACAATGTATTGATCATAAAAGGATATAGGTTAATTGATAAAAGTTTTGAGGGTACTGATTCACCCCTCCCCTCTCAATACACCATTCCATTATTTCCAACAATTGGTATCAGAGCTAGATCTCTTAATTGAAAAATTTTAAAGACTTAAGAGAAAAGATCATACAATGGAAAGGTACAAGCTAGACAAGAATATTGAGAATCAGAAATTAGAGTTACAGATCTTCTATGAGCAATATAAAGAAGCTAGAATAAAGATGAGATAGTTGATGGATGAAAGAAAGATTATGGCATCTCGTTACATAATGAAATAGACTATCAAGAAGAGGAGATACCTGATCTAATTGAGTCTTCAGGATCTACAACTAGAAAAGCATCAGACACATTTGAAGAAAGCATCACAAGTCTGAATGAAATCAATCAACATCTGGCTGCACAAGTGAAATCTCTACAAATTGGTCAAGAGACACAGATGATAAGAATGATTGATGTCATGAACAATGCTAGACAAGTTGAGCAAGAAAGAACACTAGCTATTGATGACAGGAGGAAGATTACTGAAAAGCTACAAGAGAAAGAGTCAGAAATACAAAGGCTTACAGAACATCATCATGAGATCACAAATTAGATTATTCTTATGAGTCATGAGGCAAATAGAATGAATACAAAACTCATTGGAAGAATAGAAGCTATTGGTGAGCTAAGAGAAGAAAATGAAAAGCTGAAACATGAATTGAGAATTCAGCAACAACATAATGACATGATCAAGAGAGCTGAAAAAAGCACCAAAAGGATGGATGATTTTATGGAAGGACAAAGAAGAGTCAACAACAATACCAAACTAGGGTATACCGAGAATGAAGAAACACCATACCAAGTTGATCCAAAGAATGTCTACACGAATCCAAGACCAAGAAAGCAGTCATGCAATCACTATGGAAAACCAAGCCACACATCAAATATTTGCATAAGCAAAATAAAAGGTATTCCTAAATCCACACCTGCATTCATAGGATTTTGTTATGAATGTAACAAGAAAGGACATAAAGCATATGAATGTAAATCTGAGGTGAAACAACCAAAGAAGGAAACCTACATGGATAAATACTGTCCTATTTGCAAAATGCATGTGCACACATCTCTTGAATGGAGGAAGAAGAAAAAGAAAGCATGGAAGCCTAAAGAAAATGAAACTGCTTGTCAACTGAAAAGAGTCCGTAACTCATATGTTTGGGAATACAATACATGGGAAAAATGCACAGCATGTGGAAGATTTGGACACATAGCTATAAATTGTAGGAGACAATGGATGAGAAATTCTTGGAGCTAGACTAACCCCGGAATGGCAGGTCTACACTGTCATAAATTTGGTCATCTAAGAAAAGACTGCAGAGACTGAGTGACAGAGACCAACACCTTTGCCAATGGAAACACCATTGAAGACATCAAGAATATGAGAAAAAAAATGTGGAGGAAAGCTACAAACACTGATGAAGCTGGACCGAGCAATGCAAATGGTGACACCTTATCCAACAGATCTGGTGACATCATCACCCTCACCTAAGAAGAACAAATAAGTATGGAACTGCATCATACCAAGTTATATTTTGCATCAGTTCCATTACACATTGATGAAATGACAAACTAGCATGATTAAAGATGCACTATGGTATTACTTGTTATGATTCTGTGAATTTAATCTCAATGGTCAATGCTTACCGAAAATCATTAGTGAACATACAAAGCTAAGTTGTCTATACTTACTGAGAATTGTCGGTTAAAACAAATATGCTAAATCGCTAGTGTAAACTGAAATCCGTCGGTAACCTTGTAAAAAGACAATGTTGTCTTCGCCATATACTGAGATCCGTCGATAATCAGTCAAATGAGTTGACACCTGGCCTGAGCATCACGTTCTCACTGAGAATGAAGTGTGTATGCTACCTGACGACTCCATCTTCAAACACCAAGAAGTGGGTGGGAATTTATGACACGACTTAGGGCAAAATTTTATAAATAGTCGACGGAAGAGCTCGTTATTCACAATGTGATTTGAGCGAAGAAGCAAAGCGAAACCAAAGCATGAAGCGACCAGATTAAAGAGCGACTTCAACCCAATTCACAGCACTCTAAAAGATTCATAGCAGACACAAAAGTTTGAAGTAAGTAACAAAATTCACCAAGAACTCTGTTTTCTTTTACGAGAAAAAGCCCTAAATTCTGAAATGATGACAACTACTTCAAGAACCTCCAAGATCAAGAATGAAAAGAAGATAAAGGTCAATCTAATCAAGAATACCACATGTGAAGAACCTCATTACAAGATATGTCCCGAGGTTGCTTCACAACCCGACAACGTTGGTGCATTCTCCAGTATACCGGCTAAGGTTTTACTCGTTGAAGACGTCAGAGCGTACATACACTGCAAGATTGCAGAAATAGGAGACTTCAAATTTGAGCAAGCTTACAAAAAGCTTTGCAACAATGATGGAACAATCAAAGAAGAACATAAGCCCATTGAAGTGAAAGGGCTCACACATGCCCTATTGTTCCCAAAGGAATTCAAGACCAAATGGATTTGGTTAGTACTGAGCAGAGTACATGACTGAATGATACAGATGGATGAGCCAAAATTGATAATCAGGGATGTTATACACATAGTTACTGGTTATCCAATAACTGATAAAGTAAAGGCACTAAAGCACCCTCCTAAAGCTGACATTGAAAAGAACACGGGAGCATTATGGGATGGAAGAGGATTAAAGGTATCCACCATCAATGATGATGAAATGAAATTTGGAGCATGTGTCTTAGGATACAAATTCTTTCAGGCTAGCAGGATGAACAATATTGCATTTGGAGTAGTGGATACAGCATACAAAATTGTCAAGAAGGGACTACAGTTAGACCTATCAAAACTTTTGCTAAGACAATTAGATGAGAACATGAAGACAATCAAGACTGCAAAGTCCAACTCATGTAAGTTTGGTTCACTCATTATGTTCATATTTTTCTATTTTCAAGAATCCTTCCCATCTATAGGAAATGTCAAATGGGACACTACCCGACCAGTGACCACACAGATTAGTGAGTTCATCAAATCACTAGGAGATAATTTTGAATCAGTCGTGGATGAATACTTTGTTGGATTCAAAGACAAAATGCAAAAGAGAGTAAGGATACTAGAACAACTGGTAGAAAAGTACAAAACTGAAATTAGTTTTATGGTGGACACTAATTACACATATATCAAGCCATCTCTACCAAGGATAGCATGGCTGGCACCACTTGACTATGAGGTTAACATAGATCAAGCAAAAAATGCTATTGAGACATTGATAAATGAACCATTGGATAAATCACAACCTAAGTTTGGAACTTATGAGGAAGCCAAAGAAAGGATAAAAACTAGCTTAGTTGTGAAAAATATTGATAGGAAGAAAGATAAAATGGTTAAGACTTTGAAGAAAAATTTGTCGGTGAATGAAGAGGAAATAGAACATATAGAAGAAACCAAGGGTCAGTTATCTGTCGGTGAAGCTGAGAAGGTGAGTGACTCAGAATCCACAGAGTCTGATGCACCACCCCCGAAGAATCCTAGAACTACTATTGCATGTAGGACCAGAAGTCAGACAACAAAGGATGCAAGTCCTTCACCAATCAAGAAAGGTCAGGTGAGGACCTATAAAAGAAAGCTTCAAACAGGGAAAAGGGGACCAACAAAAAGAAGGAAGTTCATCATAACTAAGGAAGACATAGAGGACACCGAACAGGATGAACAACCTGTTAAGAATAAGTTCCCTACCACCATTAATGAGGTATGTGCATCAATTATTAAGTCAGGATCAATCACAGACCCCAAGATTAGAAAATGGCTAACATTGGATCCCAAGGATCAAAATAAGATACAAGAGGCAATCGTCATAATGATGTGTGTATTCAAATATGTGCCTATCCAATTTGATAAATCTATGCCTAAATAACTTATGGATAGATTGTCGGCTAGGTGGACATATGTTCTCAAGGAAGAGAAACAAATAAGGGAAAGAGCCCTAGTTTCAGTCATGCCACCTGAATCTAAGATGGAAGAGATTCAAGAAATGATGGAGAAACATTCCAACAGGTTCTCCCCAAAGCTAAGAGCCTACGAGGTGCTAAAGGGACATCTAATTGAACTTGATAGAAAAAGTGAGGATAAATGGAGAAAGATACTTAATGTATCAAAAAGTGATTCAATCCCTGAGCCACGAGCAGCTCTTACCGACAAGCCATTGAATGCTGAAGATCAGGCTAAACTGAGCACAAAGCACATTACTATAACTGATGATGAGGATGTAAGTGAAGCAGCATTGAACACATCAGGTAACAAGGATATGGACACTGTAGATGAAACATGGCCAGATAATACCATCATTTATATTACCGGAGGAGATCCTATAGATGAGATACAAAAAGATGAAGATGTCATTGTTGTCCCAACCCAAACCGACGAACAGGACACAACTACAGATACTGCACAGGTGAATATACTAGGTCAAATGCCATTGTTAATACAAGCTATTAACAAAATGTCACAAAAGGACAACTCACCCAAGCATGATGCAATCATACCCAATGATAAGGGTAATGATGAACAGAAAGATACAACTGATGAACAGAAAGATACAACTGATGGAGCACAACAAGAAACAGATGAAGGGCAGAAAGAAAAAGGTGAAGAGGAGAAGAAAGAAGATGATACTCCTAAGAATACATAAGGAGATGCTGCAAATACACTGAAGGTTGATGTGGAGACGTCCACTACCAACTGACAGGCAAATACCGAGTAGCAGGCAAAAGACTCCACACCACAAAAGCCTCCATCTAGCACATCTGACAAAGCAAAGGATCTTGCTTTGGCAGTACATTCAAGTGCTTCCCACTCAGCATCCAAGAAGAAGAAGACAAAGAAGTCCAAACTGAAGGTAACACTTGATGAGATACCGATATGTGACCCTTCTACATTGGATTTTGAATCTGTGAAAAAGTATGGAGAAATATGTCAAAGGAAAGCTATGCAAGAAAAGCGAAGGAAAGAACACAAAGAACCCCTAGTGTTGGAAACTAAAAGAGATATTGACTCAAACAGTTCCTGACATTGATGTTGATCAAAATGCCCCCATCCTTGATCAACTTGTCATTCTAACCAAGGCCATCACATCTCAGAATGTGGATGCAGAAAAAGCAATTGAGGAACAAGCAGAACAAAAATATCAATATAAATTGACAGAAAAGATCAGCCAAGAAGTGGCAGTCAATAAGGTAAAGCTCTCAGAACTTGCAGATGAAGTAGATCCAATAATTTCTGAAGCTATTGCCTTAATACAAAAGTTATGCACTTTAGAGAAAATCACTAAGGAAAATAGTGATAAGATTGCACAAATAGATTCCGATCTAAATGCAAGTGCACAAAGTCTAACCACAAATGACAATGCAATCAAGATGCATTTGGACAAGATTATGAAATCTAGAAGGTTGAGACAAGAAATTCTAGAGGCAGAAACCAAGCTTAGAGATGAGGTTACCGAGCTATAGACTCTAATGCTACCACATCTTACACTTTTGCAACAGGGCATGACTTCAGCAAGACAGTTAATTGCCACCCTAGAAATGTCTGTAGCAGACAACATCTATGATATGCATACTTGAATCACACTAGAGAAAATGGCTCTTGAACACCTAAAGGAGAAATGAGAGAAACTTATGGAAGACATGAAGAATTCCTATTCCCATATTTTTGATAAGTTGTAAGTATACACTTTTGCCCTTACTATCAAAAAGGGGGGAAAATGATATGTACATTAGGGGAAAATATAGGGAAAATGATATGTACAGTAGTAAAAAGGGGAAGAATGATATGATATGAAGATAAGGTGAAAAGCGGACTATAGTATAAAGGCAAGTGTACATGTATATACATATACTATATCGGCATATACATAGGGGAGTCATAAATGACAAGGTAAAATACATGGTGTACATTGCTACAAAGTTTAGTATTTTGCACATATCAGTTTTTGATACTAATGTCAAAGGGGGAGATTGAAGACATTATTTTTCCATTAGTATGCAAAGAGTAAAAAGTTTTTAAACCATCACCGAAAGATAGACTTTCAGTGCAAACTGAAAGTACAGATAACAAAGGTCACTGAAAGTGTTAAGTCCAAGAGAAACCCGACAAGACAGATCACAAGAGAAGCCCAACACAGTTTTCATAGTTCAACCCGAAAATGTTGACGTGCAAACCGACAGAGAATAAATAGAGGAACCCGACAGAGCAAGGGAACCTGACGGATTGTTCACTGAAGGAACATCGACAGACTGACAACAGAGAAACCCGAGCATCAGACACCGAAAGTCAGTTAAATCCTGAGAAATGTGGATCTGACTTCCACGTCAGATAAAACACTTATGTTTTCAATTTAGCGTTTTGATTTGATTTAAAACCATTTCTTGAGGGACAAGCATTGTAATTGTAATTTTTTTAATCAGTCTAACTGATTGAAAACATACAAACTAGGAGATCAAGGTCAAGTTGTAAACCTTTGATCATACAGTTATCTTTGTAATACGTGAAACTAAAATAGGTCAATCTATTGTATAAATAGATGTGTAATCATTCATTTCATACACGATGTGAGGATGATAGTAGCCAAGGAGCACATCTATGGATCAGACTAAGGTTTTCAAGCAAGAACAACAAAAGATGAATTAGGTTATCAAGAACCAGATTCAAGGCTACCGAGCAACAGAGGTATTGATCAATCACATTAGGTGATACATTATACTTGTAATCTTTAATAGATTTGTAATCAGCAATGGTAGATTGCATACGCTCAGGTCACTGAATATTTTTGTCTACATTCTAACAAGTGTAGCAAATAGAAGAAATCCTTTCAACAAAGGTGGATTTAACAATCCTTATGTAAATCTCTTAACTGAGTGCACACTATACAGTGTTGCTAAAGCTCTTAACAGAGTAGACCTTAACCAGTCTCCACATAATACTCCTAACGGGGTAGATCATCAGAAGTGATCAAATTGTAAGCCTTAAATGGCCCCTTCCATTCTGCAAATAGTGAAGCTTTGTGGGTTTCATCCCCACCACAGTTTTTACCTTCTAACAAGGGTTTTCTGCGTTACCAAATCTTGTGTCATGTGTCTATACATTTCATAAATACTTCTATAAATGTTTTACATGCTTATTTGTTTATGAATTGATGTTACATACACAAAGATAGAATAGCATATATGAATGGTAATACAATGTATTGATCGTAAAAGGATAAAGGTTAATTGATAAAAGTTTTGAGGGTTCTGATTCACCCCTCCCCTCTCAGTACACCATTCCATTATTTCCAACAAATGGAGTGGGATAATTTGATCAACAAATTTGAGGCAACCATTGTAGAAGTTGTCAATAGTAGATTGCCAACATATCTCCAAATTGATGCTACATTTACCAATTGTGATGATAGAATTATATGTGGTATTTTTTTGAAGATACCTCATTTTTAAGGAAAAGGATAAAATACAAGCAAGAAAAAGAGAACCCAAAGAAAATAGACTACACCAAATCAAGGATGGTATAAACTAAATTTAGATAGAGCTTCTAGAGGAAACCCTAGAACTTTAGGAATTGGATGCATCATTCACCATTGGGATGGATTTGGTATAACTAGATTAGCTAAACTTATAGCAGAAGAAACGGATAATGTAGTAGAGATGAAGAAATTAAAAGGTCTTCTTTTAAGCAAAGATTAGGGTATTAAAATTTTATAAATTGAAGGAGATTTGACGATGATCATCAATGTTATAAGAATAGAGGCTACCCCCAATTGAAAGATAAATGCACTTCTTGGAAGATTGTTAGAATTACTAAAAAAAATTAAAGCCACTACTACAAATCATATATAGGGAAGCTAATATGGATGTGGAAGATCATATATAGAGAAGCTTAATATAGATGTTGATTGTTTGGATAATGAAGGAGCAGATGGATTTATATATGAAAAATAGGATCTTAAACTTTTCATTTAAGGTGATTAGAATAAGGAAAATAATAATTAAGACAAAAACATCAACCAACTAGTAAATCCAGCATGGTAGTTGAGTAGGCTAGTCACAAAATGATTAGAGGAAAGAAAGGTAATTATATAAAAATAAGTTTCTACTTAGAAGTAAATGATAGAAAGATACGTATCAATATGATAGAGTAGCCACACATTCAAAAATAATTACGGGTCGTATATAATGACATAACACGCTTCTCAATAAAAGAAATCATGGTACAAGTTTGTACGCATGTATAACTAACTAGTTTTAGCGTAGCTCTAATTTTAGCAGGTGTCGTCAAATCTAGCTTTGACCGAGTTTAGTTGGAGAAATAATCATTATAATTACTGCAAGTACGCAATCTCAATAGAACTTTCTAGAACTTGCATTTATTAGTACTTCACCCTAGAAAATCATAAAGTCAAATGTAAAGTAAAATGAAAGCATTCATATTCAAAAGGCAACAGAAGGACGAGAATTCATAGTTTCTCTCTAAATCTGAAAAAATTGATTCTCCCATTCAGCTCAAGTCTAAGAAAAGGAAAATGGATTTCTTCGCTGAGACTAAAAAGGAAAGGATGAGAAAGATTATGAAGTTTTCTCATACTTCAATCATTTGATCAATTTCAGAAGATTATAGGGGGTTAATTTATCTACAGAGGCCGCAACTATTAAGTTAATACTGATATCCCGATAATTTTTGTGGCCTCTATTTAATATGTGCAGAACATTTTTTTTTAAAAACCCTTCAAAGATCTCTGCAACAATATCTTTAAGGAACTAGACAAAGTTTTTTATAACATCAATGAGGAATTCACCAATTCCTAGAATGCCTATTCTGGAAATCAAAGACCCTAGTTGCTTTAAAGTTCAGAAGCCCATCATTAAAACAAATGTTAATTTCTTATTTTGTAAGGACTGCGACCTCAACAAAGGTGTCACATCAGCAATATCCACAAAACAAAAGAGTTGGTCAATTAAGTCAAATATCGAATGTACAAGTCGAATAAAACAATTGATTTTCCTTAATTTCAAAGAAAGGAAAAAGACAAGGTTCGACCAAAAATTGTCGAATAGAGTGTGCGACACATGTTTCCATTATAAAAAAAAGAGTGTCGACCAATTGTCGAAACACTCAAGACGTCACATGTCATAAAACAATAAAGACATTAATAGATTTTGACCAACTTTTCGAAGTACAAATATAAAAGAGAGACTTCGACCAAACTGTCGCAGTGCTACAAACATGAGAACTTAGCTTACAAGGAATCAACTCAATTTACAAGAGTCATCGACTGTCTGACATAAGAGATAAAATATCAATACAAGAGATCAATGATCAATATAAAGAACCATAACATGATATACAAGATGACCTTCCTGACAGGAGCTCCAGAGACCTGCTACAACAAACATCAGGGCGAGAATATTGTGGGAGTGCATTTCCACCCTACCACGAAGCAGTTATGCTTCCCCGAAATCTTTCCTGACATGAAAGATACCCAGCCCAGCTAGAAATAGTCTAACAAAGTAAAACTGACTGAAGTAATGGAATTGTGTGACAAGAACATCCTTATTCAAATTACATTAACCACACAATGCACTTCCAATATCATTTCTAAAGAAAAACTGATTCCATATCACAAATATGGATAATGTTGTGCAAGATTCTTTCTTACTGCATTGTACAACATGTTTCATTGTTGTATTCAACATACTTAAAGAACATAAGTAAAATTCTCCCATTAAC
Organism: Thuja plicata; assembly: GCA_018584345.1. Lineage (NCBI taxonomy): Eukaryota > Viridiplantae > Streptophyta > Pinopsida > Cupressales > Cupressaceae > Thuja > Thuja plicata. The sequence continues at coordinate 966,161 of MU223320.1, read as the reverse complement.
TATCAAATCATGCCAAGTTCAAAGTTTCACTGATATTTATCTGGTTCAAATGGTAAGCATAACTTGGTTTCATACTAGTTCATGGAGAAAAATAAAAGAATGCATAAATAGGTAAAAATGTACACTTCACTTCAAAGTATTCATGGAAATTCAACATATTCAGGAAATATAATTATATATCAAATGAATAATAGGTAGAACATGTTTATAAGTCTGAGAAATTTTCAAGTCAAGTTTTCCTCCATATATCCTCTCATTAAGATTCGACTTTTACACATTTTGTTTTCTGTGGTAAGAGAAACACAAATTTTCCCAAATACTGAGCACTCAAGAATACATATATGTACTAGTAGTCTATGCAATTCTTAACCATATCAAATAACAATCATCATTCTCTTGACTGTTTGAATTTTAAATCATTTTTTTTCTTTCCTCTTTCATTATGGTACACACTCGGGTCATTGGGGAATTTTTATCATACCATAGATGTTAACTTGGAATTGATGATCTTTTCCTAGCATGATACAAAAATTTCAAGATCTTCATTCCACCTCAAAAACAATTATCTCCACGAATCTAAATTTAACCTGCATTCTTCTCATTCACAACAAGAATACATGAGTGCATACATGAGTGCAAACTCTTCACAAGAGAAGACATGAACACATGATCACCCAACTGGGTCAAAGAGCATTCTAGAGTAGTCTGGGCTCTTCTCAAATCTTTCTCATAGTATGGAGAATTAAGCACAAACTTATGGCATTCTAATTGCAATGTCAAAGTCGTCACTCTATCACATATGAATAGTACCTTCACCTCAGTATTTCAAATGTGCTAAATATTTCTAAGAAAACATACAGACACGAGTGCATCATTCTGGTTTGACAAAAGGATTCAACCGAAACCAGAGACTATCAAACTTCATTGCATTCAGCATACAAAATGTAACTTGATAAATCATGTCATCTAACAATTATAATACAAATGGAACTTAAGTATTCAAACCATGTAGAAAATAACTTAAGGACTGAATGTTTGAGTTTACTATTCTAAATAAGTAATTTAGTTTTCGCAAAATCCTCCATTTATAATTTAACAGTTTGTAGCATCTCACTCTAATTTAAGATTCTCAAGCCCACTTTTAGACTACCATTGATCATAGGTAGTGATATAAACATACAACCACAATAAATAAAAACGTTCCGAGGGTTTGGTGAGGATGAGGATTTACCAAAGACCATATTTGATAACATGAATTACTCTTTCCTTAACAACACAAACGAAAATAACTCAAAATTTGGGTAATTCTCTAGATAAAGAGAGGAATTTTGGAACTACGACCTAGTTACAGTCTAAGATTTAACTCGAAGGCAAATCTCCTCTACACAGATACTCATAACACAGCAAACCCGAAAATCTCTTAACAAAACAAACATCACGTTTCCCATGGCGACAGATAGGTATTACTGTACTCATCAGTGGTTCTAGCGTTTTATTGAAAAGAAAGACTCATGAATCTTTCCCATCATCCTGATAGCCTACGTTTTATTTGAAGCTAAAGAACATATTTGGACACCAAGACTATGGAATGATTGAGGAATCTAAATAAAGGCCTCTAAAATATTTCAAGTAAATACAATTTTGGTGAGTTTAGACTACTAAACTAAATCTCAAGATCGTGCCTTCCAGGCTGAACATTTCACAATAACCATGGTTAACTTACTTGTTCCAAAGGGCAGGGTTTCTACTGTGCACTAAAGATTCAACTACTTATGCATTTTAAAGGACTCAAATGCATTTAAGTACAGCTTATACCACCTGCGTTAAAATCATAATGGCTTCAAAAGTCACGGCTTCCTATTCTCAACAATTCATAAATTTGAACTTTACCTCACAGCACACAACAAGAACAAAGTATGTCTATAGGAAATGAAATAATTATTCCCTTGCAAAATTTAAAATTTCATTCAACAGTAGAGATGTAAATACATAAGGAAGGAACCTGGCAATTTTCAATTGAAAACTCTGTACTAAAATTGGTGAATTATTATGTTGTCATGGCTACCTTCTGAATCAAACTTTCCTTTCCCCAAATTCGTATGCAACAAAGCAAAAAAAAACACCCTCAGACAATCCGGAAAATTCTTGATTCCCCCCCCCCCCA
>MU223320.1:928425-947629 GCA_018584345.1 Thuja plicata | reverse complement strand
TTGTAAAATGATAATGAAACTATTACACATGTGAAAGAAAAAGGACTTATCTTTATTGATTTTGAAAAAATAGTACATCCAGGTCCATGTTATACATGTTGATTAAAAACAATCCAAATATGTGAAATTATATTATATTTTATTGTCTTTAAATTTTAAATTATGTATATGTGTGTGTGTGTGTGTGTGTGTGTGTGTGTGTGTGTGTGTTTGAGTGGCTTTCACACCTCCTTAAGGTGAAGAGACACAACCCTTATTATAAAATATTTTGAAAAAACACTAAACTAACTAAAAATAACTACCTAACTTTCGGATTTGGCTTTGGTCGAAAATCCAAAACACATCGTGAAAAGCTAAGATTTTTTCTAGAGATAGGAAATTTGATTTCCCGAACTCGGTCGGTTTTAGAGTTTTCAAATTTGACCATCTTCAGCCTCTGTCGACATCATCTTTGTAGCAGGTTGAAATTCCAGCATTTTCTGAAGGCTTCGATTAGTTAGTTCTATTTATTTGTGTCATAAAGATTCCTTCTTTTAATTTTTTTAGTATGGAGAAACTTGCTTCTTGATAATGGATTGGGACTTCTAAATTCTCAAAATTTAGGGTACCACCATAGCGTAAGAACATAACCGTGAAATATAAACTGACATCTGACCAACTTGACTGACCTAGTCAACATTTTTGGATGGTTTCTCGATGCAGTTGGATTCTCTTGATTGGCTTGACTCTTTGGATAGGCTTGGTTGGCTTTGCTTGCTTGATTGTGTCTGGTTTCAGTAATAGATTACTCATATAAGACTGACCTGTCTGGTTTGAGCATACCCATCACTATGTAAGACAATTAATATAATTGGATTGATTGATTGTGATCGTGTTGGCAGATGATCAAGCTGTGTCAGATGGGCCCCATGTTGGTTCACAAAGCTCGTGATTATGACAATTGATAGATTGGCTTGGTCGCCAGCTGCTTGCTGATTGATTTGATAGATTGATAAAGCTATGTCAGTTGAACCCAATACTAATTCGCAAAGCTCATGATTGTGACATTGATTGACTGGGCGTGATCACCCTTTGCTCTCTTGATAACCGAGTTGGCTTTATTGCTTGGGATTTGCAATTTTTTGAATTTTTTTGATGAAGATTGATTTTCTCTTATTTTTGATCTTTTTAGGATTTTTTTGATGAGTTTTCCGATTTTTAGGATTTTTTCAGGACATTTATAATCACCCCCTAGTCTGGTGGACCAGTATTAACCATGGGTAAGTGCTTGGTGCTCAAAGGGGAATGTGCTTCTGGATATAGCTTGGGTAGTCGGTCTTGCATTTGAAATGTGCTCAATCTTTTTGATTTTGGAGCTTATTGATGGTGAAGCTGGATTTGAACACTTGGCGCCTGTTTGCCAGGTTTTCACTAAGGTACCTACTCAATAGCGCTTGTTTGTCAGGTTTTCAATGAGAGAGTGATTTTGTTTCTCTTTAATTTTTTTATTTTTTGTTTTTTGTTTGTCACCAAGGCGCCTGATTGCCAGGTTTTCACCAAGGTAACATTTTGTATTTTTTATTTTATTTTTTGGTATTTTCTGGATATGTAGATAGGTGCCTTAACCATAGAGACCTCAAGGGTAGAACCTCTTGAGATGTATGTTGTTGATATATCCAGGGACCTGATCTCCTTCTAGTGTTGCCAGTATGAATGCCCTACTCTGGGTAGAGCTGATAATGACAAATGGTCCTAGCCAATTAGGCTCGAACTTTCCAGGTTTGACTCTCTCTGCTTGGTTCTTTTGATTTTCCATGAGGACAAGGTCTCCTACCTCAAATGTTTGTGGCTTCACCTTCTTATGATAGTTCCTTCTAAAGTGATTCTGATAGCCTTGTAAGTGGTTAAAGGCATGTTGTCTTCTTTCATCTAGTAACTCTAGTTCACTGAGCCTTGTTACTCTGTAGTCTTCATCTAAAACCAATTTCTGCAATGATATCCTTAGGGATGGAATTTCCACTTTGAGAGGTAATACCACTTCTAATCCATAGACTAGGGAGAAAGGAGTGGCTCCTATAGGTGTTCTCACACTAGTTTTGTATGCCCATAATGTGGGACTAAACTGTAAATGTCAGTCTCGCCCTGATTCGTTCACTATTTTCTTCAAGATTTTCAAGATTGTCTTGTTTGTAGCGTTGGCTTGGCCATTCCCTTGAGGATAATAAAAGGAAGAGAACCCTTGTTTGATATGGAACTGTTCACATAGATCTTCAACATCCTTGTTCTGGAAAGGTGTACCATGATCTATCAGGATAGTTTGAGGGATCCCGTATCAACAGATAATGTGGTTAAGTATGAACATTGCTATTTGCTTTACAGTGATGTAAGTGAGGGGAATTTCCTCCACCCACTTTGTGAAGTACTCAGTTGCTGCTATGATGTATTTGTGTCTATTTGCTGAAGAAGGTGTAATTTTGCCCACTAGGTCAAATCCCCATGTGGAAAAAGGCAATGGTGATGTGATAGGATTGAGTTCCTGGGCTGGTGCATGGATGAGGTCTCTAGGAATCTGACACTGTTGACACCTTTGAACATTTGTGTGTGCATCTATCTCTATTATGGTCCAATAGTATCCCATGCGGATGATCTTCTTAGATAAGTTATTGCCACCTCTGTGGGTTCCACAAATTCCTTCATGTACCTCGTACAAAGCTTTCTGGGATTTCGTGGAAGTGAGACATCGTAGTAGTGTTCCGTCTAGATTTTGTCTGTATAAATTAGTTGAGAGGATGGTATACCTAGAGGCTTGGGGGATGAGGGACTTTCTCTGGTTCCTAGACAAGTTGGGAGGTAAGACATTATTTTGGAGGTAATTATAGACATCTTGGTACCATGGGGATTCAGGACCAACAAGGATGCATGTTGATTCTATGATGGATGCCTGATGTGATGGCACAAAGAGTTTCTCTACTAGAAATTGGAATCTTGTTTTGTTGCCTGGCATAACAATCAATGATGCTATGGTAGCCATCACATTTGCAGCTTTATTATGTGCCCGTGGTACTTGTTCAAAGAATATGTAATGGAACTTGGTGCGTAGTCTTTCCATCTGTGCTGTGTAAGGTATGAGCTTCTCATCTTTGGTCGTATAATCATTGTTGACTTGACTGATGATCAACTATGAGTCTCCAAAGACTTTAAGGTTCTTTATTCTTCATTGAATTGCTATCTTTAGACCGATGACCAGTGCTTCATATTCTGCTATGTTGTTGGTGCATGGGAAGTTGAGTCTGAAAGACTTTGGAATTGTATCATGATATGGAGTGATAAGCACTATCCCTGCCCCCGCACCATGGTTTGTGCATGACCCATCAAAGTATAGTTTCCATACCTTGATCGCTGGTTGTAGTGTCATGATAGATTCTTTAGGGAAGTTGAAAATAATAGGCTAATGGTCTTGAATGGGTGCCTCTGCTAGTTGATCCACGATCACTTGTCCTTTGATGGCCTTTTTGTCTATGTACTCAATGTCAAACTTGCTCAAGATCATTACCCACTACACCAGTTGTCCAGTGAGCGTTGCTTTTCTTAGGAGGTACTTTAAAGGATCAATATGTGCGATAAACTTTGTTTGGTGACTCAACATATAATGTCTCGGCTTCTGGGAAGCGAAGACAACTGCAAGGCATGACTTCTCGATTGGTGTTTAGTTGAGCTCATATCCAACCAATGTTCTGCTTAGATAGTAGATGGCCCTCTCTTTACCTGTGTCATCATGTTGTGCCAAGAGTACACCTAATGCTGACTCTATCGCTGAGATATACAGAAGCAATGGTCTACCTTGGACTTGTGGCACCAGTATAGGAGACTTGAGAAGGTAGGCCTTGAATATTTGGAATGCTTGTTTGCATTACTCTGTCCATATGAATTTGATGTCTTTGTGCAATAGATGTTGAAATGGATGGAACTTGTCTGCTAGCTAAGCTATGAAGCACCTGATTGATTGGAGCCTTCCTTGTAACCCTATTAGTTGCCTCAGGTTTGATGGTGGAGGCATGTCCAATATTTCTTTGACTTTTGTTGGGTCTAATTTGATTCCTCTATGTGACACTATGAACCCCAGTAGCTTTCATGCGGTGACAACGAATGCACATTTCTTTGGGTTTAGACGGACCTTGAATTCCTGCATCCTGTCAAAGATTGGTCCCAATACTTGTAGATGATCCTTGCGAAGAGTTGACTTGGCTAGTATGTCGTCCACATACTCTTCCATTGTTTTGTGGATGAGATCATGAAATATAGTTGTCATAGCCCTTTGATATGTTGCTCAGACATTTTTTAGACCAAACGACATGACATTCCAACAATATGTCCCCCAAGGACATGTGAAATCTATTTTGTGTTGGTCCTCTAGTGCGATCCTTATCTGATTATACCCTGAAAAGTCATCCATGAGTGATAGCGTTTGATGTCCAGCGGTTAGATCTACTATCATATCAATGTTGGGTAAAGGAAAGTCATCTTTGGGACAAGCTATGTTGAGATCTTTGAAGTCTGTGCAAATCTGTATCTGACCACTATGCTTTGTAATTGGTACCAAGTTAGATATCCAATCTGTGTATGGTATAGGTCTTATGAACTTAGCATCCAGGAGATTTTTCTACTATGCCTTGACTAGCAATGCAACATGGGGATGCATCTTTCTCAGCTTTTGCTTGACATGTTTGGCATTGGGTAGCAATGGGAGATGGTGTAGTACTAGCTCTGGATCTAACCCTGGCATATCTGATTAAGACCATACAAAAATTATCATCCTTTCTTTGAAAAAATTGATGAACTGTTCTCTCTCCTCTGGGGTGAGTGATTTTTCCAAGTATATGTTCTTTGGGTTCTTGTCATCTCCCAAATTGACTTCCTCTGTTTCTTCTGCTAGTAATGTTGATTTATCCTCTGTCAAGGGGAGGAGTTCCTTCTTTCCATCTTATATCACCTCAGTGAGGTTTTCTCTAGAAGATATGTCTTGTTTTAGCTTTTTATCATTGTTTTGTTCTTTTTTGTTTTGTGGACTGGAAAGAGGATCTGCCTCCCTGAAATATGTCGCTCTGTCGAGGTCAATTGAGAAGCCTGCCTTGTGGTCTCCTCAGGAAATGCCTTCCCTAAGTCCCATGAAATCAACAATAGCCTCATCGTTCTCGAAGACATCTAAATTAGGGGGTCCTTGTTGATCCCACTCTATTATCTATGGGTGTATAAGACAGATACTTTCATGGTTGTCTGACTCTGGTTGATTGAAAGGGACTACAGATATGGTTCCTACAAAACTAGACTATGATCTGGATGCACCACTTGGGGTCTGATAAATGACATGCTTATCTATGCAAGGTTTCTCGGAAATGGATAGTTGGTCAAATAAGTCTTCTAGGTTTATGATAGTGTCTGGCCGAGGGGAATAATCTGGGATTGACAGTTCATAATCGTGAAGGGATATCCACTCATACTCATGGGATTTAGTCTCAATAGAATGCCCATCTGATGTCTCACTTCCTTTGTTATCATCGATTTCTATGTGGAGGTCTATTCGGGTTTGTGTGGTTCCCTCTTTGGCGGGCAACAACTGTGCTAAAATGTTGCTTATCAAGACATGTTCTGTGTTGTGCCCCCAGTGCATCTCTGTTATTTGTTCCCAATTAACTTGAATGTCTTGGATCACAGGACTGGTTCTTTTTTGCCCATAGCCCAAACCTCTTGTGTTTCTCAGGGTTGGCAGGAGAGACAATTCCATTATGCCTTGTTGTCTTTCCCCCAGGCGAGTTGTACCATTATGCCTAAATCTTTGTAACACTGTATAACCATTACCATAGTTCAACAAGGGTAGGGTTTATCTGATTGTTTCTGGTGGGTCTTGGTATAACCATGTATGGATATCTTGTTCAAATGGCTTTTCTTCCACTATGTCTCCCCATCGGACAAAGGTTGTGGGCGGACATCTGAATAGAACAGGCTGCGGAGTTTCTATTGTAATAATAGGTTGTGGCATGCCAGAAGTTCTCAAGCTCTAAGGCATGTGCGTGATGGTGAAAGCCTCCTCATACCTGTACTCACCACATCCTTTTTTGGTGATGGATATTTTACCTACTTTCCATGTGACATCTTGAAGATTTGAGTTGTAAGAGGAGGGAATACTTGTGTCTTGGTTAATGACTATCTTTCCTGCTCTCTGTGTGACATCCTTGGGAGTTGAATCTGAAGAGGATGGTATGCTTGCATCTTGGTTTGAGGGTACCTGGTTATCAGTGTTGATTTGGATAGTATTATAGTATTGGAAAGGATTGGGGTCTCCCTCTATGATGATTTCCTCTCCCTGGTGTGGGAACTTGATGCATTGAGGGTACGTCGAAGGTACAACTTGCATTTCATGTATCCAAGGTCTCCCTAGTAGCATGTTATATCCCAAATCAAGGTCTAGGATTTGGAAGGGAGTATTTTTACCATTGGACCAATACGGACAGGTAGAATTATAATACCTTTAGAGGACCTTTCCTCTTCATCATAAGCTTTGATATTTATCCTCCTTGTGACATCGATGCTTGATTCTGAATAGCCCTGTTGCTTGATTAAATTTAGAGTATAGATGTTTAACCTAGCTCCACCATCAACAAGGACCCTACGAATAGCGCTTTTGTGGACCTAGACAAGTAAGTGCAAGCTATCATTACGTAGGGGTTTATGCGGTGGCACATCACGGTCCGTGAATGTGGCATGTTTGTTAGCAGCTATATAGTTAACCATCATTTGAAACTTTCAGGTGTTATGTCCCTTGGGATAGATACATTCTAAAGGGCTTGGTCAAGTGCCAGTTTATGTTGTGGAGATATGCGCAGTAGATCAAACATGGAGATCTGGGCAGGTGTACGCTTTAGTTGATCCACAATGCTAGGTTGTGGATCTGAGTTTGCTTTGAGATTGGCAGATACAATAGGTGAGGATGGTAATCCTTGCAAGATGAATCTAGCGTGACGCGTTGTTACAGCATATTTTTTACCTTGGTCTTTGATAGTGATCGTAGCCACATGGCTATCTGAAGGATTGAGGTAGTTGATAACATTATCACTGTTGGCATATGTATAGTTGACTTGTTTTGCCTGTCCACCAGACCCGGAGGCTTTTCCCTTATTGTGATCATGAAAGGTATTGTTGAAGATAGTGTGATCTGTCGTGCTTTTGGTTTGGGTATTTGTTACATTGATGACCCTTGTGTTAATCAGATCTTGGATAGCGTGTTTCAATCGGTAATAGTTAGATTTTTTGTGCCCTTTCACCCGATGAAACTCGTAGAAATCTGTCATTATACCACCTTGGTTTGTTCCATCTTGTTCAAAGTCCCTGATTTATGGGAGAGTGATAGTGTTTGATTGTATCAACTTGCATAAAGATGATTCTATTGGCTCTCCCAATGGTGTGAAATATCATTGCTGGAATTGAAACCGTGGTCTGCGTTGATTCTGTTGTCGACTATTTGACACAGTGGCCACTTGTATAGGAGGAGGTTGGTTTTGGGTGTATGCTTGTTGAGTGGGCCCTGTGGGCTTTTGGTTGGCCATAGGTGCGCCTTGCAGTGACACCTTGGGTTTTGCATAGTTGACTATCTTCACATCAATGACACCATTGCTAGTGACATTTTGGTTTTTGTTCCACCACTTAGCTTTGTCCGTTGCATTTTTCTTTGTATTCATTTGTGTGGGATCTACAAGGATTCCTCATTTGACTAAGTTCTTCTCACAATGAACTCCTCATTCGATGAGTTGTTTGAAGTTCAGAGCTAACTGTAACTCTGTTTTGAATGAAATGTGTGGAATTAGATTGTCAACAAACATGACTATCAAGTCTTGTTCGGGCACATCATATGTTATGCAGTTTTCCATATTCCTCCATCTCTATAGGAACTTCACAAAAGACTCTCCATCCTTCTGTTTGATATTGCAAAGGTCCTTGATGCTGACCTTATGCTCGATGTTATGATGGAAGTGAGCTATGAACTTTTCAGCTAGTTCACCCCAAGACTGAATGCCATGAGATAAATGTGAGAACCATTCCATTGCTGGTCTGGCCAAGCTTTGTGTGAACAGTCACATTAGATATGTGTCATCATGGGTGACTTCGACACAACTAGTAAAAAACTCTCAGATATGTTCAATAGGGTTGGCATTGCCCCTGTATTTGTCAAATTTCGGTACCGAGAAGTGATTTTGGAATAGAGACATGTGGAGAGAGTGGTCAAAGGGGTATGGGTATAAATCCTCTGCGGTGTAGGATTTAGTTTGCCCCTGATTTTTCATATCCATCATTTAGGTTTGAAGGGTTTGCATTTTTTGCATTAACATGTCTGTTTGATATTGAGGTTGGTGTGTGAGGGCATTCCTCTGTGTTATAGTGGGTATGAGGCTACGCCTCTGTGTCCTTTGAGTAGGAACATAGGATTTCATCCTGGGGACTTGATATTGATTTCCCACTGAGTGAATTGTAAATGGGGGCACATGGGTAGCCCATGGTGGGTTTTGATGCGTTTGTTGTTGTGATTGAAACCGAGTTTGATACTGCTGGGTTTGATATTGCTGTTGTTGAGGTTGGATTTGAGGCAACTGAAGCTGGGGTTGTTGTTGCAAGGGTGGGATTGGAGGCAACTGAAGCTGGGGTTGCTATTGTGGGGGTTGGAATTGAGGCAACTGAAGCTATGGTTGTTGTTACAAAGGTTGGATTGATGTTAGAATGGGCAAAGACGTAGCCTTGGGCGGGCATTGACTGTAAGTCATACCTGCAGAGATGGATCCCTATGGGCATGAAGTGTTGATCCCAAGACTAGTATGAATTGATTGTAGTAGCGGCATAGTTTCAGAATAGTTGGTGTTTGGTGGGATGGAAGGCATAGCATGAGAACTTGATTGTCCTGGCCATGAGACCAAAGGTGGAGGCATACTAGTGACCATGGGTGCACTTAGTTGTGAGCCTGTCATGCTTTGAGTGGAAGATGTGTTGGCCTGGGTCGGGTCATTGGTTTGACTGGGTATAGTCTGTATCAATGTGGGTAATACCAATGGTGGAAATATTTGAGACACAACAGGTATTATCTGAGGAGGCTGAGTAGTGTTTTGACCTACAAGAGGGTTTTCGGGCCATATGGTTGATACACTGAATTCAGCGGGGAGTTTGACTCCCTTCTTTATTAGCATGGCTAAGTAATGTTTAGGGTTCCTCTCTACAACAATGTCAACTACTTTTATGGAGTAAGAATCTTGCTCCACATCTTCAAGCTCTGCTTCTGTGATATCTTGGAATAAGGCTGCCCCACGGGGTTGTTCAATGAATAGAGCAGAACTGGGGTTTATGAAAGGATCGTTCTCTTGCTCTATTTCCCAAGTGGGGAATCTATTGATATGTGACTCATCAGGTTGAGTTCTAGCCTTAGACCTTGTGTAAGGCCCTCCATGAGGTGTTTGAGACATAGTGTGGTCTAGGTTTTGTGACTAAAATAAGTGATATAAAGAAAACTTGGAAGAAAAATCATTTCTAAGGAAGTCCGAGTTATGTTTTTGACAAGGGTAATTCTAAGGACAGATTTTGATATAGGTTGATCTCAAAGTGGTGATGATAAAAAGATAATATTTGCTGACCTTTTCCTTGGACAAAGTCACTTTGATAAACATGATGATGTTTTATATGATGAGATCAAGGTATTTCGAGTCTGAGCTTTCGAACTAACAATGTTTTTGACAATAATTATGCTTTAAAAAGAAGGGATGATCTTTAATGTTTAGAGATTCACACAATATTCTTCACATTTTCATGGGATAGACACTATTTTTTGACACCAAATGAAGAGTTCTTTCAAGTTTTTTAGGTCAAGACAGGAATAAAGTATCTGTGGTCAATTGCGGTACAACTCCACTAATTGCGATAAAGCAAATGGTCAATTGTGGTAGTTTATCACCGATTGCGGTAATAAACAAGATGATTGCGGCAATAAACAAGTTAATTGCAGTAGAATTCCTTCAATTGCAGCACAATTCATGCAATTGTAGTAAATGAGAGACAGTCTCAAAAAAGACTAAAAGATGGGTATCACTGCTTGACAATTTTTAAATTTTTGGAACAATGCTTCTGATTTGCAAGACAGTTGACGTTGACAACCCTAGACTTTAACACGTTTTACTCATTTTGATAGTTTGGATGTTTTGTTTTGTGTTTTCAGAAACTGATCAAAGGAACAAGCACAACAGACACTATGTTTTGAAGAATGAAGACTGAAAATGTGCATGTTCTACAACTTTTTCAAGTTGCAAGGTTATTACGAGGTCTCAACAATGAACAGTCAGATTAATCTAGGTCAATGACTTCAGAATACAATGTTTTTGATTAAGGTAAAAATAGGTTTTGAAAGGTACCTGAAAGCTTTTTCAAAAGGAGATTAGAGATAATCAATGAGAACCCTTACAAACATGATATGCCTGCTATGAGCAAAAGAGAAAGACCCAAACAAACAACAAAAAACCCGAGGAAGCAGAAAACCAGACAAAAAAGCATAGTAACCAGCAAAACTACCAGCAAAAAACTAGTAGACCTTCTAGCGTAGCTCCCTGCTTAATGCATTTTTTCATAGGCTTCCTCAACCTCTTTCTGCATGTTTTCCATCAATTCAATTGACTCCTTTAGCTTTAGCATCTCGTTAGGGATCTCTGGAACTTTCTTTTTGATGCCTCTACGAGTTCTAGAGCTTAGGCCCCCACTCTCAATATCACCTTCCACCGTGAAAGTAGTTCTTTCTAGTAGACTCATTTCCAGGTAGGCATATAAAGCTTTGAGATTCTGGACAAAAACTTTCAACCCTTCATTACTATGTTTCAGAATGATATTTATCATGTGCCCATTGTGACTGATCTGGGCTTTCATCTCATTGAACTTATCTTCCATAATTTCATTAACCTTAACAGTAAGGTCATCATCTTTATTTTTTTTATTTACCTTAATCTTCACCTCCTTCTCCATTTCTCCCATTATGGAGTTGAGAGGATCCATAGCTTCTTTCATGTTCCTGAGGTGCAGTTTCATCATATTCATTTCCTCCCCAATCCACTTCTCCATGTTAGCCCCATAGTCCTCTGTACATTTCGGGATTCTCTCGTCAGCCTCCAACCCCACCATTTTGTAGTCCAAGTCAATTTTTTGTTTTTTCTTCTTCTTACCTTCTTTCCTCAAGCTTCTATTCTCCTCCATTTCTGTTTCTTTATTCTCCTCCTCCTCTTTTTCTTTTTCATCCTTTCCTTCTTCATTCTCCCTATTTTCATCTTCCTCATTCTGCTTGAGGTTGTCCGCTTCCTTCTCCCTATTCTCATCTTCATCATTCAGATTAATATCTTCCGCTACTATGTTATCATCCTCATTATTGGAGTCCTCATCGTCTTTGGCCTGGTTCATCTTGGGGTTTCCCGAATCAACCTCATTTATCTCAAGCTCTTCCATTTTTTCCTCATCATGGGTTTTATCCTCTTCAATGCTCTGGGTGTTAGTGCTAACCTCCGTCTCTTCCTTAATGATCTCATTTTTCTTGATCTTTCTGTTAACCCTCTTCTTAGTTTTCACTTTCTTGATATCCCGGTTCAACTTTTTGAAATTCCCTTTGACCCTTTGAGGGATAGGGTCTGAGACTTGATTTTTAACATAATCATAAATAAGCAGAATAAAACCTTCATGCAGAACTAGGTTCGAAGCTTTTTTCTTGTGTTGAATAATAGTATTATTTAGAGAGCTGAGAAAATAATAGGGGAAAGAGACAAACTTCTGGTGCCTAAAATGATTTGCAAGGACAAAATGGAGATTATAGATTTTTGAATACCTACCATCCAGAGTAAAGCATTTGATCATCATTGTGAGAATGTTAGCCCAGTGGCTTTTAATCTTTTTTATGTCTACATAATCTCCCCTGCTTTTGGTCAGAAGGGCTTGCTCTTCTTCATTTTTTAGGAAGATTTTGAAGCCTTGAGTGTCCATCCTCTTATCGTCTCTATAAAACTTCATTCCTTCAGCAGGAATGCCTGTAATTTTAGAGATTAGGTTCAAGGTAAGCGGGATAGATTTACCCCATAGATTCACCCTCCCATTCTTCCATCCGTCTGTAAATTTCTTCATGATTTCCTTATCTGTACCATGCAGGCGTTCCATGAAGTTTGTAACTCCTCCATTTCTGAGTCTTCTCCAAACCTTCTTCTTTTTTTCCATTTTGAGCAATCGATTGGCTCCTCCCTCTTCAAACCCCCCCCCCATTGTTGTAGAATTTTGAACTAACAGGCTACAGTTTAACAGAGAGTAGAGCTTAAGCTTTCTCTGGTTTCGCTTGCTATTTGTGACCCACAATTCGTGTGAGTAGGCAATTTCATTCAAACCCACAAGCCTCGACTGACAGTAAATGACATAATTAAACTTAGCTGTCATAATCATTATTAATACTTATTTGCAGTAAGCCTTCATTTTGATTCACTTTATCGTACTTGATGAGATGCAAAATCTCAAAACTTAAATCCACCTCCCCATTCCATGATGTCATTGTTTCACAATTAACACCCACGTTGGCTAAACTATTTGCAACCCTATTTCCTTCCCTGTACACATGGGAAATGGAACTTTCTTCAAAAAGAAGCAGAGTCAATTTGATTTTGTCTATTATGTGAGCTATAGTCTAGGATGCTTTTACATTGCCTTTGATACAGTTAATAATGTTTAATGAGTCTCCCTCCAAACAGAATTTCAAAATTCCTTTTTCTTTATCCTGACTAACAATCATAAGAGTCACCATTGCTTTGGCTACATGGTTCATTTTATTTCCAAAAGGAGCAACAACTTCTCCCAGACAATTCCCAGCACTATCTCTTATGCATCCACCACCTCTAGCTTTTCCCAGATTCCCCTTAGCAGCTCCATCAAAGTTGTCTTTCACCCAAACATAAGGCGGAGCAGACCATCTTGTATTTTCCCTCTTGTCTAAAGTCTTAGTCTCTTGTTTTCCAGGTTTCCCCCATTTGGAACTTGATATTTCCTATAGGTTCAAAATGTTACTCCTTTGAGGAAAAGACACATTAAATTTTTCCAGCATTCCTCTTATTATATGACTTGCCACAACTAAGTGGGAGGATTTTTTCTCTTTGAAGACCCTATTATTCCTCTACTTCCATATCCTCCATGAGAAGTGAGGAAGAAAGAGCTTCCACATCTCCTTATAGTCTTTACCCTTTCTAGGACACATCCATTGAGTAATCAGCTCTTGGGCACTATAAGGTTTGACCCAATCCACATTAAAATACTTAAACACTAAGTCCCATACTTGATTAGAGAAGGGATAGTGTATCAATAGATGGTTACAGTTTTTAGCTTCAGAGAGGCAAAGGTAACATCTGTTTGGCATGATTAAACCTCTTTTATAGAGATTTTTGACCGTAAGGATTTTATCCTGTGTCAAGAGCCAAAAAAACATTTTAATTTTAGGGATAAGGTTGGAATTCCAAACCTGAGCACTAAGAGGCTGGGAGCTACTAGAGAGTAGAAGGGCCGAAGCTGAAGCAACAGAGAATTTTCCATTAGGTTCCAAGCTCTAGATCAAAGAATCTAGAGCATTTGTAGGAGACCAAGAATTGAGTTGGGTGTTGATTTGAGAAGGTATTCCCTCAAAGGAACCAAAGTCCACCCATTAATCTAGTAGTCTGCCACCTTTTCTCCCACAATATCTTGGCAGTCAAGAATAGCTAAGATCCACTCTTCATTCTCTTTAAGGTCTTTATTTTCTAGCCATTTGTCCTGCCAGAAATTTATCTTCCTGTCGTTTCCTAGTTTCCATCTCACTCCCTTTTTTATTATCACTTTACCTCTACATATGCTATTCCATATAAAGGATCCATTGACTTCCTGGGAGTTATTAAGCATGTCCTCAAGAGAGTGGATATGGTATTTCCTTTTCAGAATAGCATTCCATTCCTTTTCTTCCTCAAAGATTCTCCAGCATTGTTTTTCCATTAGAGCCTTATTAGTATTCTTTATGCTTCTGATCCCCAGTCCTCCCCATTTCTTAGGTTTACAAACCACCTCCCAAGCTACAAGACTAAATTTCTTTTTTTCCTCAACTCCTGACCATAAGAAACGCCTTTGGATTTTTTCAATCAGTTCTACAAACTTATTAGGGATCTTAAAGAGGCTTAGAGCATAGATTGGGAGATTCTGAAGAGTAGACTTAAGAAGTTGAACTTTCCTAGCAAGGCTAAGGGTAGCTCCTTTACAGCCTACGAGCTTATTGTGAAATCTATCAATGATCTTATTCCAAAAAATATCATCAGGTTTAAGGCAGGGAGGGAGGCCCAGGTAAGGAGTCAGGAGAATCCCAATCTTACAGCCTAATATTGAGGAAATATTCCTTTTTCTATCTTCAAGAGTGTTACAGAAAAAGAGAGAGCTTTTTCCCAATTTATTAGTTGGCCAGAAGCTCCAGTATAAGTGTTCCGTGCCATCTTCATATTTCTAGCTTCTTTAACTAAAGCTTCTCCCATCATAATTGTATCATCAACAAATTGCTCATGCGAGCATCTTAGCTGGGCAGAACAGGGTTGAAGCCCAGAGATCATACCTGTGTTCACAAGGCTTTGGATAAATCTACTCAGACTCTCCGCCGTGATAGAAAACAAAATAGGATAAATGGGGTCTCCTTGTCTCAAGCCTCTAGTAGGGTGGAAGAAATGAGATGAGCCCCCATTAACCAAAACTAAGGAGGAGACCGTAGTTACCAGCTGCATTATGAGTTTGATCACTCCCTCGTCAAAACCAAAGGAACTCAAGACACAGGGGAGGAATTCCCAGTCCACTCGATCATAAGCTTTGGACAAATCCAATTTCATCATAAAACCTTGTTTTTTGGACACTGAGAGAGAATGGATATTCTCATGAACAACCATAATCGAGTCTAGAATCTGCCTCCCTGGCACAAAGCCATTCTGCTGAGGAGAAATCAAGTTAGGAAGGATGCTCAACAATCTAGAAGTAAGGACTTCAGATATGATTTTATAAAAAGAGTTGCACAGACTTATTGGTCTAAAGTTGTCCACCGTATCAGCTCCTGATTTTTTCAGAATAAGAGCTATGAAAGTAGCATTGAGCTTTTTGAGGATAGTTTTAGACCCAAAGAACTCCTTAACTACAGAGCACACATTTTTACCAGTAATTTCCCAGAAGTGCTGGAAGAAGAACATCTGAAAGCCATCCAGCCTTGGGGATTTTTCTCCTTCAAATGACAGAATGACTTTCCTAATTTCAGCTTCCTTAGGTATAGCTTTGAGAAAAGAGTTACTCTGATTATCCAAGATACTAGGAATACAGTCAAGAAGTTTTCTTTGATCCTCATGACTAAGATTTTGTTCCTTAGTTAGGAGGCCCGCGAAGTACTCCATCATCTCATTTTTTATTTCCTCTTCCTTGGTGATGATTCCTCTAGGAGCTGATAAAGAATGAATCATGTTTGAGGCTTTGTGTTTGAGGGTCGTTAGGTGAAAGAATCTAGTGTTCTTATCTCCAGCTTTAAGCCATAATGATCTAGATCTCTGTCTCCAAAAAATTTCCTCTTTGGCAATTATATTGTGGTAATCCACAAGAACCTATTGCTCTTTAGATCTCAAATTCTCTGATAGACCCTCAGATTGAATTTCCTCTTGAATTTCCTTTAATTCCATTTTAATTTTATCTTTGGTTTTGAAGATGTCCTTGAATACATTCTTGTTCCAACTTTTGATATTTTTGTTGACATTGGCCAGTTTCTTAGCAATAATGAACATTGCAGTACCTTCCACTTCAATGTTCCACCATTCTCTCATCTTCTTCTCCAGGTCAGGATGATCAAGCCATATTTTTTCAAATCTAAAAAGAGCATTTCTTTTACCATCAAAAGGATCATAATACAATTTTATAGGCCCAATGCTTGAATGTTTGTTAGCTCACACAACAATTGTCACGCTACTAGGACACGAAGATCCATGACATAGGTGCCCATGTTTTTACCGTTTCCAGGTATTATTGTCGTGGAGTGAAGATCTCTTTCACTACACAAATACCGTGGAACACATATGTTGGGGATCTTGGGGGGGAAATTTTGTAACCCCTTGCACTATAATAAGGTACCTATTTGGAGGTAAAACAATTTGGCCTCTAATTAATCAAGGTTGTAGTAAGGGTCATTGGTCTCTCTCCAATTGGTTTGTACGTGTGTGACTCACTTAAGAGCCTAGTTGATCACGCTGGCTCCTTAGGGATATTCACCTGATCCAGACTATTACTAACACACCTTGCCTGAGCTTGGCTAGATAAGATGAAACTTTGGTTCGCGCCTTTTTTATATACCGATCGGAAGGATTACTGGTTTAAGGTCGTTCTCCAAGGAAGAAGTGCATTCCCCAGATAGGCCTTTCTAAAAAGTATAAAGGTTTGTAATCTAACAGTTTGTGCAAGTGCACCCAAAACTCCAGACACAAGGTAAATTGATTAAACTCCAAAAGTTTGAAATGTGAACTAAGCTACACCACCATACAAGCACAAATATTCAATTTTAAGCGCA
This sequence comes from Thuja plicata, assembly GCA_018584345.1. NCBI lineage: Eukaryota > Viridiplantae > Streptophyta > Pinopsida > Cupressales > Cupressaceae > Thuja > Thuja plicata. The sequence goes on along the minus strand of MU223320.1, from coordinate 931,017 downwards.
AAAGTAGGTGTTGATTGCTTGTTCAATTTTAGTGCACCAATTTGAGAGATTTTTTGCCTTTGTTCAATTTTAGTCCCCACATCAATTTTAAGCCCAAATTTGAAGTGTGAAATGTGAGATGATTGGACAAACACTGTTCTTTTTAAAGCCAAATCAACAAGTGAATTCCTTTTAGTTTTCTTTGTTTAAACAAGTTAGTATCGAAAAGGATTTTTGCCAAAATGAGAGTATACGTAACTTTGAAACAATGAATGACACTTACCAACAACTTACCCTTCATGTTTGTGGGAATTCATCATCCTACAGAAAAATAAAGAAATTATTAGATTTTCAGATAGCAAGATGAAGAATTTTGGCCCTTATCAGCAATCTTGCAGGCGATTGTGGCGATGCATAGGCAATTGCGGTAAATAGCAGGTGATTGCAGCCCAAAATTATCAATTGCGGCAATGAACCTTCAGTTGCGGTAATGCACAATCAATTGTGATCTGGATCGGTCAATTGCAGTATGGGTCTGTCAATTGCGGTAGAATTTTGCTAATTGCGGCACCAGTGAATCAATTGCAACAAACTGTAGAAAAGATAGAGACCCAGAAGATGATAGAAAAGAAAAGCAAAAACCTACAATCGATTGCGGTATTAACCCAGTTGATTGCGGCACAATTTTGTCAATTGTGGCAAAATACCAGCGATTGCGAAATAACACAGATATCGAAAAAAAATCAAATTTTGAGATTTACGACCATACGATCATGGTTGATCAACTCTGTCTGTCGTCTGCAAGAGATGTTTAGGCTGTTCAATACACGTCGGGTTCACCAAAATGTATGCCTCTCTCAATCGTAATTCATGGTTCCCAAGCTTTCCAAAGGCGAGGGTTAGTAACAAAGGTTTCACAAATAATATAAATCAAGTACACAAGAACTACTAAAATGAATAACCTGAAACGTAACCAATAAAATATACAAGCACAAGAAAGGAAAAAAAATAAATGTAAACCTCGAAGCACTTTAAGTTTCTATTGTCTCTCTCTGCTCCTTCTAAAACGTTGTTCTTGATGCTCAGTATTGGTGTGGGCAGCGTATATGACTTGAGAAGTGTCGAGAAATTGCTAATTGAAATGGGTGTGTGATCACAAGATGGCTTGAATGCTAGAACCAAACTGACATAGTAATGGCGCACGAGAGATTGAAATGCTGGATCCTTCAAATGGTTATGAAGGGTTTATTATATAGGAATTGGTGATGATATGAATGGTTGAGATCAATCCCAGAGATAGGGAGATGAATGGTTGAGATTAAAAGGAACTAGAGAACCCATCAATAAACTCCACCTCTTCATTTGGTAAAGAGGAGATAGAGTTTGGTTGACTGAAGAGCTAATGGTGAGTTACCTTTTTGAACTGAAGAGGTGGGTGAAGTTACCCATGTGAAATGGAGAGATGGGTGGAGTAACCCATGTGATCTGATTGGAGTTATCTCTTTCAAGATAAATGAATATTTAATTCATTTATTTAATTAAAGTTTTCAACATGTGAGATAATTGAATTCTTTTTGATTTAGAATTGCTTTATTGAATGAAATTAATTTAATTGGAAGAATTTAATTAGTAAGTTTAAATCTTTGAATTTAAACTATAGCAAATTGAGTTTAATTAATTAATTAATGGTAATTAATCAATTAAGTTTAATTAATTAAATAAAATTAATTATTTAATTAATTTTGGAAATTTGATTAGATGATTTGTGGAATGAATTTAGAGGAAAATAGATGATTAATTAATGATTAAAAAACCATAATTAATAGATGAAAATTAGTGTTTTTAATGTAAAGTCGCAAGCCTGTCTATTTTATGGTGTCTACACATACCAATTGCAATATGGTCAACAACAACCAAACAAAAGTATTTACATTTCAATAACAACATTGAAAAACATACTTATATTATTTTATTCCATGATGAAAACCCCATTGGTGGTCACTATGAGCCACTAATATGTAAAAAAACTTGCATACCTCGCAATGTTACATTCTCAAATTACCTATCAAACTTTTGTTCAATGATAGAAATCTATTGGCAACAAATTGCAACTGAAATGCAAATTCAAGGTATCATAAAAAATACAGCTGAAACAAATAATTGTGGTGAGAGCCTCTTCCATTCAATTTGCTATTTAATGGAAGGGGAATTTGATATACAATCTTTAAGACTATACATTGCACAATCATTTTGCAACGCAAAAAAGAGTAATGCTAGAAATGCAAATTATTACTTACAGCTTTACTTAACAAGAAGTATGTTGCAAACAATACTACCTGTCGCAAATTGGAAACAGTATATTATCAACATCGCAATGCCTTATTCAGAAGGCAAAATCGAAGGAGGGCCTTTTTGTTTACAACGGTTAGCAATTATCTTGAACACAACGATTAATTTATGGTCCTCAACAACTAAACAAATTGAAAATGTTTTCAAAAATGGAGAACAAAATAACAAAACATATAATTTAATATCATTTCAAACAAATACTACACATATACATTATAAACCACTGGTACTCACACATAATTCACATCTATTTCAAATTGATCA
>MU223320.1:916830-928375 GCA_018584345.1 Thuja plicata | reverse complement strand
CAACTTGTACAAGTTCAATTATGGAAACCGAAGAAAATGATCAAAGAGCTACAAAACTTGTACAAATTCCTACAAAAAACAATAACACAATAGATAATGACAATACTATAGAAAGAAAAATAATATCGCTCCACAAATTGAAATTTGCAATACATAAATTTAATACAAATTTATGTGAAGATTCAACTTGTACAAGTTCAATTACGAAAACAAAAGAAAAAGATCAAATAGATCACTTAACTTGTACAAGTTCAATTATCGAAACAAACGAAAAAGATCAAAGAGCTATGAAAATTGTTTAAATTCCTACAACAAACAATAAAAAAATAGATAATGACAATGCTACAAGAAGAAAAAAAATATTACTCCATAAATTAAAATTCTTAATACGCAATACTAACAGAAATGAACATGAACATTCAACTTGTACAAGTCCAATTGTGGAAATAACATAAAAAGATCAAATAGATCGTTCAACTTGTACAGGTTCAATTATTAAAACAAAAGAAAAGCATCAAAGGGCTACAAAAATTGTACAAATTCCTATACCAAACAATACCACAATAGATAATGGCAATAGTACAAAAAGAAAAAAATATTTCACTCCATAAATTAAAAAATTTATTTTGTAATAATAATACAAATGAACATGAATATTCTTCGAAGAAAAGGAAACGGATTAATAAAAATCCTATACAAACATATTTCTTAATACGTAATAATAATACAAATGAACATGAACATTCTTCGAAGAAAAGGAAACGCATTAATAAAAATCCAATACAAACATATTTCAAAGTAATTCAGGATACTCCTCAACATGAATGCTACATTTGTAAACAATTGCAATTTGCTCATAAGATAAAATGGTTTACTAAACAAAACCAAGAAATATACACAAAATTTACAGGCCTAAGGCTTCAAAATAATATTGTAAATGTTTGCATACATTGCAAACAAATGTTACAAAATGGAAAGCTTCCACTCTTTGCTACACCACAATCCATAAGATGAAATAAGCCAATTCAACTATTGTCATCTATATCAGAACTTGAGGAACGACTTATATCACCACGACTTGATTTTGCACAAATTAGGCAATGGGGGCATAAAAGGTCTCAAATTGGATTAACTAGTTCTATCATTAATGTGCCTACAAATATAAATATTATACAAACATTGCTTCCACACTCAATAAATGAGACAATAACAATTGCAGTTGCATTAAAGATGAAACTACAATATAAGAATCCATATCAGATTGGAATTGTGCATCCAAAATGAATAATGAAAGCTTTAAAAAGTTTATGTAAAAGACAATTATACAAACAAGAAAAAATTTCAATAGATAATACTTGGAAAATAGCTTTTCAAAAAAAAAAAAAAACACAAACTCCAAATTAGAGAATGAATATGACAACACTGATTCTAGTTGTGAAGAAATGGGCAATTCTGATGATTTAGAAACATGTACTGACACACTTGTACACGGTTTCTTAGAATCTTGAACTATATATGACTTGCATGATAAAATAATTGAAATGGAACCAGCAGAAGGAAAGAAACCACTTGGAATTTTTAAGGATGCATATGCTGAAGAAATGAACTTTCCAACTCTTTTTTTTGGCAACCCACGAGTTATAGACATAACGAAAAATTTGAAGTATCAAAAAATTGCACAGTGGGAGATTGTACACTCGAGTGGTGATTTTGCAACTCATACAACTAACTTGTTCTTAAAAGCAGTGTGTATCATTATAGACAAAATAATTTCAATTATATCAATAAGAATTAGAAAAGGTCATTTGAAAGGATGCACACTACTCGCAAAAGACGTTAAATACAAACCAAATCTAGAAAAAAAATTAAAATCTGACATTGGATACATAGATTTTAAGCATATTCATATCTCTCCAGATTATCTACAACAAGCAAAGAAAAATGTATTTGCAATGATAAGACAACTAGGTCCTCCAACATTCTTCTTGACCTTCTCAAGTGCAGAGCATATATGGCCACCATTATTATCAACATTATCTATGTTGTTCAAAAAGCGACAGGAAAATAAAAACTCAAAAGAAGAAGATGACCTTGATATTGACTCGCTCATTCGTAAAGATCCAGTCACTTGTACTCATTACTATAGACATAAAATTAATTGCCTCAAAAAATTATTGCTTCACGATGACACAATTATAGGACATATCAATGATTTATTCTTCATCACAGAATTCCAAAATAGAGGTAATGAACATGTTCATGCTTTAATATGGGTTCAAGATGCGCCTATATATGGGAAATTGAAAAACATTGAAATTGTTCAATTTGTCGACAAGTACATTACATGCAACACACAACAACTAGATGAAAGGCTTCGCAAGTTGCATCGACACTATCACACAAGAAGTTGTAGAAAAACCAAAAAAATACATTGTAGGTATAATTTTCCATTACCACCTATGAGAAAAACAATAATACTTGAACCAAATATATGCACGGATGGAAGTATAATTAGTAATGCTATTAAAATAACTAAAATTCTACAATGTGAAAACTATGACGAAACGATGAATTTTGAAAGCTTCTTAACTCAAATTAATATGAACGAAGATGACTACTTAAAAGCCATACAATCAACAATAACAAAAACAACACTTTTCCTAAAAAGAAAACCATCGCATATTTGGAATAACAGTTTTGGAAAAAAAATACCTGAATTGTGGGAAGCAAATAGTGACACACAATTTGTACGAAATGCATATGCTGCTGCAACATATTATTCATCATACATGACAAAAATTGATAAATCTATGGCGACTGCATTCAAAAAAATACAAAGAGACCATGAAACATCCAAAATTAATGCTATACAAATGATTCATACTCTTGGCAATACTATGCTCAACCTACAACAAATGTCTAGTCAACTTGCAGTACATATAATACTATCACTACCTTTAAGTTCAAGCTCAAGAACATGTGTTTTCATCAACACATCTACACAAGAAGACTGCACATTTATCCTCAAGTCTAACTCACTCTTAAAAATTGAACATGATGATTCAAAACAAATAATGTGTAAATCAATTATAGATCATTATATTAATCGTCCACACAAAACAAAACTAATTTGTTTGGCTCAATTCATAGCAGACTACAAAATTATTAAAGGAAAACCATTAAAGCGAAAAAATCCTAGTATAATTAGATTTGTTAAATATAACAAGCACATTGATTATGAAAACTATTATAGGGAAAAACTATTGTTGTACGTTCCATTTTAAAACAATGAAAATACAATCACAGAGGGGTTTAAAATAATTCAAGATGCATACAATCATTACGAGAAAATAATTAAAGAGAATGAAGCTAAATATACATACAATTTCAATTCAATGTGGGGAGATCTAGATCATGCATTTGAACAAATTGATAAAACTAAAATGATAACTGAAGAACAAATTTGCACACAAAATAATACAAACAATAATTTTGAAACATATGATCTCACTTTAGATTTGCAACATTTACAAAACAAGAAAACTAAATTTGATATTGGTTTTCAAATTGTACAAAACCCAAATCTTCTTGACAATGTACAATATTATAAAATTGAGACAACAATTAAATGAAGAACAACAGCGAATTATAAAAGACATTGCAATTAAAAAAAATATAACGAAAAAAAACCATTATACCTCTTTTTAACTGGCAGTGCAGGGACTGGAAAAATGTTCACTGCAAAAGAAATCTTTCAAATGCTATTACGCATTTATAATTCAAATCCTAATTCTAACCCACTAAAGCCAAAAGGACTAGGTATGGCCTACACGGGGAAAGTAGCTTTTAATGTAGGGGGGACAATAATACATTATGCATTGTTACTCCCTTTAACAAATCCACATTCACCCCGCTTAGCAATGACACAATGGATTCATTGCAAAAGCATTATGAATAACTACAAGTATTGATTATAGATGAGGTTTCTCTAATTGGAAGTCGACAAATTAAACATTGCCCAACAATGTATTTTGGAGGTCTTGACATCATATTTTGTGGAGACTTCTATCAAGCACAACCAATACAAGATAGCCTCATTTTTTAATATCCTATTGTCAACAATGAAAAACTACCATACAATTTCTGGAAAGATATGCTAACATGTTATCAATTGCAAACTACAATGTGACAAAAAAATATTTTCTTCATCTCTATACTAAATAATATATGAACCAATTCACAATCAAATTATGAAATAGACTATCTTAACAAAAATTGTTTTAGACCACCTCCATTTGATCCAATGTTCCCATATCTTTTCCATACAAACAAGTTAGTAGATTTACACAATCAAGGAATATTATCCATTGTTCATGGTGAACCAATTATCATTAATGCAATTGACGAAATAGATGAGAACTACGACAATATAACATAATATCCAAAAAAAACCCTACCCCAAAAAATAATATTAAAAACCAATATGTTAGTTGAATTGTACGTAGGAAATTATAACATGAAAGATGGATTAGTAAATGGTGCTGATGGAATTTTCAAAAAGTACACTATTTCAAATGAAGTAGACATAATTTGGATTAAATATAATGACAAAATATCGGGTAAATTCAATCAAAAAATTTTGAACACCTATATACACAAAATATTTCTAAATAATGGGTACCTATTCTATGAATAACAAAACCTGTATCACAAAAAAAAAACATCGCACGTCAAGGTTCGCAAACAATTCCCCATACAACTAGCATGTGCACGAACAATTCATAGATCACAAGGCCTTACATTGGATGGAGTTGCATTTGATCCATTACGAGTCAATTCTCATGGATTAGTATATATAGCACTATCCCGTGTTCGAGATATGCAATCACTATTCTTGATAAATCCACTTACAAAACATAATTATAAAGTCAAGGATAAAATAATAAATGAGATGCATCGGTTAACTATAGATGCAAAATGGAAACTAGCATATTCCAAGCCTGAGGATGATACAAATAATTTGATAACAATTCTATCACTAAATACAAGAAGCCTTGCATCGCATATTGTATGCACCCTAAAATGGTCACCTAGACTATGGGCCCCCATTCTTCAATTTATCAAATGACGAAATCAATTTATCAATTTCTTGAATCAATGCCTTGCAATATTTTCAATTCAAATCAATTTCCTTGATCAAATCGTAATTAATTCAATTATTTCAATATTTCCTAAGGTTTGATCATTTTATCCATAATCTTATTTAATTAAAAGAAAACACCCCTTTTAATTAAAAGGAAATAAATCAAATAAAAAATAAATAAAACTTATTTTTCTCTACACATATTCCTAAGTGGTGGGCTTTTTCCTCTCACTTGCCTTTTTTTAGGGATTTATCCCACATTTCTCTTGAGGATGCATTCCTCTCCACACTTTCCTTTATAAGGAGCCCTCTCCTTCTCATTTAAGGATCATATATAGAATTTTTATGTTATTATTATGTTGCAGGTTTGGAGAGCAACTTTGGAGGAGAGTTTGAGCATTTGAGCTTGAACTATGCAACTTCTCTTCTTCTTGTCTTCTTCTCTCATGCATCAATGAAAATCCATTTAGATTATATTCATGTTAATTTAGATGCATATGTCCTTGATAGATTATTTTGCATATTTCCTTTCATGCATTGTTATCATATAGATTAATTTTCTTCATGCATTGTTATCATATACAGTAGTTTTCATTTTCATTTGCAATGCATATTTGATGATCATGGAGACTAGCATTCTTTCTTTTCCTCTTTGAATCTCTCATTTTATGGTGTACTTGCATGGGCACAAACTAGGTCAATATGAGGGCCTCCATTACAAACCCTTGCACTCCATGAATAGGGAGCCATGAGTCGCCATTTGAGACCTCATTCTTGAGAAATCTTGGATATAATGACTCATAGAAGTGTGTCAAGATTTAAGCACACACATATAGATGATATTATAAATGACTATGATTTCTTACATGCAGACATTATATCTCTACAAGAAACACACACATTAAACATACCCTATCATGAAAAAACAAAAATGTTTCAATCTATTTCTATGCATCATACTCATGTACTTATCACATTGGTTAAAAAACATATACTCATTACAAATTCACAAAATTACATTTCAAACAATGTTCAAATATTGCAAAAAAAAAATTAACCCTTCATACTTTCGAACTAGAATAATACTTAACCTATATTCACCACCAAATACAAAAATCTCCTCAATCATTGATAGCATAGAACAAGTATTGCCCACTAACATTTTCAACAATAATATACTTATCCTTGGCAATTTCAATATTGATATGGAACATAATAATACAAACACAATAAAACTAGAAACATATTTAAACAATAGAGATATACATTTCTTACTTAAAAAAACAAATAATTCACAAAGATCAACTATTGACCATGCTTGGTCTAACATTAACAAAGAAAATTACACAATCTCAATGATAGACACATATTGGAGTGATCATGACACTATTTCTCTAATTCTTCAAAATTTACAGAAATAAAATAAACTAATAGTAAGGACATATATTCTCTTACTTCTCTTTACTATTTTATTACTATTTACGTAAAGCTTCTCCACTGACATATGTTTTTTGTTCCTGTTTGCTAGAAATCAAGACCAACAAAAGAACTGAAGCAGACAAGGATATTGTTCAACCCAGACAACTAAAAGTGTAAGAATCACATTTAATCTCTTACAAAATTTTGTATAAATAATATTTTCACTTTCTCATATCATAAACAATAAATACACCTTCACTACATTTCAGCACCAAAAAGGAGATTGCTAATGTAGTCTCAATTGAAGACCTTAATGCACACAAAGATGGCAATATTTTTTAGGGTGATATTGTTGTAACATACAAAACTCACTTAGACAAAACAAAAAATGCAATTCAAGTCCTCTGTGTTGACTTAACGGACAAAAAAGGAGAGATGATAGTAACCCTCAACCTCACAGGAAATTTTGTTCAAAAGTATGAACAAACCATTCTTCCTAGGTCAACTATTAGAATAACAAATTTCCAAATCGCTTCAAAGACAAGCTATGATCATGGTGATTCTGAATGCATTTTGTTTCTCACTGGGAACGATATCTCAAATTTGCCCAGAATATTTCTTAATACCCAGCACTAAAATCAAACTTCCCCTACAATCTACAGAACAATATCCAGTTGGAACACTTGGTGCAATTGTTCTTGCAACAAAAAGAACACCCCTTCACTACATGTTAGACATAAAAGATGGAGAAACTGAACATGATCATGCACAGGTTCAAATAATAACCACCCTCTTTTAAATATAATAAGTTATAGGTTTCATCAAAATTATCTTTTTACTTTCCATAAATATATCTAACAAATAGTACTCTTTGATTATAACAGATATATATATATATATACACACCCAAATCTCTTACACAATTTTATTGTCATCGAAGAACGTGTTCGAGTAAAAGATTATCCCATGATACTATTCAAAAATATTGTGAAATGAAATGACATAAAAGGCTGCGCATTTCACACATCCAAATCAACTTACATTGGCCCTCTCACAAATAAAGAAACTGTAGATCACCTACATACACTGATGCATTCAACATATGAGGTAAGTTTTGTTCAAATATTTATCTCCATATATCTCTTACTCTTTGATGAAAAATTCTACAAGTTTTTCCAAAGTATTTCATAATTATCACTTCCAATCAACATTTATGTTTGCTAATATTTATTCTAACTTCTCTTGAATTTTAATTAAATTTTTTAACATTAAATTTTTAGGTATATGGAGTTTTACGAGCTACAAACCTTTTTTTCTATACCCTTTCAACCAATTTGTGCGAAATGCAATTGCACCACTTTTACCTTTGGTGCAATCAAAGATGATGTTGTTAACTGTTACAAATGTAATGAAAATACCCAGTACATCTGTATGCATTCTCTAAACTACATTTTAACAACAGACAATAAGAAGAATGTTGAATGCACACTCCAAAATGATATGTTTAATCGTGTACTCCAGAAATTGAAAACATATGTTATAATGACTACATCAAACAAAAGACATGGATAATCTTCATTATTCGTGGGCTCCAAGTGGAAGGCAATTACACATTAGATCAAAATAATGTAATAGTTGATTTGCATGAAGATAACATACTCCTTCTGGAATCTCCATCTTAGATTTATAAATTTATTTGTTTTCCTCATTTCAAAATTTAAAAATCCATTACTATTACTATTCATAAATACTGTACTAATTTTACCTTTTCTGGAAGGTTACTCAACAGTGATTGTAGGTTACTCAACAAGGATTGTAGGTTATTCAACAATAATTCAATCTTATGATATTCCACAAGCTTCTAGGTCCTTGTTCATTTTTTTTAAAAACTGTTCATGTTAATCTTCAGCTAACATTGGGGTACTGGTCCCTATAAAACCAATTTTCCATATTAGTCAAAACAATACAATATGGTTGCTTCAAGTTTGGATTATCTTAATATGTCAGTTGTGCTACAATATAACACAATTAACCCACATGAATAAATTATTTATTTTTAATTCTTTGTTTGATTACTTATTCAATGTCGTGATGATTCTTAGTTGTTGGTTATTGTGCCCAGTTTGAAAGTTTAGAACGCCAATCTTAACATAAAGGTACTTTATCGTGTTATTTTCTCGTACCATGTTTGTAGTTTTGTAGGTTACATTTACAGAGAATTATCCCTCACAATTTAACTTGGGTTCTTATCAGATATGAAAATAGCAAAATTCAAAAATAATGTGTTTTCTTGCTAGCGTTTCATCTGCGTCTTTATAATTCAATTTTAGAGAAAACCATGCTATATTTTAGATTAACGTTTGAGATCACTAGCAACGTTTTATTTTCTATTTTTTGAATTGCTTAATCTAGGAATATCCCCTTGTTGGGTATTCCTTCGCTTAGATGTTACAGTCGGGTAAATTCATCCTGGACTCACAAGCGCCTGTAATTGTATGCGATAGTTCAATTAATTAGTGTACCAATTTAACTAATGAGGTGGTATTCTTCTGCTTAGCTATCATAATTTAGGTGTATCCCTTTCATGGAATTCATCTTGTAGTTGTACTTGGTTTCAAATTCATATTAAAGGTATTTTGCACCAGCAGACTTACGCACACTTGCACCCTGTTTCATTTGCTAAGATATGCCATGTCAAGAACTGTTTAATTTACCCAATTGAACATTATGTAACATTAAATTTGAGATGTGAATAAAGGTCCAATTAAGAATATATCGATGGTTTCATCACTCAGCCCACCCCAATTTTTGGTTTTTCTTTTTAAAATTTTAATTGCATATGTCAGAGTAACAAACTTTGTCAAGTGGCTGTTATAAGTTGTGCATACTATTTAATAACTAGTCTTTCCAACGGCTGGTATTAGCTGTGCATACTATTTAATAACTTTGTCAAGCAGTTGTTATTATTGCTATTTTTATTGAGACATACTCAGCAGATGGGTGTTCCTATAGTTGTTGGTTATTGTGCCCAGGCTACACCTCTATAGAAAGTATCTAATACATCTTCAGCTCCTTTCATCACATCTTTAGTCTCTCTGTCCTGCTCAAAATAAAACGCATAAAAAGAAGAAAAAGCAGAGCAGGTGAATAGCGGAAACAACCTTGCCTTCTATTATAATCCTCTGTCTTAGTCTCAATATTATTATTATTTCCTTTTGCAGCATCAATCCTCATGAGGAAAATTTTAATGATGATATGGATGGCTTTCCGTGTAGTTTCATTCTCGACATAAACGTCATTTTCACAAGCACTAGTATCGTCACTCAAAATAGATTGAAGGTATTGAATTCCTGTACTGGTGTTTTAACTTAAACAAGTAATCTACATCCTTGTTGGCAAATTACAAATGTACTTGTCTCTTATTTCAAATCGTGTTAACAGTTGCAAATTTTTAAATTTTAAAAATATTGATACACATATTTCCCAATTTATTTTTATAACTAAGAACTGTAATGCACTGCTCCATCTCCCACGTTTGATTTTATATCTTTGGTAAAATATTATCCTTATAATTGTATATTGACCATGTTTTTTATTAAGTTTTGATTTTATATCTTTGGTAAAATCTTATGCTTATAATTGTATATTGACCATGTTTTTTATTTAGTAGTTTGTTGCCATTAAGTTCATTATTTCTGCTATATTTCTCCTTGCATATCACTCATATAAGTGGCTGTCATAATGGTAATTAGTGGCATCCTTGTGGCTGCATTTAATTATTTATCTGTACACAAGTTTAGTAATGGGTTGTTTATCTGTACCACTGCTGTCATAACATTTGATAAAAACTGAAATACCAAACTATAGAGCATCAAAGCTCGAGAGCTACATAAAAATCATTTGACCAGACATACTTACAAATAATGAGTAACAATCAACTATGCTAGTACTATTACTGTTATTCGAAAGCATATTTCCAATTGTGTACACAACACTACATTACTACTGCGAGGACTATTGGCTGTCGAAATATCATTATGTACTATAGGATAAAACTGAGCTCAAAAAGCTATTGCCATTACAATATCCTATAATGGCAAGTACACGCCACTACGTGGCACTTGTTGTTATTGTTATTGTTATTGTTATTATTATAGTCTATGGGCCAGTATTTTGTTGTCTTATTGTATTTGCCAGGTAATATACTATTGTATTCACCAATCATAGGTCATTATTTTTCCTAGTAGACTATATTTCTAAAGTTTAAATATTTATCTATGAATTAAATATATTATTTATCTAAATTTTGATTGGTTCAATTGATTTGATGTTATAGACCCCTTTTTGGGAGGCTTCCAAATTTGTTTTTTTGGACACTTCTAACCATGGTTATTTTTTAAAATTGGTCTTTTAATTTACTATATAGTATAATTTTATGATACTATATTTTATATTTTATTACTATAAACATGTTATTATATTTTAATATTTATAAAATTCAATTACAATATATTTGAACAATATTATAATATATAACTATTATATATTCTAAAATATTTACTATATATATATATATATATATATATATATATATATATATATATATTTCTAATATATAATATAAAAGTACTATATTATATAATTTTAGTATTTTACTAACCCTTTATTTATTATTTAAATTCTAATCATAACTTATTAAATATCATTTTTAAGATTTTATAGAAAGTTTCTTAATTAATTGTTAATCTATAATAGTTTTAATTTTATGAAATAACTATTAATTATTAAATTTACATATATAATTATAATTATAACTAATTATGGCAAATACAGGCCACTATGTGGCACTTGTTGTAAATTGATGATTAGGTTTGCATGAATGTTAAATTATCTTATCAACTAGCTTATATATACCTATATATATATAATACGCCGAGAGTAATCATTCTCGAGTGCGCCTATTTTCGTATGGATTAGAGTTGA
>MU223320.1:877730-891616 GCA_018584345.1 Thuja plicata | reverse complement strand
GGTTGGGTGGAAAATATTTTTCCCATCAAGTTTTCAGAGTTGTACGTAAGCTTCTTGGATGGTCTTGCTTCTCATATGCATATCCATGTTTCATACAGTTAGTTGAATATTAGTGTTCATTACATCATGACTTGTAACCTCATAGGATATATTGATGTATTATTGTAACCTCCTAGAGGGGATGATTGTAATTAAGAATGTAAATGTATGTAACCATGGTTATTTGTATTGTATTTTAGAAGTGGGTAAATGATGATTTTGGATATTTTTATTATGTGACTATGTTATCTTTGACTGTAAGACTTAATTGAGTTAAATCATAATGTTATCTTGTTCATAGATTCATAGATGCCTTATAGACTTAGTTATGTGTGTGATACATTGTTGGTAGCGACGTCGGGGAACCTAAGAAGACCATCCTATCTAATTAATGTTTAGCTCTCATGTTACATTTAATGATATATATTTTGGTTCGATTAATGTATTATGAAGTTATATTTGTAATGTTAGTTATAATCTATGTTAAATAAAAAAAATTCCTTTTTCTTGTTTATTGATTTGTCCTCTCGGGTTCCATGGCAGGGGTGTTACAATTATACTAGTAAACATGATATGAAGAAAATTGAAAACTTGGTGTTGTATTTGTTGACGGTATTGCCATTGATGTCAATATGGTGTTGTATTTGTTGACAGTCTTCCTCATGTGCTGCTAAGTATTTATGCATATGAATTTTGTGTTGCAGTGGAAATTGGAGTGTGTGATCGTGGTTGGAGACTCATGGATGTCTCTAGATGCATTATATATTATCGCATATGCTGGGAATAAACATGGAGAAAGTTATGACTGAATCAAGAGCAACAGGGCAGATAGAAGAACATACAGTGAATAATTTGATTGTTCTATCAAATCAGTATGAATCCAAGTGTTGTGGTCATGATATTCTTATCTTGACTAGGATATGTTATTGATATTATGATCGCAAAAGGATTGGAGTATCAGAAGGCATCATTTTAGTTGACAGAAGATCAATATATGTCTTATAGCTAAATGTTTGAACCAGTTTGAGAATTCGGTGCTAGATCGGTGTGCGGTGATGATGCGATCAGTTGCAGTGGATGTTTCTATGATCCAGGTGTTAAGGTGGCATGGTATAATATATTTGTAATGTTTAATTTCTATTTCATTTCTCGAGGTGATCAAATTTTGATGAATCATATGGACAACCTGAGTTTGATAGTGAATGTTCTAGATTGGTAACATATTTTCGGGTTCAAGGATCGAGCAGAAAAGATTATAATACATTTTGTAAGGTGGATAAATGCCCTAATGGACATGTAATGTATATATATGTAAATCAATGCTATATGCAAGAGTAGATCATGGATGTCAAGGTGTGGTCGAGTGAAGAGAGAAGATTGTCTGCAAGAATCAGAAGTATTATGCTTAATTGGATCTGAATAAGAAAAGGATGCGCGCTACACCCATATCATTGTACTTGTTGAATATTAATAGGTTCTCAAGAAAATCCCTTAACTGGGTAGACTTTAATAGGTTCGATTTGTAAATCCTTTAACCAGGTGACTCTTTAACTGGGGTTTGAATCCTTTAACAAAGTTACTCCTAATAAGGTAAAGCTCATAACAGGGTCAGAGATAAATCCCTTAATCGGGTGACTCCTAACAGGGTTTGCTCCTATATAGATCCAATCCTGCGCACTCAAACGAGGGTTAGTAGCATCGATTTGCAATGGGGGAAAGAAATCAAAATGACTAAGAACGAACCTATGGATAATAAAATAACAAGCAAAATAGGGGAAAACAAACGAATGCAAACCACAATGCTTGAAGCTTCTATTGATTCTCTCTACTCCTTCTGAAATGTTGTATGAATGGTGCTCAGTATTGGTATTGGCAGTGTCTGTGACTTGGGAGTGTTGAGAAAATGAGATCAATATGATAATGATTTTGCTCGATGCCTCGTACAAGAATCCTGCAGAGTAATTGTGTCATGCCCAAAAGTTGGGAAAAAACACACAATCAAAAAATTTAAAACACGCTAAAGGTTAACCAAACTACCTCAAATGTAATCAAGAGCACGCAAAACGGTATAGGAGGTAAAGGTTAACAGAAAGATTTAAAGCGTTGAAGATAACTCAAGGGTCCAACCAGAAGAGGGTGGACCAAGTTTGACCACGCTACTTACAAGTCAAACTATGCAAAATAACTTATAGAACCACTCTATAAGGGTCCCTAAGCTACACACTTTGATTGGCATGCAAATCGAGACAATTGACCAAAAGTCAACTAGAGTTTACCAAAAGTCAACTAAAGTTGACCAAAACTCAACTAAAGTTGACCAAAAGTCAACTATACTCTGAAACATGTGAAAGGAAGTTTCTAGTGCCCATTAAGCCCTTAGGAAGGCTCATGCATGCAAATTGAGATAGTTGACCCAAAAGTCAACTAGAGTTGACCTAAAAGTCAACCATCTTCGAAAGGTGTGAAACTGAAACCCTAGGTTCAAAGGGGTACAGGGATCACCTGGAATGAAAATTCCAGACGATCGAATAAGTTTTGACCATGGTTGACCAAAATTCAACCGTGCACAATAGAGGTCAAGGGTATCGATAATACCCTTTAATTAGGCCAGTTGCAAGGATAAGAGGTTGACTTCACCCCCTTATCGATAAATACGTGACAAAAGGCTCTTAAAGAATTAAAATGAATTAATTTAATATAATTAATTATGTTCTAAACTTTTCATTAATAAATTAATTAATAATATCTCCTAAATTAAAAATTAATGCCATAACATACAAAAGATGGATAACAAACTAACATTATCATCATTTAAATCATTTTTTATAACTACATCCAATAATAAATCAAATATATTCTATTCATAAAAGTAAGCTTATTATAGAAATCTAACATACTATTAAATCAAATCCAATCTCATTTAATAATCTAATCCCATACAAAAGAATCTAATTATAATCCTCTTTTATTTTATAAATAAATCTAATAGACATTATTAAATCTCTTATAAAGAAATCCAATTAAATCAATATTATAATATTATTTAAATTAATATTTTATATACTTTATCTAATCTAAAATCTTGAAAGGAAATCTAATTAGTTACTAAAGAAATTAAATCTAACTTTCTATAAATAATCATATTTTAAAGAAATCAAATATAATCCTAAACCCTAAAAAAATTATATTACTTTATTCTAACAATATCCTAAACCTTAACATTTATTCGAATTTCGAAAGCATAATCAAACAATGAAAAATGATATAATAAAGTAATCCTTTAAAACCTTAATGAAATAAATCACATTCCTTTATACGTACATTGCTAAACTTAAAACTTTGAAATAT
Source organism: Thuja plicata (assembly GCA_018584345.1). Taxonomy (NCBI): domain Eukaryota; kingdom Viridiplantae; phylum Streptophyta; class Pinopsida; order Cupressales; family Cupressaceae; genus Thuja; species Thuja plicata. Next base: position 888,229 of record MU223320.1, on the reverse strand, counting down.
AAAACAACCTATTACTAAAACAATACATTTCGCATCGTCTAAAAGCTAAGTTGAATACTATTATTATTATTATTTCTCTTTGTCAATATAAACAAGTTTCTCTTTAACAAAACTTAAAACCATAACAACAATTATTTTATGCAACTTGTAGGCAGGGGGCCGAAGAGGCTTGAAGCGGCAGCAAAAGTTAATAGTGGAGATGACGGGGTCGATTATCAACTGTCGCAGGGCGGCGGAGGTGGTGGAGAAAATGGGGTTCGGGCGACACTATTTTAAAGGGAGGGAAATGGCGGGGTGCATGCGAGTGCGTGGTGGAGGGAGGCGGAACCACTATGAGAATGGTGGGTCGTGCGACCCACAACCGACGCCCACACCTCCGCACGGTGCCGCTCACAGCAGGTAGCCCACGCAGCATCGGGCAGGGCTTCGGCCCTCCCCTTCCGTGTTTTATTTTTAATTTTTTAAAAGTTATAAATATTATTATATTATATATATATATATTCTTTTCAACTTTAATCTATACATAAGTATTATATATAACTAATTAAAATGAGCACAACAATAAATTAAAAGAAAAAGGACAAAAAAGAGAGCACTTAGGATAATAGTTTTTTAGATTTTAATTCTTAGCTAGCATTTAGAATTTATTCCTAACACATTGTAGGAATCAAATTTTGGTTTTGAGAATTTAAACCTTTTTTTTTGCTGAAATTTCAATAAAAATTATGAGTGTTGAATATTACTCCCAAACACATTCAATTACATGGATTTATTTAACCATTCACATTTGATAGTGGATAGACTTCTAAATAAGAATGGCAATATTTGCAATGGAGAATCTCAACTTGAAATATTTGAGCTCGTAGATTATATAATAAGAACTAGGATAAGATAAATTTATTTGTTCAAAAATAAATTCCCAAATAAGGAAAAGACCAATTTCCCCATTATGCAAATTAATGTCTACAAATGGGATTTAAATCTGAACATTCTAAGAAATATAAATTTTCATATTCACTTTTGACTAATGGAAAGTTTTATTTTTCTCAAGGAATATCAACATACAAAAATGACTCTCATTATTCCCTTACAATTTGTAGCAAGATCTGACTAAATACCCCATGTTTCAATATGTGATAAAAATATTACAAATAATCTAAGATTACAAATTTCTTAAGGTCTCATTTCAGCCTTGTAATAAATGAAATTTTTATACAATAAGATACAATGTTTAAATTTCTAGTTATTCCCATCTCCCACATAAGAGTAATATGCAAATTCATACTCCCAATAGGAACCTGTAACAAGATATGGTTGACCATGGAGGCTCACCTCCCAACCTAGGCCTTTTCAAGGTGAGCTTGGGGATCCAGAAAGGAACAAGATACAAACAGGAACTCGCAAACTCACATAAAACAAGCATAAATAAAACCCACGTTTAAAACTTCCCACACATGGTAGAACAAAAGGAAGGTCTCCAAGAGGACTTCTTGAAAACAGGGGTAGTGGTAGACCTCACAGTAGAAGAAAGCCAAGTATATAAATAGAAACCCCAAGCCACACATGGACTTGGAATAACCATCTTCACAAGATGCAGTCATGAAATATACCTCCTTATGCCCCCCCCAAGCCCTCGGGCCATACTTGGCATCATGAGTATCGTGAAACCCCATGTCTTTCCCTCCACACATCAGAGACTCTACACTAAACCAGAGTCAAACCAGAGTCATTTTCTGCCACCCTTCAAGGTTACTCTGCCCTCCCAAGGGTGAGTGTGCCTTGAAGAATCTCATTCAAAAATAACTTACAAATAAAACACAACAAACTAAAACTCCAAAAACTCAACTTGAAAATAACTTAAAATTTACATAGGACTCCATTAATGGAGTTTCAAGCTCAAGAACATGTATGAATAAGCAAAATTTACTCTAAAAGATCCAACCTTACTGCAAAGCTAAGGTGAGTTGAAATTTGGGGATGAGGAATCCTTCCTATCCTTCTTCTCCAAAGCTCCTTTAATTCTGAAATCTGTCTCTAAGGGTAGAGAGTGGGTGTACACTCAACTCTTCCTAAAACCTTTTCTAAATAGGCAAACCTCCAACATGACCAATACTAACCCAAAGGTGAGGTGACCCTAACCATCCCTTTATTCCCACTTGCCTTCATTCTCCATGAATGGATTTAAATGCAACTTGGGAAGAAGAGAGAGGTTAACCAAAGTTACACAACTCTTCAAATTCACTCAAGTTTGAAAATGAGACTTTAGGGGAGAAATAAATGAGTTTAGAGGTTCATTTATGAGTGAAATGACCCATAACCCATAGGGTACCAAGTTGGGTAGCTAAAATTGAACACGGTTACCTTCTGGGAGCCTAAAAGATCCTTCTAAACTACACCTAAAGTTAACCCACGGATTTCTAAGTCAAGTTGACCATCTAGAATCTTCTAACCTTGGGTAAGCTTGGGTACTACACTTAGGTAACCTTAGGTTATCCCTACACCTAACCATGGTTCACATAACTAGCCATGTCAATATTAATTGCAACACTTGCCAAAATTGGCACATTAAATTAAAACAAATGACATAGCTTATTCATATTAACATTAACTAATTTAAATACACACATGCAAACCACATTTACAAATAAAATACTTATACAGTGAGGTCCATGTCTTTTTATATAAACATGACCTTGGAATGAATGGAATTTCACATAGATTTCAATATTGGGTCCCTGATTTAGATCCATGGTCAACTATCCTTGCGCACTCATTACAAATCAGTAGGTCCAAAACAACATGATATGAAAACATAATATGACATCAATAATTCATTGCATATAACTATATGTGTATTCAAACTTAAATCAATATCTCATCGGTTTCCTAAACTAAATTTCATCATATTACATCCATATATTTATCTCATATATGACATCATAAACTGAAACTGAATTAAAACATGTAGTATCTCAAGTGTAACCTAATTACATAATCAGGTACAAAATATATAACATAGGATTCAACATATCCTCAAATACATAAGAGTCTCAAAAGGTCAAAGCATGTCTAAGTACATAATCACTGAAAGCATAGAAAGCACTGAAAGTATAACAAAATAAAGCAATGAAACAAGGATTGTATGAAGTAGGTGTCACAAGTTGTGCACAAAGATTGAAATCCTGGATCCTTCAAATGGTTGAGAAGGGTTGATTATATAGAATATGGAAAATGATTTGGACAGGTGAGATCGATCCCAGAAATTGGAGGATGAATGGTTGAGATCAAAAGGAACTGGAGAAGCAATCAATAAACTCCACCTCTTTAACTGAAGAAAAGAGGGGATAGTTTAGTTAACTAAAAATTTATTTGTGATTTGCCTTTTAGAACTAAAGAGAGGGCTTAGAGTCACCTATTGGAACTGAAGAGTTGAATTGGAGTTACCTCTTGAAACTAAAGAGTTGATTTATTTGAGTATATATTTAATTTTATAAATTAAAATACTCAAACATGAGATAATTCAATTCTATTTTGATTTAAAATTAAACATTTGAATGAAATTAAATTAAATTAATTGATGGAATAAATTAATAAATTTAAATATTTGATTTTTAAACTTTAGGAAATTGAATTTAATTAATGAAAAAAGATTAATTAATTAAGGTTTATTAATTAAATAAAATTAATTATTTAATTAATTATGGGGAAATGATTGAATGATTAGATGATTGGATAGATGAAATTTAATATGATTAATTAATGATTAAAAAAAACATTAATTAATAAAGGGAAATTAGTAATTTAATGTAGGTTGCAAGTCTGTCCATTTTGGGGTGTCTATATTTGCCCCTCTTTGATACATTGTGGCTTGTCGCATTATGTCAAAGAATCTTCTATTTTGATCCTGCCCCAGCCTGCCCCGGCAATAGCAGGTGGATTTATGCCCCCTCAACAAATTTGAGTGAAAAGTTGCGATAGGAGCGTCAATTTATTGAAACTGCAAAATGATTGTCGTGGCATCCAATAGTTTGTGAAAGTAGTTCAGATTGCTCTAGATATTAGCCGTGAAAGATTATGGGGGACAGGATGATAAAATAGGGCTCCTTAAGGAATTAGGGTTTATGGTGATCATTTATAAATAGCTTTGTGGGTCCTTTCATTTTTCACTTTGCACTTTGGAGATCTTGATTCTCTGGTAAGATTTGGCTTCTGCTTTCCTTTGCTTTCTTGCTTATTTGAGTGATGACGGGCCTTCTGGGAGTCATTCACCTGTCTGACCGAGTTCATACCTTCAGTCATCCAGAGGGTGCAGGTGGTGTGGTAAGTTTTGTAACCTTTGTGCATTTATTGATTGTCATTAATGCATTTTAAATTTAGTTGCTTTTGTCTGATTTTACCGTATGTGCCACAATTGAGGCCGGTTTTGCTGCAATTGTGAGTTGCATTTTGCAATTTTTAAGTGTATCACATTTGTTGGTTTAAATACTACAATTGCAAGTTATGTTTCACAACTGTTGTTTGGTTTCCGCAACCAATATAAGTGTTTCACAACTCCTATCTCAGTTTTGCAATTTCTTGTATAGAATGAAAATTAGATTTTTAAGCACATGTCTGATTGTTTCTATCAATTGCGATATTGATAGGTGTTTGTACTTTTCTTTTGCATATGACTGGTCATGTTCTTTGATTTTGAGATTCTAGACCACCAGGTTTGGTATACTGATTCCATATTTCTGAGGATTAGAGGGATATCCTTAGGCATTTAGGTTTATATTGGATTACATATATGCTCGAGATAACGACCAATAGGGGTTTGATCTCTGCTTTACTTGAGAGATGGAATTATGATACATGCACCTTTTATCTTCCTACTAGGGAGTGCACTGTGATGCTTGGGGATGTGTATCACATTCTCCTGGTTCCTATTCAGGGTGATTTAGTAGAGTTCACCTGGCAGCCTAGCATTGCTGCTCTATCTGAGATATTTGGTTTTCCCTCAGATTAGTTAGGGATGTTTGATCCCTATGATATTTCATGGTCTAGATTTGGCCTTGGTTTAGACAAATTGACCACTTTGTTAGGTAGCTTGATATGCAGGATTTTGTGTCTCGGCCATAGGCAACACAGTTTCTCCGTAGGATGGGGATTTGTTCTCCAAAGTATGGTGAGAGACCATACTATTTATGCATGGGGTCGTGTATGCTTGCCCATATGTACTATCACATGTTCTATGTGGCTTACCAAGGTGGTAAGTCACTTGGATGCGGTGTGAACTTGCTCCAGATCTGGGTGTGGGAGCGCATAGTTATCTGTAGACCTGTTGGTGCCCGTGATCTTCCTGTGGGGAGACCTTATGTATTTATTTATGATGGAGCTGTGATCCAGTCCCAAATGGATCATCTTATGTATTAGAGGCAGTAGCTTGACATGATGCCTTATTTTATCTGGAGGCCTTTTAGATCCTATCATGTTTGGGATGGTGAGGATGCACACCTTCCTTTCCGCTGGTAGAGGAGGTTCCTAATTGGTCATGTCACAGAGCATGTTCACATGATTAATTTGCACAACACTGATAGGGTGTTGCAGTAGTTTGTAGAGCACTGGTATGTGAGTGATTCTTATGCTTACTTTACATGGAGGTCCATAAATATTACCCTTTGGGGAGTTTTGATCTTGGTCCATGCTGCGAGGACCAAGTTTGAGGGTCTACAACCTATTCTGTGGATGAGGCAATTGGCCATTGTTGATGCAGGTATATTATCACATGTTTGATGTATTTCCTTTGTGATATATGATGCTCTCTAATTAGTCTTGTATTCTTTATTATCCATGTGTTATTGATGTTTAACCTTGTTTTTGTGCAGGTACTACTCCACAGTTTGATGACTGGTGGTTGCAGTCCCAGCCTGTTTCCCTAACAGATATTACCCATCTTGTTACTGGTGTTTTGATGAGGAGGCCATGACTAAGAGGTGTTGATCAAGGGAGAGGCGAAGGGAGGGGTGGAGGTCAAGTTGGAGGGAGAGGGAGAGGTAGAGATGGAGGTCAAGGGGGTGGGAGAGGTGGAGGGAGGGATGGAGGGAGAGGNGGTGGAGGGATGGATGGAGGGAGAGGAATGGAGGGAGAGGAGACAGTGATGATCCTAATCCTGGGAGAAGAGGAGAGAGAGTTAGTACTAGAGGAGGTAGACCTAGGGGGAGTGGGACTAGTCAGGTTGGTCTAGGAGCGATCCTAGAGGATGAGGAGGGGATGGAGGAGGATGCACTTCAGCTTGTGAGGAGGGTGCGGAGACAGACTAGTGAGGCTTCTACAAAGAGAGTGAAGGAGATGGTCAATGTGGAGGAGGTAGGATCTAGCTCCTCAAGTTTTAGCAATAGTGGGAGTAATAGTGATAGCGATAGTGATAGTAGTGAGGATGATGATTCTGGGGTTGCTAGGGATGAGGGAATTAGAGGAACTAGAGAGGAGGGGGATATGGATGTGGGGATGAGAGGTATGGAGGAGGATACCACCAAGATCTAGTGTATGTATCAGGATATTTTAGACCTTAGGCACAAGTTGGAAGCAGCGGAGGAGAGGGTCACAATAGGAGAGAGCAGGGTCACAACAGATGAGAGCAGGGAGAGACAGACTCGTGCAAATTTTAGAGCCTACGTGGATGGTGCATAAGATTTGTCTTTGAGAGATGATCATGATCAGATTTGGAGATTAGGTCATGACGCCCGTAGGGAGATTGAGTATTGGCGGTGACACTACAAGGATATTATTCCTTCTACCTAGCATATTCCTAGTTGCAGTGCCTCTCAGAGATCCAATAGAGCACAACAATCCCAAAGTAGTGGCATGACACTTCCTTTGCATCAACGGAGGACAGGATCTGAGATGCCACCCCCTCGTAAGCCTGGTGGTGAGGGTGGGGGTAGCAGCTCTTGATTTTTGTAGCATTATATCACTATGTACCTTTTGTACCATTTGGTATCGATTCTGTACTGATGTTGTAGTGATTTTGTATCGATGATGTATCGATATTTATAGACATTGTGTTAATCACCTTTATGTTAGACTTGCGACTGTCCATTGTAGTCAGACATATGATATATGAGATGCTTCTATTTATGTTGTGTTATGACATGGTTCTATATCATGTGCAACTTATTTCTATATATTTTGTATATGTTTTGAATAAGTAAAAGCAGGATTTGAAAGGTCCCGAAACCTTGTACAGAAGATCAGAAGATAGACAAAGCTGATCAGTCAAGCATCAAAAAAACTGGACAAAAGAGAAACAGGGGCCCACGGCCCTACAAACCAAAAGATAGAAAAAGACAGCGCTGGAGAAAAGACAGCCCGAAGACAAAAAGGGAAAAAACAGGGAGTTAGCTAGTCTCCATCATAAGTTTTGCCTGCTCCGCAAGGAGCTCCATATTATCCACTGACAGCCTAAGATCATCAGTGTCTTCTTCTTTATGCTTGATCGAGTATGGATTGTAGTTCCCATCCCCTCTTTGGGTTCCTTTCTCTCCTCCCCTCTCATGGATTCGAATCTCTCCATCAGGTTCTTGCATTGCTCAACAGACACTCTCAGAATGTTATAGCTCTGCCCGCAAATTTTTCTAACCAGCAGGTCCATTTTTTCCATTTTACCTTCCTGTGAGGACAGACGTTCCTCAATCTTGTTGACTTCACCCTCTTTTCTATTTATTTTATCCTCCATAGCCAACACCTTCGTACCCAATTCCCCAAAGGCTTCACCTTTTTTAATGGCTTCAGTCCAGTTCTTCAGATTGTTAGCCATGGAGTCTTCCCCATATTTCTTATATGTTGATGCACTTTATAAGATGCTTTATGGTTATATGCATTCTATGTGGTTCTAATATGAAGACTCTTAGATGTATGATCTTTACTTTCCTATGATACTGACATATGTATGCAGGATGGATCTTATTATGAATGCCTATCTACATGATATATTTATGATGTATGAATGTGTTTTCTTTTCTTTTTTATGCAATAAATGAATGCAAACCTAAAATGTACCATGTGTTTGAGTAAATGCATGTGTTAGTTAGAATAAAGTTAGTGAGAGATTAGTTGTGTAACCGAATGAAAGAATTAGTGATGAAACCAAGCCGTTTTCGTACTTTCCAATTATATTCATCATTGCACCTTATTATGAAAAGGAAGAGAGTCAAATGCACCCAGATATTGACCATTTGGATACTGTTATGATCTCTGATAACCACAAGTAGATAAATGAAAAGAAAGAGAACCAAATGCACCCATATATTGACCATCTGGATACTACTATGATCTCTAATAACAAGAAGTAAATAAATGAAAAGAAAGATAACCCAATGCACCCAGATATTGACCATCTGGATAGTGCTATGATCTCTGATAACAAAAGGTAAATAAATGGAAAGAAAGAGAACCCAATGCACCCAAATATTAACCATCTGGATACCGCTATGATCTATGATAACAAAAGGTAAATAAACAAAAAGAAAGAGTACCAAATGCACCCAAATATTGACCATTTGGATACCGCTATGATCTCTAATAAAAACAAGTAGATAACATATAAGGATTGTTTAACTCTTTTCCAGGGGTTAGCTTAGATCATGGAACTACATGGCTGTCAGATGCATGACAGCTCCTACTACACTTATCCTAAATCATCATTGCCCCATAATTGAATTAAAACAATCCACAAATAGAAAACAAATAAAATAAGAACATGATCCATCATAGCCACTCTCATCACTCAGTGGTATCCTTAAGTAGCGTAAGAACATAATCGCAAAAGATAAATTAACAATAGAATGACATGACTGACCTAGTCAATAGTTTATTTTTCCTTGATTGGTTTGGTTTTGATGCTTGATTGTGTCTGGTTTCAGGAATGGATGACTCGTATAAGATTGATTTTTCTAGTTTTGAGTATATCTCCCACTGTCTAAGACAATTGATAGTTTGATTGATGATTGATTAAATTATTCGATTGATGACAGATTGAATCATTGGATTGATGACAGATTGGAGTGTTGATAAAGCTGAGTCATATGAGTTCATTGTCAATTTGAGAAGCTCGTAGTTTTGACATTTTGATTAATTTTTTGATCGTCATTCGCTTGTTGCTAACATAGATGATTTATTGCCGAGATTTTGCAATATTTGATTTTTTATTATTGATTTCTTCAAGACATTTTTCTCTTTTTAGGATTTTGATGACTTTTTAAGATTTTTAGATATTTTCAGGACTTTTAAAGATATTTTTAGGAATTTTTAGAATTGCCCCCTAGTCTAGTAAGCTAGTACAAGCCATGGATAAGCGTGATGTCTCAAAGGGGATTGCACTTCTGTAATAATCTTGGGTACTCAATCTTGATGTGAGGAGTACAAAATTTTTTCTTTTGGAGCTCATTGATGACGAAGTGGGACCTTAACACTTGGCGCTTGTTTACCAGGTTTTCACCAAGGTACCTGCCCAATAGTGCCTGTTTGCCAGGTTTTCACTTAGAGAGAGATTTTCTTTCTCTCTACTTTTCTCTTTTTTTATTTTTTTTGTTGTCGCCAAGGCGCATGTTTGCCAGGTTTTCACCAAGGTAACTTTTTATATATTTATTTTTTTTTGTATTTTTAAGGATCTTTATATATGTTCCCTTGACCTTGAGACCTCGAGCATAGAACCTTTTGAGGTGCATGTTGTTGATATAATCAGGGATTTGATCTCCTTCTTGAGTTGCTAGTTGATATGCCCCATTATTGCATGATTTTATGATGATGTATGGTCTAAGCCAATTAGGCTCAAACTTTCCTGGTTTAAATCTTTCTGCTTGATTCTTCTGATTTTCCATGAGGACGAGATCTCCTACCTCAAAGGTATGTGGCCTAAATTTCTTGTGATAGTTTCTTCTAAGGCGATTCTAATATCCTTGTAAGTGAGTCAGTGCATTTTGGCGTCTCTCATCTAACTGTTCCAGTTCACTGAGTATAGAAACTTTGTAGTCTTCTTCTGATATGATATTCTTCAGTGATATTCTTAGGGATGGGATTTCAACTTCAAGGGGTAGGACTTCCTCTGAACCTGTACGCCTCTCTCTCCAGTTTCCCACAGCTTTCCAAGGGCGGGGGTTAGTAGCAAAGGTTCACAAGTGAATGCAAATCAAATACGCAATAACTACTAAACGAATAACAGAAACGAGAGCAATAAAATGTACAAGCAAGAGAAAGGAAGACAAATAAATGCAAACCCCACGATGCTTGAAGCTTCTATTGTTTCTCTCTACTCCTTTTGAAATATTTTTCTCGATGCTCAGTATTGGCGGGGCAGCGTCTATGACTTGAGAAGCGTTGAGAATTTGATATTTGGAATGTGTGTGTGATCGCAAGATAGCTTGAATGTTGACAGAGTAAGGGCGCTTGTAAGCTTGAAATCCTGGATCCTTCAAATGGTTATGAAGGGTTTATTATATAGGATTTGGTGATGAAATGAATGG
>MU223320.1:842681-864185 GCA_018584345.1 Thuja plicata | reverse complement strand
ATTAAATAATGATAATTAATCAATTAAAGCTTAATTAATTAAATAAAATTAATTATTTAATTAATTTTGGGAATTGGATTAGATGATTTGAGAAATGAATTTAGAAGAAAATAGATGATTAATTAATTATTAAGAAACCATTAATTAATAGATGAAAATTAGTGCTTTTAATGTAAAGTCGCAAGCCTGTCCATTTTAGGGTGTCTACAGAACCATATACCAAGGAAAAAGGATTTTCTCCTGTAGGTGCTCTCGCACTTGTTCTGTATGCCCATAATGTGGGACTGAGCTGCAAATGCCAGTCTTGACCATATCCATTGGCCATTTTCTTAAAGATCTTTAGGATGGTTTTGTTAGTGGCTTCAGCTTGACCATTCCCTTGGGGATAGTAGAATGAAGAGAAACCTTGTTTTATTTGGAACTTCTCACAAAGATCATCGACATGTTAGTTTTGAGAAGGTTTACTATGATCTATGAGTACGATTTGAGGGATCCCATATTGACAAATGATGTGATTCAGTATAAACATTGAAATCTATTTACCACTGATGTATGTGAGAGGAATTTCTTCCACCCATTTGGTAAAGTATTTAGTTGTTGCAATTATGTATTTATGACCATTAGAGGATGTTGGTGTAATCTTTCCCACTAAGTCAAATCCCTGTTTTGAAAAAGGCCACAGTGAAGTGAGACATCTTAAACATGTTCCATCTAGACTTCTTCTATACAGAGTATTAGCGAGAAGGGTGTACCTATAGGCTTGCCGGATAAGGGACTTATTTTGGTTTATAGATAGGTCAGGTGGTAGGGTATTGTCTTGTAGGTAAGTATACATGTCATGGTACTAGGGTGACTCGGGACCAACAGGGACACGCACTGATTCTGTTATTGGAGCCTTATAGGCTTGTATCATCAATTGTTCTAGCAGAAATTAGAATCTAGTTTCATTACCTAGCATGTCGATCAAAGATTCTATAGTATCCATTGCATATGTTGCCTTGTTCTAAACCCTTGGAACTTTTTCAAATACAATGTAATGAAAAGAAGCACACTTTTCTCCATCAGCTCTTTGTATGTGATCATTTTGTCATCTTTGGTCATGTAATCATTATTGACTTGACTGATAACCAACTTGGAATCACCATAAACTCTCGGGTTATTTATTCTCCATGGTATAGCTATTTTCAAACAAATGACCAAAGCTTCATACTCATCTATGTTATTTTTGCATGGAAAGTTGAGTCGAAAATACTTAGGAATTGCATTATTTTGCGGAGTGATGAGTACTATTCCTGCTCCTGTACCATGGTTGGTATATGATCCATCACAGAATAACTGCCAGACTTCTATTACCAATTATACTGTAAGGATTGATTCATTTGGAAAGTCAGATACTATAGGTTGATGATATGGAATTGGTGCATCTTCTAGTTGATCTGCAATTACTTTCCCTTTGATAGCCTTTCGATCCATGTATTCTATGTCAAACTCACTTAAGATCATGACCCATTTGGCGAGTAATCCTATTAGTGTTGCTTTACTCAAAAATTATTTCACTGGATCTATGTGTGCTATGAGCTTTGTTTGATGACTCAACATATAATGTCTTAACTTTTGAGAAGTAAAGACCACTACAAGACATGAATTTTCTATTGCTCAATAATTTAGTTTGTATCCCACCAATGTTTTGCTGATGGAGTAGATGGCTCTTTCCTTGCCCTGGTCATCATGTTGTGCCAAAAGAACACCTAGTGTTGATTATGTTGCTGATATATATAATAGGAGTGACCTGCCTGGAATTGGGGGCAACAATATAGGGGACTTCAGTAGATAATCTTTGAAAGTTTGAAAATCGTGTTCGCATTGTTTTTTCCATACAAAGATTGCCTCTTTATGTAGTAGGTGCTGGAATGGATGAAACTTATCTGCCATTTGGGCGATGAATCTCCTGATAGATTTTAATTTGACTTGTAGACCTCATAGTTGTCTCATATTTGTAGGTGGTGGCATGTCAAGAATGGCCTTAAATTTTTCCAGATTTACTTTAATTCCTCTATGTGATACAATGAATCCAAGGAGCTTTCCAACAATAACTCTGAATGCACACTTCTTTGGGTTGAGTCATAACTTGTATTCTTGCATTCTATCAAATATCAGACCCAAAACTTCTAGGTGAGTTTTCTTGAGTGTTGACTTGGCTAGTATGTCATCGACATAATCTTCCATTGTTTTATGAATCGGATCATGAAAGATTGTTGTCATTGCTCATTGATAGGTGGCACCTAAATTCTTGAGGCCAAATGACATCACATTCCAGCAATAAGTTCCCCATGAACATGTGAATATTGTCTTATGTTGATCTTACGGTGAAATCTTTATTTGGTTATATCTTGAGAAACCATCTATGAGTGACAACATTTGATGTCCTATTTTCAAATCAACTATCATGTTGATATTTGGTAGAGGAAAATCATCCTTAGGACAAGATTTTTTCAAGTCTCTAAAATCTGTGCATATACAAATCCGACCATTATGTTTTGTAACTAGCACCAAATTTTATATCCAGTCTGCATATGGAATGGGTCTTATGAAGCCTGCATCTAAGAGTTTCTTCAATTCTACTTTGACAAGTAAAGTAATGTGTGGATGCATCTTTCTTAATCTTTGTTTAACTGGTTTTGCATTTGGAAAAAGTGGCAGATGATGTAGTACAAGCTCCAGATCCAAACCTGGAATGTTTGCATAAGACAAAGTGAAGTTTATTTGTCTTTCTTTAAAGAAACTAATGAATTGTTCTCTTTCCTTCGATGAGAGTGATTTATCCAGATAAACATTTTTAGCATTCTTTTCATCCCCTAGATTGACTTCCTCTATTTCTTCTGCTAGCAATGTTGAATTTTCTTGTTTTCAATGGAGGAGCTCCATCTTTCCATCCTCTGGCACCTCAGAAAGGTTTTCACGAGAAGATACGTCCTTTATATTTTCTTTTTTATGGTCAAAAAGCACCTTTCAGTTTTCACTTAATGACTGTTCTTTTTTGTTTTTAATTTTTCTTTTGCAACTGGAAAGAGGAACCTCCTCCTTAAAGTATGATGATCTATCTAAGTCAAAGAAGAATCATTCCTTGTGATCTTCAGATGGTATTCCTTCATGAATCCCCATTAAATCTAGAATGGTTTCATTGTTTTCAAAAATATCCATGTCAGCTTGTCCTTGTTGATCCCAATCTATTAACTCGAGGTAGACTAGACAAAGGTCTGTGTGGGAGGATGACTCAGTTTGGGTGAACAAGACCGCAGTGATAGTTCCAACAAACTCAGAATGGGAAGTCGAAACTCCACCTAAGGAATTGACATCGACATGCTAATCAATACAAGGTTGATCTTCTAGGCTCATTTGGTCAAACATTTCATCAAGGTGTATGGTACTAGTAGATCAAGGGGAATAGTTAGGATGGACGACTCAGAGTTATGGAGGGATAAACACTCATACTCATAGGAATTAGTCATGCTAGAATTCTTGTCAAATGTGTCACTTTCCTCGTCGTTCCATATAGTCTGATTAAGTTTTATTTGGGAATTTGAGGCTTCCACTTCCTATGGTAATAATTGCTGGAATATACTATTAATTAGCTCATGTTCTAGATTTTGCCCCCGATTTAACTCTGCAATCTGTTGTCGGTCTACTAGTATATCTTAGATGGTTGTACTGGTTCTATTTTGACCATATCCTAGTCCTCTTTTGTTCCTTTGGGTTGGCAGTAAGACAATTCCATCAATCCTTGTTGTCTTGCCCCCAGATCAGTCTTACCATTATATCCATATTTTTGCAGCATAGTATAGCTAGCTCTGTAATGTGACAAAGGTATATGTGCTTGAGGTGCCTCTTGAGGATCTTGATACAACCAATTGTTTATTTTTGGATCAAAGGGGTTTTCTTCACCTATGTCTCCCCATTTGATAAATGTGGTTGGTGGACACTTGAATAACACTGGTTCTAGAGTTTCATTTATTTCCACCGATCTAGGCATTCCATATGATCTGGGAGTTCGAGGCATGTTGGTGATGGTAAAGGCTTCCTGATAGCTATATTCACCACAACCTTTCTCTTTTATTGATATCTTACCCACCTTTCTTGGTATGTCTTTAGGAATGGAATCAGAAGCGGAAGGAATACTTGCTTCCTGATTCGAAGGTACCTGATTATTTGTACTACCTCTTATGGTGTTGCAATATTGGAAGGGTTCAGTACCTCCCTCAATGATTATCTCTACTCCTTGGTATGGAAATTTGATGCACTTGTGATAATTTGAAGGGAAATCTTGCATTTCATGTATCCATGGCCTTCCAAGCAACATGTTATATCCTAATTCAAGGTCTAGGATTTGAAATGGAGTGCTCTTTATGACTGGCCCTATCTTGACTGGTAAGATGAGGATGCCTTTTTATGACCTTTCTTCCTCATCATATGCCCCTATATTGATCCTCCTAGTGACATCAATTCTATATTCTAAGTAGCCCAAGGTTTTTATCACTTTAAGAGTACATGTGTTAAACCCATCCCCACAATCAATGAGGACTCTTCGGATCGTATGTGTATGCACTTAGATAAGAAGATGCAGGGGATCATTGTGCAGAGGTTTGTGGGGTGGCACATCATGGTTTGTAAATGTGGCATTTTTATTGGTAGCAATATAGTTGACCATGGTTTGGAAATTCTCTGGAGTTATGTCCTATGGGACTGCTCCATTTTCAAGGCTTGGTCTAGAGCTTTCTTATGATGGGGGGATATGCGCAACAGTTAAAACATTGATATTTGGGTAGGTGTGCACTTTAGCTAATCTACCAAACTAGATTGTGGATTAGAAGTTGTTGAGGGATTAGCTGGGGTAGCTGAGGTGGAAGGCATTCCTTGCAAAATAACCCTGGAACATTGTGTTGTGACAATGCATTTGTAATTAGTATCTCTGATAGTAATCGTAGAAACTTGTCTCTCTAAAGGATTTATGCAGTTTACGGTACTATCAGAGTTGGCATAGGTATAGTTCACTTTCTTGGACTATCCACAAGACACGGAGGCTTTCCCTCCTTTATTATGGTCATGAAACGTATCATTGAAGATAGTGTGATTTGTTGTACCCTTATACTGGGTATTTGTGACATTAATTATCCCTTGTTCGATTAGGTCTTGTATAACATTTTTCAATTGGTAGCAGTTTGATGTCTTGTGTCCTTTGACCCGATGATACTCACAAAATTCATTATCATTCCACCACTTGGGTTTCATAGCACCATGTTTGTACTCTTTGATTTCTGGTAGAGTGATATTATTGGTTTGAATCAATTTTTTCAATGCTAATTCTATCGACTCTCCTAATGATGTGTACTCACGTTTAGGAAAAGGAAACATTTGTGGGCATTGTGTGTTGGGTTGGTTGTGGGATAGTTATTTCTTGAGTAGTGGGTGTTTCAATTTGAGTATTTGTCTATTGAGTGTGCACCATGGTTTTTTGATTCTTCATGGGTGCTCCTTGTAATGAAACCTTGGGTTGAGCATAGTTGACTGTTTTGATGTCAATGACACCATCATTGGTGACATTCTTGCTTTTATTCCACCATTTGGCCTTATCCGTTGCATTCTTGTTTATGTTCATTTGGGAGGGATTTACAAGGATTCCTCTCTTGACCAAGTTTAACTCACATCAAAATCCTCGTTCTATAAGTTGTTTGAAATTTGGAGCGAGTTGTAGCTCTATCATGAATGACATGTCTGGGATCAGATTGTCGACAAACATGACTATCAGGTCTTTTTTAGGCACATCATACATTATTCTATTTGCAGTGTTTCTCCATCTTTGCAAGAATTTAACAAAGGATTCACCGTATTTTTGCTTAATCTCACAAAGATCCTTGATGCTAACCTTGCATTCTATGTTATTATGGAAGAGCAATAAATTTTTTAGCCAATTCTCCCCAAGATTGAATGTCATGGGGTAAGTGTGAGAACCATTCCATTGTTGGTTCCACTAGACTTTGTGGAAACAATCACATTAGGTAAGTTTCATCGTGTGTGACTTAAATGAAGCTAGCAAAGAATTCCCTGATGTGTTCCATAGGGTTGGTTTTGCCTTTATATTTGTCAAATTCAAGCATCGAGAAGAGTGTGGGAAATGGTGACATGTGTAATGAGTGATCAAATGGGTACGGGTACAAGTCCTCTATTGTGTAAGACCTTGTTTGTCCCTAATTTTGTATGTCCATCATTTGTATTTGTAGATTTTTCACTTGTTGTATCATCATTTCTATTGGAGATTGAGGAACATTCCCAACATTGAATCTCTGTGTCGTGGTTGGTATAAGGATTCACCTTTGAGTTCCTTGTATTGGTACATATGATCTCCTTGGGATTTGGTATTGGTTTCCCAGCGTGTGATTTTGATATTGGGGTATCTAATTGGACCAAGGTTGTTATTTTTGTTGTTGTTGTTGGGATTCCTATTGGAATAAAGGTGTAGCCTTTGGCAGACATTGATTGAATGTCAGACCTACAGAGATTGATTTGTGTGGTTGGGAAGTATTAAATCCAAAGCTAGTAGGGATAGACTGCAGTATTTGAGTAGTTGAAAATGGGTTATTTCTCATTTGGGGATTGATGATATAGCTGGAGTGATTGACGTGAAAGGCCATGAGGCAGATGCTTGAGATAAACTGGTAACTAGGGGTGCACTCAGTTGGGAGCCCATCATGTTTTGGGTAGAAGATGTACTAGCTTGATTGGTTGGGATACTTTGGGTAGACATAGTCTGTGTTGATGTCATGGTTGTTGATGACGGCAGAGACAAGACTTGAGACACCACAGGATTCATTTAAGATTTTTGAGTTGTGCTTTGTCCATCTAGTGGATTTTTTAGGCCATATCATTGATACATTGAATTCCGCGGGGAGATTGACTCTATTTTTTATCAACATAGCTAGAAATATTTATGGATTTATTTCAACAACAACATCAACCACTTGCGTGGAATAAGAATCTTTCTCTATATCTTCAAGCTCTTCCTCTGTGACGTCTTGAAATATAGTTGGTCTTCGGGAACCATGACGAATCATATGCGCATTTTCAATGTATAGAGCGAGATCAATAATTTTGAATGGGTTGTCCTCTTGCTCTTTTTCCCACAGGGGAAATTGGTTAATGTAGGATTCATCTGGTTGGGTTCTAGCCTTTGACCTAGTATAAGGTCCTCCATAAGGTGTGAAAGACATGGTGTTATCCAAGTTTGAACTAAAATGAGTGATATAAAGGAAACAAAAGGAATAATCTCTCGAGGGGAGTATGAGTACCTATTTTGACAAGGGTAATTCTAAATATAAATTTGGATTTCTCTTGATCTCTGAGATTGGTGATGTGAGATATTGATTTTGACTCTTTCCTTAGATGAGACAAAGTCACTGATAAAGATTGATGAAGCTGAGATAATGGGATCAAGATAGACAAAATCTAAACTTTTGAATTATCAATGGTAAACAATAGCCAAATCGACGAAGAGGTATGATCCTAGCTGTTTTTAGATTTACACTAATTCTTTGTTATTTCCTTAGATGTGTACACTGACCTTTAAAATGCAATGGGGAATCTTTTCTAAGGTTTTAGAATGATAAAATGTAGAGTTCTGACAGAGGAATCCAATTTGCCTTGATACAATGAAAGCACAGGTCTATAGGTCAATTATGGCAGAATTCTACCGATTGCGGTAGAATGAAAGGTCAATTGTGATAAACTGTTAGAAATTGCGGCAACAAAGGGATCAATTGCAGCAATAAAGGATCGATTTTGGTAAACTTCCGTCAATTACGCTGAAATTCCATTAATTGCGGCAAAGTGCAACAATCTTGAAAAATGATTGCAGTTTGGGAATTTGTCTGATAAAATGATCTCTTGGAACAGTGGTTTGATTCTGGAATAGACTTTGGTTGGCACCCTAGACTTCAAATATGTTTGACTTGTTTTGACAGTGTGAAATGTTGGTTTTGCATTTTGAGAACTAATCACAAAAGCAAGCACAATAGACATGGTGTTTTGAAGATCCAAGAATAAAAATGTATGTTCTACAAATTTTCTAAGTTATAAGGTTTTCACGTGGTTGAAATAGAGACAGTCATATTAATCTATGGTTAATTGGCTTTAAGATGAAATATTATAGGCCTAATGCTTTGGATGTCCGTCAACTCACACAACAATTATCATGCTACTAGGACACGAAGATCCATGATGTAGGTGCTCGTGTTTTTGCCTTTCCTAGATATTGTTGTCGTGCTAATGAAGATCTCTTTCATCAACACAATATCCTGGAACACATATGTTAGTAATCTCGGGGGGAAATTCTGCAACCCCTTGCACTATAATAAGACACTTGTTCAGAGGTGAAATGGGTATGTCTCTAATTAACCGGGTTGTAATAAGGTTTGTGGAGTCTATCCAATCAGTTTGTATGTGTGTGACTCACTTAAGAGACTAGTTGACCATGTTGGCTACTTAGGGATACAAGTCACCCAATCAACACACCTTGCCCGAGCTTGGCTAGAAATAAGATAGAGCTTTGTCCTACGTCTTGTTTATATACCAATCAGAAGGATTACCAGTTTAAGGTTGTCCTATGAGGAAGAAGCACTTTCCCTAGACATGCCTCTCTAAAAAGTGTAAAGGTTGTTATTCTAACATATTGTGCAAGCACACCAAAGACTCAAGATGAAAGGTTAATTGTTTAAGCACCAAAATATCAAATGTGAACTGAGATGTCATCCATACATGCATGCGATTTCAATTTTAAGCCCAAACCAAATGATGATTGCTTGTTCAAGTTTAGATGCACCAAATGCAAAGATTCTTTGCCTTGTTCAATTATTAACCACCACGCCAATTTTATGCACCAAATCAAAAGATGAGATTTTTTTGTTTGGGCATATAATATTATTTTTAAGCACCAAAAGGAAAAATGAATCAATTTTAGATTTGGTGAACTTAAACTGTTTCCACGCCACAAGCTATCAAGAAACTATTAGTACCAAAAAAATCTTATTCTTCAAAGCAATTAATATTTAGAAACATCAGAATTATTAATACCATTAAGGCTCATGGTAACTATGTATTTGGCTGCAAAACGCTTGAGAGAATCAATATACCTGCTGAAGGATTCACTTTGATCTTCATTTGTGATTGCTAAGGTTATCTTTCAGTGTGTGTAGTAATGACAGACTCTTCTTATGGATGCTTTTCGTGACCTAAATCCCAGGGTGCATCTGATTATCTTTTTTTCCATATGTCATTTGTTTAGTCCTGTATAGAAATTGAGAAAAATCTGATCTAACCAATAAAATGATGAAACAGAGCAATTGTGAAATAATTATGACAGTTGTGAAATAGGATCTGCAATTGTAAAATTCTTTTGTCATATGAAAATTCTTCTGTCATATGTGAAACAATGTTGTCAATTGCAAAATTATTTCGTCGATTGCGAAATAGTGCTAGCAATTGCAGAATTATTCCGTTGATTGTGAAACAATGTTGTCGATTGTGAAACAGTGCCTGAACCAGAGGCTCGAAAATGATAGAAGTCAATTATGAAAAACAATAAATAATTGAAAAATTACAAAGAGAAATTGTGGTAATAAACAAGGTGATTGCGATAAACTTTCTTCAATTGCAAAATTAGAAAATTTATCAAAAAATAAAAATAAAAAATGAAACTGCGGTTGTACGGCTGAGGCTGGGAAATTTTGTTTGTCATCTGCAAGTGATTATAAGGTTGTTTGATTCATGTCGAGTTCACCAAAATTTAGACACCCCAAAGTGGACAGACTTGCGACCATACTTTAAATTACTAATTTCTCTCTATTAATTAATGGTTTTTTAATCATTAATTAATCATCTTATTTCATCTAAATCCAATCATCTAATCATTCAATCATTTCCCCAAAATTAAATAAATAATTAATTTTATTTAATTAATAAACCTTAATTAATTAATTAAATTAAATGTCCTAAAGTTTAAAAATCAAATATTTAAACTTATTAATTTATTCTTCTAATTAAATTAATTCCATTAAATTAATTTAATTTCACTCAAATATTCAATTTTAAATCAAAATAGAATTGAATTATCTCATGTTTGAGTATTTTAATTTCTAAAATTAAATAAATACTCAAATAAGTCAACTCTTTGTATCCAAGAGGTAACTCCAATTCAACTCTTCAGTTCCAAGAGGTAACTCCAATTCAACTCTTCAGTTCCAAGAAGTGACTCCAAGCCTTCTCTTCAGTTCTAAAAGGCAATTCATAATTGAATTTTCAGTTAACTAAACTATCCCCTCTTTTCTTCAGTTAAAGAGGTGGAGTTTACTGATTGATTCTCCAGTTCCTTTTGATCTCAACCATTCATTCTCTAATTTCTGGGATCGATCTCATCCGACCAAATCATTTTCCATATTCTATATAATCAACCTTTCTCAACCATTTGAAGGATCCATGATTTCAAGCTTTGTACACAATTACTCTGCATGATTCTTGTATGAGGCATCGAGGGAAGTAATTCACATTGATCTCATTTTCTCAACACTCCCAAGTCACAAACACTGTCAATACCAATACTGAGCACCATTCATACAACATTTCAGAAGGAGTAGAGAGAAGCAATAAAAGATTCAAGCATTATGGTTTGCATTCATTTGTTCTCCTCTATTTTTCTTGTTATTTTATTATCCATAGGTTCGTTCTTAGTAGTTTTGATTGTTTTCCCCCATTGCAAATTAGTACTACTAACCCTCGTCTAACTGTGCAAAAATGAATATATACAACTCCTAATCAGCCATCATTGTAAGATCCTAACATGGTGCATTTCAGAAGAGTGAAAATATTTGTGGGTACTAATTCCCACTGTGTTTTTTCACTCTAACCAAGATGATGATGGAAAGAGTACAAGTGGAGGATCTTTCTGGAATACTTGTTCCATGGACAAGCAAGAAGAAAAATTGTATCTCTCAATCTGCTGCAGAAGTTGAGTATGTTGCAGCACCTATCAATTATACACAAATTGCATGGATGAAGTAGATCCTAGAAGGTATCAACGAGAAGGTAACTGAACCTGTGACTATCTACTGTGATAATACAATTCCAATTAATATTTCAAAGAATCCATTAATGCATTCTAAGACTAAACATATTGCAATCAAGTATATTTTCTTAAGAGAGCAAGTGCAGGAAAATGTAGTCAAGTTGGAATATGTGCGAACCAAGGAGTAGTTAGCAGATATATCCACTAAACCATTACCTAAATATACTTTTGAATATCTAAGAGGTAAGTTAGGTGTTATTACCCTACCTAAAAGATATTAAGATGTTGTTTTAAGCATCAATCCAGTGGACTCATTGAATATATTTCACTATTGGGTTGATGTTAAAAAGGACTACTCCTTAGGGGGAGCAGTCAAAGGCTAAGTAAAGATGTTACAATAGTAGGTGACCTATGTTTCACCTTTGGCATTATTTTCAAAGGGGGAAAAGATCAGAAGAAAGAGAATAACTAGAATAGGTATAAAGGAGAAGATCAGAAGAAGGCTTTGAAGGAGAAGGCCAGAAAGATCAATACAATAAGTTTGGTGCATCAACTTAGAGGGAGCAACTGTTATCAGATCAATATGGTGTTACCATAAATGCCAAAGGGGGATATTTTTGGCATAAATAATGCACAAAATATTGAGTGTTTCTTGGTACAGGTTTGATGACAGGAGGATCAGTTCTTGTGTTGTCATTGATGTCAACTTGGTGTTGTATTGGTTGACAATGTTCCTGATGTTCTGCTAAGTATTTGTGCATATGAATTATGTGTTGCAACAGGAATTGGAGTGTCTGATCATGGTTGGAGACTCGGGGATGTCTCTAGATGAATTATGTATGATCTCATATGTTGGGAATAAACATGGAGCAAGTTATGATTGATTGAAAAGAAACAGGGCAGAAAGAAGAACATACAGTGAATAATTTGATTGTTCTATCAAATCGGTATGAATCCAAGTGTTGTGGTCATGATATGTTTATCTTGACTAGGATATGTTATTTATACTATGATCACAAAAGTATTGGAGCACCGGAAGGCATCATTTGAGTTGACAGAAGATCATTATGTGCCTTATAGCTAAATGTTTGAACTGGTTTGAGAATTTGGTGCTAGATCAGTGTGCGGTGATGATGTGATCAGTTGCAGTGGATGTTTATATGATCTAGGTGTCAAGGTGACATGGAATAATAGATTTTTAATAATTAAATTCTATTTCATTGCTCGAGGTGATCAAATTTAATCAAGTTTTGGAAGCGTGTTGAAGAAGTCAAAAAGGTTTGATTGTTCTTGTTTCAAGTCAATGTGTGATGAATCATACGGCCGACCTGAGTTTGCTAGCAAATGTTCTAGATTGGTAACACATTTTTGGGTTCAAGAATCGGGTGAGAAAGATTGTAATATGTTTTGTAAGGCGACTAAATGCCCTAATGGACATGTAATGTATATATGTAAATAAATGCTACTTGAAAGAGTAGATCGTGGATGCCAAGGTGCAGTTGAGTGAAGATTGTTTGCAAGAATCAGAAGTGTTATACTTAATTGGATCTGAACAAGCAAAGGATATGTGCTACACCCAGACCATTGTACTTGTTGAATCCTAATAGGTTCTCAATAAAATCCATTAATCAGGTAGACTTTAATAGGTCTGATTTGTAAATCCTTTACCCAGGTGACTCTTTAACTAGGGTTTAAATCCATTAACAAGGTTACACCTAACAAGGTAAATCTCCTAATAGGGCCATAGATAAATCCCTAAATTGGGTGAATCCTAATAGGGTCTGCTCCTAAGCCGACATCATTTTAAGCTCCTAACAAGGCGCATTTCAGAAGCGTAAAAATATTTGTGGGTACTAATTACCACCATGGTTTTTCCCTCTAACCAAGGGTTTCCAAAGTAAAATATTGGTGTAACTTTTTTGCATGTTTGGATGGTTGCACTTGTCTCTTTGTTTATTGTTGCATAATGTTTAAATTGTATGAATGTTGTTAATGTGTTGAATGAATTGGTGAAATTTTTTGATCTAATAGATGAGTGATTCTGATAGATTAGTGATTCACCCCNCCCCCCCCCCCCCCCCCCCCCTCCCACCCTCTCAGTAATCTTGGACCTTATAGTATTAAAAAATATTTCAGTAGGTGTGGAAAACCTTGGTAAGGAAATATTAGAATTTTTTGTTGGAAGGTTTGTTGAGGAAATCATGAATTTTGAAGAAGATAACCAGGAGATGGAGGAGTCCATATGGCCCTATAATAATGAAATTGTCTTAGAACAAGGGGTAATTAGAATGGGAAGAGAGAGTGATTTTTGTAAGGATATGTTGGTATTGAAGGGGGAAAATATGAAATCCATAAGGGAACAAGACTCAACACTCTGTATTACTAAACTAGGATTGCTAGATTCACCTTCAAATACAATAGGTGATAATCTCTCTCAAGAAGAAATAACTAGAAAAATGGAAATGAATATGGAAATATTAGGATAAATAATGGAGGAAATCATTTATTTCCATGATGAATTAAGGAAGGAGTTGATATGTTGGTACAATTTGAAGAAATAAAACAATGCTAAAGTCCTATATTTTAATGAAATAAATTCTAACGAGCCTAGATCAAAAGAAAATGTAAATGAAACAACATTAAATAATAACCTAGCTCTACCTCTGGTCAAGTCATCCATTGACACCAGTCAAAACCCTCTTGAGTTAGAGGCAGTCTTTAGCATCATGTGAATTCATCAAAATCTAGATAAAGATGTTATTGGGGAAGGGATTGGAGGAGAATACTTTGAACACTTGGATAAGGACTTTTTTTTGTCATTTATTGAGAAAGTAAACAATGACTGGGAAGGGGATGTAATGTTCAAAAAGGAGTTTCCTATGAGACAATACATTTCGGTGGAAGTAGATGAATATATAGAAATGCAAATGGTGATTGAATTTATCCAAACCTTTAGTGAACAAATTATGAAAGAGATGGAAGAAGAGGGGTCGGAGCAGGGTAAGGATCAGACATATAAACAGGTGATTGAAGAGTCAAACAAAAATAAAGGAAAATTAGGAATTTATACAATAATTATAGGAATTGATGGCCCAAATTTTGGAAAATAGAACAAAAAGGCAGGAAGGAAACCTCATGTGGAGTTAAGGAATATGGACGAGGAAGCAGAAAATCAGGCAAAACTAACTAATATATTTCAGGTAGGGAAGGTGAAGCTCCTTCCGAAAGAGAAATGAAACTCACTACTTGGAATGTTATGGTCTTAAATGTCCCTAACAAACAACGAATCTTGTTAAAGTGAAACTTAAATCTTCTAAAATCATAAATCTTTCTCATACAAGAAACAAAACTAAATAAAGAAGAAATGAACAAATTCAACTGGAAGTTAGGTCTATTAAAAAGGGAGAGTGTATGTGTGGATAGTGCTTCTAGAGGTCTAGCTATGTTATGGGATCCAAGAAATTTTAATATTGAAATTTTTATTAAATTATCTAAATGGATGGGAGGTGAGGTGCGTAGTGTCAAGAGTGTTCTAAACATCTTCTTAATTAATGTATATGGTCCAATAAGAACAAACTTTAAAAAAGACTTATGGAAGGAAATTGAAGAATATTGTAATCTTTATAAAAATAAGAATTATATTTTTGGAGGTGAATTTAATGCAATTATGAATATTAGTGAAAAAGTGGTGGGATTCATCGAGAATATCAATCACTAAAAGATTTCAGAGAATGGATAAATAGAAACAACATTATTGATATCAAAATGAATAATGACATATTCACTTGGAACAATAGGATGGTAGGATTTTGTAATATAGCTGAAAATTTGGATAGATTCATGCTCTTAGGAAACTTAGGTACCTTCAATAATACACTTTTAGCTTCAATTCTCACAACCTCTCGCTTGGATCACTTTCAGCTTAGACTAGATATTTGAAGAAAGAAAATCGTCTAGGAATCCTTTCAAATTTAAAAATATGTGGTATCAATATAAAAAAACTAGGCTTGGTAGACGAATGGTGGAAGGAAGGAAATCTCGAAGGATAAAAAAAAATTTCTACTTTGTATCAAGATTAAAGGCTCTAAAAATAAAAATTCTAAATTGGAATAGTACACATTTTAAAAATATCTTTACAAAAAAAATAGAGGTGGAAAAGAAGATTCAAGATTTAAATGAGGAAGTAATAAGATCTAGTATGAATAACGTCAACTATGAAAAAATAAAAAGTTTTGTTAGAACAATATGAGGATCTACTCTCTAAAGAAGAGATTACTAGAAACAAAAGTCCAGAGAGACATGGCTTTCCGAAGGAGACAGAAATATAATTTTTTTTAACAACAATACAAAATATAGAAGACGGGTAAACATGATCCTAAAAATAAAGAACGAGAGGGGAGAAATCATAGAAAATCCCCATGACCTTGTTAAGGAATTTGTTAATTTTAATCAAGATACTTTAAACAACAAAAAATTCTCTGATTTGAAAGCTCAACAACAACTATGAAACAATATCCCCAAGTTGATAACTACAAAAGATAACAAATATCTTAACAAAGAATTATCTATAGAAGAAATCAAGGCAGCTCTTTTCCAATTACACCATGATATAGCTCCAGGACCTTATGTTTTTACGGTAGGATTTTTTCAAAAGTGTTGGCACTTTTTAGGTACTGAGCTATGGGAGGCAATAGAAAATACTAGGAAATTAGGAAGGCTAATTCAGGAAATTAATAACACTTTGCTTACACTGATACCCAAAAAATCTAACACTGAGGAACTTGACAATTTCAGACTTATCTCCTTATGCAACACAATTTCTAAGATCCTATCCAAAACCCTTGCTAATATGCTAAAGCAATTTTCACCATAAATTATTTCTGAAGAGCAAATTGGTTTTGTCCTAGGGAGATCAATTTTTTATGGTATCATAATAGTGCAGGAATTAATCTAGTAAGTTCAATATAATAAAGAACCCAACATGCTTATTAAACTAGACATTCAAAAGGCTTACGACAAAGTAGACTAGAAATTTATTTGTAAGTATCTTGGAGCATTTGAGTTTTCAAGACAATGGGTCAACCTTGTTTTTAGTTGTATATCTACTTCCAAGATCTCTTTACTACTCACTGCTGCACCAAAAGGTTTTTTTGATATATCTAGGGGATTGAGGCAGGGGGATCCTATATCCCCCTTTCTTTTTATAATTATGGAAGAAGATTTTTGTAGATCAATTATGAAAGCAAATTAGCAAGGTCTTATTACTGGTATTAAAGTTACAGAATCATAAATTTGTTGATGATACCATATTACTAGGTAAAAGTGCAAAATCGAATGCCCAAAATTATAAGGAAATTTTAACCTTATACACGAAAGCATCATGTCAGAGAGTCAGTGCAAATAAATCTAGGATATTCTTCCATAACACTAGTAGGAGTCTTGAAGATAAAATTTATCAAATTCTTGGTTACAAGAAATGAGAATTTCCTTGTAGATATCTAGGCATGTCCTTGGATAGAGGTAGAAGGACTAACAAATTGTGGGACCCGTTAACTAAGAAAATGGAACAAAAAATAGAAAGTTAGAAAGGGAAATGGCTATCCAATGTTGGACGGACTATCATGAGTAAGTCAGTACTCTCAACCATTCCCACATATCAAATGTCATGCTTACCCTTACCCCAAGGTGCTAAAGATAAACTAGAAAAGAAACTAAGAACCTTCTTTTGGAAAGGGGTTTCCAAAAACAAGAAGATGACATTAATAAAATGGGAAAATCTTTGTAGACTTCTCAATGTGGGTGGTCTTGGCATTAAAAATATAAGATGGTAGAATTTGGCATTAGGGGATAAAATTGTATGGAAGATATATCAAGAACCTAATAGTAAGTGGGTTAGGATCCTCATAAATAAGTATCTGCAATCCAACTACCCTAATAGCATATTCATAACCAAAAACCCACCTAAAGGATCTAGATCCTCAAACTTTATCTTAGATTATAGAGAAATTATCAGAGAAAAACTCACTTGGGATATAGGTGTAACACCCCAAAATTGGCATCTTGCAACTCTAACCAATTTTGTTACATTTGTCATTCTTCTTAATCATCAAAGTCCTATTGTACTAGACAATTCTGAGTTTTGACTGACTCTACTCAACCTGAGTGTCAAATGTAGAAAATCCTAAATCTGCATTAATCATACATTATATTTAATTCCTAAATATCAATCAATTAGCTAAACAAACCCTATGATTGAATTAATTTAATTATAAAGTCCTAGCACTTTAATTAAATTAAATTCACCCCTTTTAGCTAAAACACATAAAAACAAATTAAATAATATTTAATTATTAAATAAATATCCTCATTTCAATAATTGAATTTAATTATTCAGATAATTGAGAAAAACATATTTATGAGGTCATACTTTATTTATTTAATTAAATATTCTCTAAAAAATCTTCTCTTCAGTTCAGAAGTAGAAACTTTGAATTAACTGTGCTTTAAAGAGAAAGAAAACAATTAAAATCAAAAGAAAACAGTTGAAATCAAAGAAAGAAAATAGTTAAAGCAAAGAGAAAACAATTCATTGTTTTCTTTTAAAGAAAACTTGCTAATTTGAACTGGCTTTTCTATCTGTTTTATTTCAAAAAGGAAACTTTCTATTATGAGCAGACTCTCAGTCTATAAAAGAGCTCCCATTTCTCTTTCAAACCCCCATTCATTTTTATGCATTGTTAGAATAACAAATTGCTGCTACATTTCATCATCTCATTTTTAGTTAAAAGCTCTCATTTGCAATAGATTAATGTCAATTTCTTAGATTAATTGCATTGCAATCATGTCTTAGTTTAATCTCATTTCAATTCTTAGATTAATCTTGCATCTTTCAATTCTTAGATTAATCTTGCATTGCATTGCATCCATGGAGAGAAATCCTTCATTCTTAGATTGGTCTATGGTTGTGAGACTCTCGTTCAGAGAGCTATTTGAAACCCCGTCTAGATAGAAGGCAATAGGTCGAATCATACAGGCATGCAGGATGAATAACTCATACTCACTTCTGTACGTGACTGATGAACAAGGACTATGTTTAAGTGTATGGTTGAATAGCAAGGCCGAATTTAACATATACATTTCTGGTGCCCACCGTGGGGCTTGAAAATTTACTTTTTGGCCTCATTTTTTACACTTTTTGATCAATTCTAGTTTTTGTCCGTACGGCTCCATAATGAAAGTTCACGCAAAATTTCTCATATAGCCGTGCGAAGTTTTGCAAGTACATGCATTTCTTTGCGCGCTTTGATGTGTTTCTTCATGCGAACCATAATACTTCTTTGTGCGACATTTGACACCAGTGATTTATAAATTTCAGTTTTTGATATCTCTGTTTCTGCTGATTTCTGACCACTAATGGTTTCTATTTGCTGTTGACTATGTTTTTCTGGTTTTATCTCTAAAACAGCTTAACGGTGGTTTGCAGGATGCTAAAATGAAGAAAGAAATTACAAACTACTGATGTATTTATTGCAGGACACTTTTTGAAGACATACGTGTTGTCACAAAACTCTCATGTCTATTTTTTTTAATAGTCAGGACACACTTCGGTTGGTGCTTAAAATGAATCATTGTCTTGCGTGATTGAAGTGTTTTCTAGTTTGTAATTCCAAGAACTATATGAACGTATCCTCTCCCCTCGCCTTCATGGATCTTGGGTGTAAGAGAAATTCATATGATTCTTCTAGTGTGGCTACCTCCCAAGAGCTTTAACAGAGCCAGTGAGAGTGGATGCCCAACCGGTAACAGGCTAAAGCCAAGCCCTTCCAAACCAGTATATAAAAAATTCCATTGTGATTAATCTCATAATGGATAGGTGTGAATTTGTTGTGGCAACCAAAATCTCCTCTGATACCCTAGTGGTGTGTTAAAGTCCCAACATCGTTAAGGTGAAAGCCTTGCTTTGAAAGGATTGGGAGAACCCCCTTTATTGGGAAAATGACTTGATCACAACCACCTGAATAGATGTCCTTATTACAAACTATTTTTATAGTATCCAAAAACCCTCTATCTGTTGGCACGGAAGATCAGAGACCGACTAAGACGCCCCACACTTTTACGGCTCTTAGTAGAGACAACAACCCTTTGGGAAGCAATTCCTTTGGGGTTTGAAGCTTGGTGTGCCTGAGAAGTGAGTGCACATGTAAGGAGGAGCCCGTGCCTCCAAGCTTCTAAGTTGTCCGCTATGAGTAGGCGTAGCTAAACTTTAGTTCAAGTGGGGATTCAACAGATACTGCCCAGCTATCCAAGGATTGTGATGTGTTTGTTCTGGTACTACAAACATTATGTTTGATGTGTTTTGCGTGGGTGTATCATTTAAACAATCGAAACAAATGTCAAATCACACAAACTGTCAAACTTGAACATGTCCAAAACAATCTGTAACTCAAACTATCTGTCAGAAAACAACATGATCTTGTCTCGAGAAACGTAATATGGTCTTAATTGTCATCTTTTGTAGAGTTTCATTTGTCAAAAATGCCAAGTCTCGCGTGAAATTTTGCCTTCTTCGCATCATTATCTGAGAAATTCATGTGACAGACTGGAAATCGTCGCATGACATTTTGTAATCTTGTTGCAGTCTTTCACCAGTTTTGTCAGTTTTATCCACCAGTCTGTCATCATATTTCGCGTGGTACTGCATAGTCTCGCGCGAGCCTGTGAGAATCTTCGCGCGTGCACATACTTCTTCATGCGAGTCTAAAGCATTTTGTCAAAATAATGAGTAATTTCTCATTTGTCCAGTGTCTTTCTGCTAAATCTAATCTCGGTTCTGGGTCTGTTTATCTATCTTCTATCTGCACATAGTCTGCAACTTGGTTTCTTGGGTTGAGAATTACGTGATTCTTGCTTAAACTGGTCTTGTCTTATATATTTTTGTCTATTTCTATTGTTTCGTCATGCCTTGTGTTACGATAGTCATCTCTTGGTTGTTCTAGCCTCATTTTTGACGATTTGCACCAAGGATACTTCACCTTTTGGCACTTTCTTTGCATTTACTTTGAGACAGTTTCAAGTGTGTCCCTAGTTCACATCCCTTGTACAATATTTGTCTATGACTGTTACAACTCGAAGTGGAAAAATATTCCCTTCAATCAATCAAGACAAATCTATACTTTCCACACCATTTCCAGCTACATCTAGTGAGGAATCATCTCGATCTCCCTCTCTGGTACTTTGACCTTACATCAAATGATCATTTCCAATGTATTTTAGTCTGGTTCAAATCCCTTTGTTCCAAGAGGATCCAAATTCTGAAAACACTCAACCTTCTCATACTGAATCTTTACACATTGAACCCTTGCATTCTAGCAAGATGGCAGATCGTGACCAATTAGGTGAGCATAGCAAAGATGATCTCTCTAAAACCAGGGGTAAATTCTCTTTTCAAGACCCTCCTCTTGATGAAGAGAAAGAAATAACCCAAGGGGATATCTTAGACACTCACAATAATAAAAACTTCATGAGAATGATGGCCATCCTAATGAAAGAAGAGAAGGAGAAATACCTTCTCGAATTGGCCAACCAAGGAGCCAAACTCCCCTTCGATTACAAGGTAAAGACACTTGTTGAGAAAGATGAAGAAACTAAAAACTCTCACTTGCAAAAGCAAATGCAATGCATGCAAGAGAAACTCATTCAACTCATGAAGGATAAAGACAAACCCACTACGCAGTTCACACTAGAAAGTATTTGTCCATTCATGTTTGATAAGAGTCTATGCATGCCTCCTTTTCCCAAAGGAAATGAACTTCTCACGTATGATAAATACTTGGGTACCTCTGATCCCCAAGATCATTTGAGAGAGTTTGGTGCTCTCTCTATGGAGTTCATACATGATACAACCTACCTCATGCATCTCTTTCCACATAGTTTGGGAGGATCAACTACAGAATGGTTCTCTAGGCTACCAAATGGCATCAAAACTTTTGACAAAATTGCCACCTTGTTTCTGCAACACTATTCTCACAACATCCAACATCCGGTTCACATCCGAGATCTTTGCAACTTGAAACAAAATCATGGGGAATCCTTCTTAACATTTCTCCAAAGATGGAGACAACTCTATACAAGATATTCTCGCAAAATACCCGAATCTAAAAAGTTGGACATATTTCTCGACAATCTTCTTCCCAACTTTGGGTATCAAGTATAGTTGCAAGGTCCTTTAACCTTTGATGACATGATTAAGCAAGCTGTGAGAATTGAGACGTTTATGGTTAAGAAAGGAGAACTGACCTTGCACAAGGAAAATAAACAAGGGTCTTCCTCCTCAAGCAAAGATAAACCCAAATTTCCCAACAAGAACCAGAATGTTGTGAATGATGGAGTTGTAGACA
>MU223320.1:826207-838465 GCA_018584345.1 Thuja plicata | reverse complement strand
AGAACAGAGAGGAGATTAGGAGAGATTAGATTGAGACATAGCTCTCAGTCATTAACAAAATTACATGAACAAAGGACAGAAGCTGTCTGATTCTTCTTCAATTTGCTGCATGTTGTTTTCCTTGTCTTTGCTTGCGTTTCTGCTTGGGCACCTCTTCAAACACTTCTTTGTCTCGCATCTCCTTAGGCCTTGCTAAGTCCTCAACAATAGATTTTAGAGTCTGCCACTTTCTTGCAATATCCTTTTGGTAGGTTGTTTTGTCAACATTACCCCACCGAGTGAGGAAAGGAATGCGACCATAGTTGAATCCCTCCTTTAGCTCTGCAAAACACTCACTGTAGTCAAATCCTTGACCTGGAGCAGCCCACTCTAATATTGAGTCTAGGCCAAGTAGTAAGTCTGGGTCGAAGAGGAGTTCAATGATGCGCTTGACCTCACTCTCTAACTCACCAAGCTATAGTGCCCAAGCCACTACCAATGAGATGATGTCCACATTAGATCTGCGCTTGGAAAATTGCTCTTGATATTGGATTTCAAGAATGTTTTGGATAGCCATAGCCAAGACATGATTCTTCATGTTCAGCAAACCCATAATTCTCTCAACACTGGCAGGGCCTTCCACTGCTTTTTACTGCTTATTAGTTCTAACCGAGAATGTGGCCTCCATTTCTATCACTGCATAAAACTGAATGAGCAAAGATAGATGATAATGGTGAAGACCAAAGGTGGTTTTAAACTACTCTCGAGGTGGAGTGAGAGCAAAGAAATCGGTCTAATCAACTAGCAGATAGTCTTAATCGGGCATCTTTCCTAAAGCAGAGTGTTGTCCAGTTGGATCCATCCAAGGAATAAAATCTCTGTGATCAGCAGGGGTTCTGAAAAAATCTTAATTTTTCCTTCATAAACTTGAAATATGCAGCCTGAGCTTTATCATCGCACAACAGTTTGTGTGGTTTGAGACCTGTCTTAATCTCCCTTCAAAGATTCAGACATCCACTTGCAGTAGTCACATCAATCATTCCAGACTGTAGGATAGTAGATTCACATCCTTGCAAAGTCAATAGAGATTCAGGTAGCAGTCTGCATCACAAAAAAAAATTTAGCAGCAAAAAATCTCTTATGGTAGAAGTTCTAAACAAGGTTCACAACTCATTAAAGGACTAGTTGCCCATTTGGAGATAATGTCAGCCTCCCTATTTCCTTCTCTCGGGATATGGGTTATTTTAAAGTCTGAAAATGAGTGTCAGAGATAGGATATCTCTTCAATCATATTTTTGAGGTGCCATGCATTGGCTACCCCATTTTTAATTGCATTTACAATTATTTGTGAGTCACCTTCTAGGTGAATTTGCTGAAAGTTCATTTTTTTTGCCACTTGCAAAGCCAACAATGCAGCTCTAGCTTCCACTTCATTGTTAGTTCCTCTAATAAGTCTTTGGGAAACAAGTGCCAGAATATTCCCATTGTTGTCTTTGACAACAACACCAGCACCTGAGGGTCCCAGATTGCCTTTTGAGGCTCCATCAAAGTTTAATTTAACCCACCCCGGGCCCGGTTTGTCCCACTTAAGTTCAGCTCTAATTTTATTCCGTGCTTGCTCATCTTTAATGTTACCATTTCTAAATTTCAGGCTTGGCCAGTTGCAATGTAGTTTCCTGTCAGCCTTAATGTATAGCATACTTCCTGTGGAAGTAATCAGAGCAGCTTGAGTGGTCTCCTCAATAGAACTTAAAATACTGGCTTTAATGCTTGAAAGGGGTCTCTCCTTATCTTGGAAGATACGTTTGTTTTGTTCTTTCCAAATCTCCCAAATGATAATGGAGGGGGAGGCCTTCCATAGACCAGATAAGGCAGTGTTCTTTTGAGGGATTGGCCAGCTTTGAAACACCTCTTTGATACCCTGCTGTATAGGACCAATCATGCTTAATTTTTCCTTGATCAACTCCCAACATTCTGCTGCAAAGGGACAATGAACAAGTAAGTGATCTACATCTTCCTGAGCTAAATAACATAGAACACAATGGGTTGGGCCTTGGAGGCCAAAATGTTTCCTTCTTTCGGCTGTTAAAATTCTCCTCTGCACTGCTAGCCATGCAAAAGTTCCTGCCTTTGGAAAGCAATGTCTATCCCAACAGAGATTAGTGTACCATGGTAATATATCATCCTCTTCCTCTTGGGATAAGAACCCAAGTTTAATCGAGTATGATCCACTCTTGGCTTTACACCATATTAACTTGTCGATTTTATCCACCCTTGTAAAACTCCTAGTTTTGTAAAGATCTTCCATAAGGCCTCTTTGTTGGGCTGTGAGATTGAGATCATCCAAAAGTTTCCATTGCCACATTGGTCCAATAGGGGAGTCCCTACATTCCATGTAGTCTGCCACCTTCGTGCCCCAACTATCAATGAAGAGAGTTCTCAAAACATCAAATCTTCTATCTTCTTTTAAAATTGGGTGATTGTTCCAAGAATCATCCCAAAACAAGGCATTGTGTCCATTTTCGACATGCCATGAGACATGTTTGGAGATGATGGTTCTACAATCTAGTAGATAATTCCAAATTGCAGAGCCTCTGGGGGGATTTACAATAGTGAGGATTCTCTCATCTTGTGGAGAATCTAAATATTTAGATCTGAGAATCTTGACCCATAAGCTATTCGGTTGACTGCAAATGATCCAAACCAGTTTAGCCCCTAGTGCCAAGTTCATCTTTCTCCAATCCTTCAGACCAATGCCCCCATGTTGTTTACATTTACAGATCTTATCCCAAGCTATAAGGGGCCATTTATCACCTTCTTCTACCTCGTTCCATAAGAATTTCCTCATTCTTTTGACAATGGCATCTAACACTTTGTGTGGGATCTTAAAACAACTCATGGAATAAATTGAAATGGCAGACACCACTGCTCAAAGTAAAAGATTTCTGCTTGCCGAAGCGAGCCATCTGCTTTTCTAGCCCTCCATCTGATTGAAGCATGAGTCCATTAGGTGCTTCCATAAATGAGGCTTAGAGGCCCCATCAAATAAAGGCACTCCAAGATATTTGCTCGGGAGCTTACCTATTTTGATTTGAAGAATTTCACTGATTTATTTTTTTAGATTTTTGGCTGTGTGAAAGAAGATCTCTGATTTTTGCCAATTGACATTTTGACCCATGGCTCTGCTATAATGATCTAAGGTTGACTTGATGACCCAAGCTTTAGCAAGTGAAGCTACCCCAAGGAGCAGATTATCATCCATGAATTGCAGGTGAGTGGAGGAGGGAATACCCTCTGCAATCTTTACCCCTTGCCAATTGCCTGCTAATCTCTTGCTAGTGATAAGTCTACCCAAGACTTCAGCCATAATGATAAATAGAAAGGGGGCAATGGGGTCCCCCTGTCTTATGCCCTTGGAGGTTTCAAAGAAGCCTTGGGTGCTGCCATTTACTAGGATTGGGAATCTAGGGGTGTTGATGCAGCTTGCAATCCATTTGACCCAACCATCTGCAAAGCCAAATCTTGTAAGTAATTTAAGGAGAAAGTCTCTGTTAACATGGTCATAGGATTTTTTGACATCTAGTTTGATCAGCATTCTGTTAACTTTTGCTGCTTTGATAGTATGGATAGCTTCATGTGCAATGATGACGCCTTCGAAAATTGATCTTTTGGGGGCAAAACCACTTTGTTCCTCGGAAATAATATGCTCTAGAATGTGTTTAAGCCTATTAGCTGCTACTTTGACTATTACTTTGTAAACTGTATTACATAAATCAATCGGTCAAAAATCTGAGAATGAATTGGTAGCAGATTTCTTAGGGATTAAGGCAATGAATGTATTATTGAAGTCCTTCAGAATTAACCCTTCTGCACGAGATTCTTCAACCACTTGTTTTAAATCTTCCCCTAAAATGTCCCTTGTTTTTTGAAAGAAAAGTGTTGGGAAGCCATCTGGCCCAGGGGCTTTATCCCCTCCCATATCAAATAAAGCTTTCTTTACCTCCTCCAAGGAGACATTGCACATAAGCTTTGCATTCTGTTCTGGAGTGATAATAGTAGGGATGAGATTAAACAATCCTTCATCCTCTTGACTATGGGGCTGCAATTCATTAAAGGTTTCATGGAATAAGTCAATAGCTTCTTGGTTTATAATCTTTGGATCTGAGGTGGTTTCACCCTGCTTTGTGTTGATAGTAAAGATTTTATT
The DNA here is from genome assembly GCA_018584345.1 of Thuja plicata. Classification (NCBI taxonomy): domain Eukaryota; kingdom Viridiplantae; phylum Streptophyta; class Pinopsida; order Cupressales; family Cupressaceae; genus Thuja; species Thuja plicata. The sequence continues at coordinate 834,279 of MU223320.1, read as the reverse complement.
TCGAGCTCTTCTAGCTTTGACCGATTTGTGAAAGAACTTAGTATTACGGTCCCCTTCTTTTAACCAAGTCTCACAAGATTTTTGCTTCCAATGGATCTCTTCTTTGGCCAACACTTCTTTATATAATTGGAGAAGAGATTGTTCCTCTAAATAAGAGTCATCATCCATACCCTGGGATATTATTTTTTCATTTAGGGATTGCAGACTTTGTTCTAGCTGCTACTTTTCAACAAAAATATCTTTAAAGACATCTCTGTTCCAGATTTTAAGTTGTTCTTTAATAAATTGAAGCTTTTTAAAGAAGATGAAGGACTTATTCCCTTCCCATTCAGGGGAATTTTTCCACCAAAGATCCATGTTGGTGTAGAAGTCAGCTGATCTAATCCACATGGCTTCAAATTTAAAAGGAGATCTTTCAGGGGACAAGTCTTCATGGATGTTACATATAATCGGATAATGGTCAGACCCTGCAATTGGTAGGATGTCGGCATTGCATAACCAGTCATGTTCCTCCCAATTTCCCACTAGGAAAAATCTGTCTAATTTCTCTGCTATGTTTGTGAACCCTTTTCTTCTGTTGGTCCATGTGTAATTTCCGGATCTAAAATCCAATTCTGATAATCCATTGTTTAAAGCAAAGGCAAAAAAGTCATTTTGACTTTTAATTTGCCACCTTTTACCACCTTTTTTTCTGACGGGTTGAGAATGGCATTGTAATCCCCTCCTAAGATGAAGAGATCATCTTTTTTTTCCATGAGGTGATTGGATAAGTCTATCCATAATGCCTCCTTTTCTAAGGGATTATTAGGGCCATAAATATTGAAAATGTAAAAGCGGGAAAGTAATTGCTTAGAAGTTACCTCTATCCATTGCCAATTTGAAGACTGATTTAGTAAGAGCACCTCTACCATTCTATCATCCCACAGAATGCTAAGACCTCCAAAAGCACCATTAGCCTCAGAGAAAACGCTCTTCCACCTGCTAAATTTATTCTGGAATTGCCTAATATCATCACCTTTGAGTTTGGTTTCTTGATGCAAAATAATATCCGCCCTCGCTTGGTCAAGACCTCTTTTGAGCAAGCGAGATTTTTCAGGGGCATTGCAGCCCCTGATGTTCCACGAGAGGAGTCTCATTGATTTCGAGAAAAGGTGAACCTTTTCCCTGATCTCAACAATTTTGCTTGGTCTGCTGCACAACCAGCCTGCTCCAACATTTCTTTGGTGGTTTTCCTACCTCTTCTTTTCTGCTCTCCTAGTTTGGGTTTCTTGATCAAAGAGACTGAGAGATTTAAGCCTCTTTGTTCTAGAATATTAGGGGTGTCCTCTTCACCCAAATAGTCCCCATCTCCTATATCACTGTAATAACCCAAGCTGGAGGTTGCACCTAAGAGGTTATCTCAACTGTCTCTAGCTTCATTTAAATAATTTTCCAGATTGTGAATGGGTGAGATTTTCTCTTCATGAAAGGGCTCCACATGCTGAAGATGGGCTCTAGGTGAGCAAGATTTGTCCTGAGCATCTTGTAATTGATTAAGAGCTGCCAAGATAGGGTGAAAGCAACTCGTGCAAGCTTTAGAGGAGGACACATGATCAGATTTGGAAACAATCAGAGATGGTGGGGATCCTTCATTGCTACCATGTTCAACAGGTTTGAACTCGGGAGCATCACTATTTAGAGCAAAAGGCTGAGGGGAGGACAGAAAACTCTGTTCCAAATATTTGTCTGGGGAAACTTCGATATCTCTGCATTGAGGTTGTAAGTGTCCCTCCTCATTTTCTGAGATGTGGGCCTCGCATACAACTTGATAGAAAGTCTGATAGTTGAAGTTTGGTTTGCAGCCTCGATCCCCTACAAGTCACCGCTATGGGTTGTTGTCTGGTTTCTGGCCTCTAGGGAATCAGACACAATAAGAGACTGTAACTATTCATCTTTACCAGCCTGAAAGGAAATTGTTCTAGAATGTGTCATGAGAGGAGGCTGAAGCATCTCTTTCACCACTTGGGTGGACAGTGGGCTGCCTGAAACCGGGTGAGGAGAGGCCCGAGGGGAAACCGTTATGATCCTGTGAATTTCCGGATTCCCTAGAGTGTCTGAAGAAGAGTAAGGGCTACTATCTGTGGCTCTATCCAGAATCATGTCCTCTTCGAAGTGGATGGACCATTGTGGTTGATCAGTGTGGCTCACTTCCCATTCCTTTATCCGATCAATGCTTTCGTTGATTTCAAGGCCTTTTCCTTTGCACTGAAGCTTATTGGCTTCAGATAACAAGTTAGCCTTTTCCACCTCTAAGCTTAAACACCATTCCCCATGAGCTATTCCCAGCACAACCATCTCTGGGATTTGGTAGCATTTCTGCATTTTTACTAGGAGTTTAGTGTAGATGTAGAGATCATTTTTATCCACCACTTCTTCTGACTTAAGAAAAAGCCCGATATTGTTTCCTATTAGTTTGAGGGTTTCCTCATTCTTATATTCCTAAGGGAGGTTGATGAGTTTAATCTAGACTGCAATATTCTCCACTTCCTCCTTATCTGGATTAAAGTTTGGTTTCCAGTCACAGATGTAGAAGCCCAGTCCATCCAGTGAGAAAGGGCCCCCCTTCAAAATCCAGTTCTTGTCCTCCTTCGGGGGGCAAATCACCAATATGAACTCATTTCGAAGGGTTTTGAGTTCAAAATTTTTCCCCCAGTTAGAGTCCATCCAGGATTGGATCTTGCTAATAGACGGCCAAGGACCAAGCCATTTCATGAAGAAAGCAACTTCCTATAGATTAATCACTGATTCTACCCATTGAATGTTACCGATAACAATAGAGGAAGCTCTAATGAGGAGGGTGTCATCTACCCTTATTGAGGGTTTCTCAGATTGCTTGACAAACGTAACTCCTGGTTTGGAAGTTCTGGGATCTTTAGGCCACCAGAACTTTGATTCAATCTGCTTGAAGTTGAAGTGATTAGGGATCTTTAGGGATGAGTTTCTTTTCCAATGTGGGGGATTCCTGCTATCCCATCTCCTACCATTCCTGTTAAACTCTTGAGTCCTTGAAGGGTCTTGCCTAGGGGGGTTCCATCCAGTGTGCATCCGCCGGTTATGGCCTCGACCACCATTGAAGCCCCGAGGTTTGGTGTGAAGGTCTTCTTCCATTCCATTTTGCATGCGGACAAATGATAAGTCTCGATGGGGGCCATATGAAATGTGAGTTCTGGGTCGTGCCCAAAACAACCCATTAGGGTTCCCTTGACCAGATCGGTGACCATTCTGAGTGGGGAAGTTAAGACGGCTTCTGTCAAACCTTCTTTCATCATGACAATGGCTGCCTCATCCATTTCTCCCAGAGCCGTTGCCGCTCTCCATTTTAGCATACTGCTTGGTTATATTATCTCTGCAAAAGGCATTGAGATTGATCCTGCAAAATCTTAAGCTATCATGGAAATGTCGCTACCAAAGAATATTAGACAAATGAGAGGACTTCAAGGTTAGTTACAGTTTATCCGATGCTTCATCTCACAACTGGTGGACAAGTCCCAACCATTCACCAAGACTTTACACAAGGGAGTGACTTACTAATGGAACAAGGAATGTGATGAAGGGTTCACACAAATCAAACAGTATCTTGCAAACCCGCCAATATTGATGCCTCCTATTCATGGGAAGCCACTTATACTTTACATCTCTGCTACAGATACATCATTGGGCATCCTATTGGCTCAAGAAGATCAGAACAACAAAGAAAGGGCTATCTACAACATTAGTAGAACTTTGGTTTCATATGAAACAAAATATTCTGTTATAGAGAAGGCTTGCCTCGTAGTGGTATTTGCTTCACAAAAACCGTGCCACTACATGCTGGCTCATACTACACGCCTTATTGCTGAAATTGATCCTCTAAAATATTTGCTCAGTAAAGCTACCCTCACAAGTAGACTAGCTAAATGGGTCATGCTTCTCAGTGAACTTGATATTGAGTATGTAGAAAGAAAAGCCATCAAAGGGCAAGCGATTGTAGATCAGTTGGCGGAAGCACCTCTAGTAGATCATTAGCCATTGAACATTGAATTCCCAGACGAGTCCATATTAATTCTTACACATCGATCTTGGACTATGTTCTTTGATGGTTCATTTACCCAATAGGGGTCAGGTGTTGGGATACTGTTCATCACACCTCAAAGGTACTCTTTACCAAAAGCATACAAGATGTTGTTCCCTTGTACAAACAACATCATTGAGTACGAAGCCTTGATCAATGGTATGAAGATTGCACTTGAGTGGCGAGTGGATGAGCTCAATGTCCTTGGAGACTCACAATTAGTCATCAATAAGGTAAATGATATCTATCAAACAAAAGATGACAAGCTAGTGCCTTATAAACAATTGGTTGATGAGCTTAGAAAGTATTTTGTTTACATCACATTTCAACAGGTTCTAAGAGCAGACAATAAAGCGGTTGATGCCATGGCTACTCTTGATTCCATGCTACAGATGCCGAAAAATGATTTTCGACATAAATTCCTAGTGGAGACATTACGCCACCTAGTCTATGATTCCCCTAATTCTCGGATGATCTGTTCTGTCATTGGACATGACTCATCTCGCTACCACCGTATTTATTCCTACCTTCGTGACCAAATTGTTTTGGACACTTACACCTGGAATGAGAAACGTCACTTAATCTGCAGTGCTTCACGGTTTATCATCAAAGCTAATGACTTGTATAGGCGCGATCTAGATGGTACCCTCATTAGGTATTTAGAACTCGATGAGTCCAAACATGCGTTGGTAGAGGTGCATAAAGGCATCTATGGATCTCACTCTAACGGCCTAATACTGGCCCATAAACTTATTAGAGCTGGTTACTATTGGCCAGATATAGAAAAAGAAGCTACACAGTTTGCTAAGTCTTGCAAATAGTGTCAACTACATGGTAATCTGATTCATGCTCCAGCCAAGGAGCTTATTCCCTTCATTACTTTATGGCCATTTCAGTAATGGGCCTTTGATTTGGTGGGTCAGATTTATCCCTCATCCTCAAATGGACATAAGTTCATCATCACAGCTACAGACTATTTTACCAAATGGGTGGATGCATTCCCTCTCATCATAGCCAATGGAAAATCAGTAGTTATGTTCATTCTCAACTACATCATCTACAGGTATGGTGTACCCTCAGCAATAATCACTGATAATGGGGGGCAATTCAAAAATAAGGATTTGACAGAGCTATGCTCTAAGTTTAAAATTACTCAACATTGGTCTTCCATCTATTATCCTCAAGATAATGTATAGGCGAAAGCATCAAACAAGACAATCCTTAAAATCCTGCATCACACAGTGCACAAATCTGGATGAGATTGGCATCTCCAGATCAATCCAGCTCTCTGGGCATACAGGACAAGCATAAGAACACCAACAGGGGCTACGCCCTATGCTTTGGTTTATGGAGCAGATGTTGTGTTACCAATTGAGGTTGAGATTCCTTCTCTATGAGTCTCTTTGAAGGGCCTCATTACTGATGATGATAACAGAATATCTCAGCTACAAGAGCTAGAACTACTTGATGAACGTCGACAAGCGGCATTCGATTACCTTAGAGCATATCAGAAAAGGATATCCAGGAGCTATAACAAGAAGGTTCAACCAAGGGACTTCCAACTGGGTGACCTTGTTCTGAGGGAGAACCCTAACAATCAACAACATTGGATCCAGAAAGGAAAATTTGAACCAAATTGGCTTGGTCCGTATGTTGTCACTACAGTGTTTGGGTCTGGCACTTATCAAATTTCTACTACTGAGGGAGAACAACTCAAAGATCCCATCAACACTCTTCATCTAAAATGGTTCTATAGCTGAGACATCTTCAGTATGCTCATGTATATAGTAAAGTCCAGAAAAAATTCTAAAAATCAGAAAATGTCCTAAAAAAATGATCATCTTAGTGAAAACCTAGCGATAGGCGCTTTGATGTATCTCCAGAAATATCATATAATCCAAAAATACAAAAAAATTTAAAAAATTGAAAAATACAAAAAAAAAGAGAAAAAAAAAGAAAAATGGTGCCATTGATGAAAACCTAGCAAACATGTGTCATGGTAGCAAAAAAAAAACAAGAACAAGAATTTTTGCCAAGAAGGTGAAAACCTGGCAAACAGGCGCCTCTTGTTCCACATTGCTCTATATATCGCAACACCACTTGACTTTATGCATTTGCTTTCCTGCTTTCCTACTTGCATTTGCTTTTTCGCATGCTTTCAGTTCCCGTCAAGATACCAACTTACATGGATTGAAACTGGTCATACTCTCAGGACAACCCTTCTGGTCTAGGGGGCACTATCCTATCACCTTTTGGGATCTACTTCACGACAATCACCAATGGTTCTCACTGTGTCTGCCTACTGTCGCTTAGCTTATATTGAGTTCTCTCTCCTTGAGAATCTCCCTAACATCAGTCACCAGTGGTTCTCACTGCGTCTGCCTACCGATGTCTAGCTATTCCTATGAAATATTCATCTGAGAATCTCTCTCGCGTCAATCACTAGTGGTTCTCACTGCGTTTGCCTAATGTCGCTATACTATTGAGATTGCTCACATCCGTTACAGTTGAAGTTATACTCATACACTTTATCTATCGATACTTCGTCTTGACGATTCTTTGCTTTAGTTTGTACATAACTTTCAGTCACTTTCATGACACTCTGGTTCCTTTGCGAACCCTCCTGACTTGACAATGATTCAACGCCATACGCCTGGGGGCAACCATATCTAGTTTTTCCTTGAAACATACGTCAAGTCAGTCACTGCTACTAGGGGCATGGGTCCCCAAATATGATCGCATCGTTGGTTTACACCCAAGTCAATAATCTTGTCACTTCTCAAGGACAACTATCTACTGACACAACTGGTGTTTCTCAACACCCCAATTAAAATAGTATTTTTCAACACTATCTTTGGACACATCTATGTTTTTCAACACACATCAGATATCTCAAACGTCAACATCTATCGATGACAATCAAACACAATGCACTCACAAGCACAACTGTGTTTTTCAACACCCCTATACACATACCTATTCGAGAACTTTGAAACTGGTTGAGCTATGACTGACTCCTTCTTTGTATGTTGTCTGTTCTCATGGGTTTCATTGATATTTTCTTTGTCTACTACTTGTTGGTATAGTCCCGATGATCCAGCAATGTCAAATAAATAGGGTGTATGTGATAAAAGCTCCCGCACTAAGGTGGAACAACCTCACATCCCTCGATCTTGTTTATTTGTATGCCATGGTGAGGTCGGTACTATCTCCTTGACTGTTATTGTTCTGTTTGTTTATGCATGATCGCACTCATGGTTATATTGGCTTTGAATGCCTTGATACTGGTGTACTCTTGCAACATCAACTGGAAACAATGTTTAGGTCAGCTTGGCTTTTGTGCCCTGGTGCTTACGTTCGTTTCCCACATCTTATCTGATGAAAGTCATATTCATATTCTTATGGTCGCAGTGGCACCAGTAAGGATTGTATCAACTCCAATGTTCCAAAAAATGCTCAATGATGATGATTATACAATGAGTCTCACAACCATGTCCTAGGGATTGCATCTAGCATAGGATTGCATTTTCATTATAGACTTGCATTGTGGTAGCAATTTGATGTTCACTTCATTGCATTCTCTTGGGTTTGTACATTGGGGAGTTCTTCTTTAGAGTCCTGGTTTCATCACGACTACACAATTTTTCGATCCTCGCTCTCAATTCTTCACATGTTCTCTTGGTTAGCATCTGTCACACATCCAGACACCCTGCATGAGATGTTAGTACCATATACATTACATTTGCATTATCCTTTACACATCGTATTTACATATTTCCATTCACAAGTGCATTCACATAAATCATCTACATACATACAAATATACATCTACATACATGTGCATTTCATACATTTACATCTATTCCAAACATGTTCATACATTCTAAATCATCTAACCATCTAAGCATATAGGAAACATCTCATAAACAATCAAATGTGACACATGCGATGATACCAAAAGATGAGCTCATATATATATATA
>MU223320.1:815284-825955 GCA_018584345.1 Thuja plicata | reverse complement strand
GTGCACCCTTTGATCCTCTGGCATATGAGGAAAATCTCGACACCTGCAACGCCTCATCCGGCACTACTCCCATATAAGCTGCATAATAATAGGTCGCTCGGGGTCTGATGTCCTCCCTCCACCCAAAGCTGCTCCTGGCCCATCCGTAACAGTCCTCAGAGATCTTGAACCTCTCGATCTCTGTTTAAAAGTCGCGCATCTCGCACGACCACCTGTACCTGCAGATCTCTGACCTATCTCATAAGCTATCGTACTCGCTCCCTGGCTCTCCGTAGAGCATCCTGCACCTTTGATAGCACATCCCCAGGTACTGGACCCTATTCTGGCTCCTGGGCAGGCTTGTCCTCTTGCATCGGGTCCTCTTGTGGTACCTCCTGCTGCTCTGCCTGCTCTTGTACATCCTTGAGTTGTGCAGCTGTCCTCCTCATTCTCTGCCTCCCGCTGCTGCTTGCACCAGGATCAATTTGCATTTGGCATGTAGGTATGTCCACCTGTACTATGCATGGACGTGGTACCTATTGTGGTACATGTTGTGGTGGTGGTACATGCTATGGTGGAGGCACTGGTGCCTGCTGTTGTGGCACCTGTGGGTGCACTACATGTGCTGGCACGACCATGCCAACTAGATCTGTGAATCATGGAAAGGGCTGAGTCACGAAGTGCTCCTTGAACTCCAGAGTCATGCCTCCATCTGCAATCGCACTCAGGTAATCCCATCGAGTCCGCGCTAGGGCTCGTACGTCTATCATGCATCGACCAGTATCCAACTTGGTCGACCATCCCTTCCTAAGTTCATCATGAAAATGAGCATAGACACAGTACTCCTGGGAAATCTCCTGTGCTCGGCCAAACTGCCTCTAGACACGTGTTAGTAGAAATCTCTCAATAATAGATATGGCTCGACCAAAGAGAGGTCAAGAAACAAGCATGTATCTCAACTGATCACTGGCATCATCCCAGTCCTCTGTCAAACTCCATGGTTGCCATGTCACTACAACTAAATCATCAAGCTGAGCTCGCCACTGCTCTGTCGTACCCAACACAGGCTGGGTAATCAAACCTCTGTACCTGTATATGTAGGGCTCCAGTGGCTCCTTCAGATCCTCGCATATGGATCGAGTAACCGACAGGTGATCCCATGCCCACACTTGTAAAACATAGACCCCTGCCGCCATGCTCTTCGCCTCTCTATAGGCGATCTTGTGCATCTCATGGTACATATGGGCCATCATACACTGACTCCACCTATATCTGATTGGCTCCTCCAGCATCCGCTGCAGCATCCGACCCCAACCACACTCGAAACCATGCTGCCCATGATCCAAAATCAAATAGCAGCCAAGGAATGCTGCCAAAACCACAACCAATCGGTGCCTAGGCCCGTACTCTCTGATCAACTCCTCCCATGGGATGGCTCTCCCCATGACTAGCTCATCCTGTAAGATCTCTCGTAGCGCTAGTGTCCCTAATCGAGGCTGTACCTCATACTCCACTCACGGACCGTGGAAAGGTATCCTGAGAATCCTATAGATGTCCTTCGACGTCACTGTCATCTTGCCCTGAGGAAGGTGAAAGGTGTTCATTTCTGAATGGAGACGCTCTACTAGTGCTCCTAGTAACCCGTGATTAACCTGAATGTCGGGTATCTCACAGAGATGTGATAGGCCCAAGCTGTCAATATGCGCAATCTCTGCGTCATCCAATTGTCTCACTAGCCCACTAATAGTTGGATGATGTGATCTGAATGCAATGTCTAGGAACTCGACTTGCAAGACATACAAACAACAACACACGATCAGTACTTGACTCATAATTCACGATAATCAATACATAACTAAGTAACAAAGCATTACAGACATCCTACGCTAAGGCCTAATGCTGACGCAATTGCTCTGGGACGCAACACAAACTGGTTTTATATTCAATTTGCTACATTTTCTTCATGTGAAGTAGCAAATTCTCACGCGAAGAAGTTTCACAGGCCGCGCGACATTTTATTCTCATGCGAAGTTTCCTCGCTATTCACGTGAGATATCCCCTTGTCAAAGGGTTTCTCGCGTGAGATGTGGGTACCCTCCCGTGCGAGGATACCCACCGGCCAATGCAAGAATTTGCCTTTTGGCAGTTTCTCACGCGAGTCTTCATCACAGGCCACGCGAGGAAACTAGTTCCTCACGTGAGAACCAGCGGAATAGTGTTTCAAAACGTGCAAAAACAATAAAAATTTGACCGAAAGCAATAAAATTTAAAATGCCGGTCCGTAGGCTGCTGGCCGATTATGACACCTGGATCGCTCAAAATGATGCGTGCTCACGGGGACCACCATTTTCACTCAGAACTCAATTCTCAAAAGTCAACAAAGGCAAATGATTTGAAAATAACCTTTTGGACTCATATATAGGTTTTGACCTAATTTTCAAAAGTGCTCCGATTTACATGAAAATTTCACCACTAGCTAATTTGGCTGCTCTAAATCCATTTTTGTGACCAAAATCTGACACTTATATATCTCTCAAAATTACATTTTAAAATTTATGGGACCGACGCGATCGGACGCTTGTGCAGTCAGCTTTCTGACATCGCTTTCTTATCAGAATCTTATCTAATCAACATTTTCTCAAATCTTTGACTTTTTTCCTCAAAAGTCAATTTTGGTCAACTATGGTCAACCCTAGTCAAACTTGGTCAACCTGGACCTCGACATCTTTCAAAATTGCTTCTGAGCCTTCCGGATTCTTCCGTAATCTGTTTTGAGTTCTTCTCGATCTTTGATTCAACATCTATCTACGATTTCTCACTCTCAATCATCATTATGACGTGTCATCTTTCCATTTCGCTCTCGAGGGGGCAGGATGATTACATCATTGAATCTATTTTTCAATCAATCTGATCTGAATTCAAAAGTCCTCATTGCTAGGGGCATCTCATCACTTGGGGCATGTTCAGTTTTTCGTACTTCATAGTCAAAACTGGATACTCCACAATCAATCAGGGCATCTTTGTTCCTTACATCTTGTCATCTATTAGGTATCAGGGCAATCTAACCCAGATCCTTGAGGATCAAGCTTCGTTCTAGAGATGATTCTCGAAATCTCAATCTATTAAGTATTTGAGCAATCTAACTCAGATTCTTGAGGATCAAGCTTCGTTCTAGAGATGATTCTCGAAAAACTCATCTATTGGGAATTGGGGCAATCTAACCCTGACTCCTGAAAATCAAGCTCCGTTCTGGAGATGATTTTGAAACTCGATCTAACCAGTGTCTGGGCAATCTAACCTAGATATTGGGGGACTAAGCTTCGTTCTGGAGATAGTCCTAAAATCTCTATTGATTATCTTTTTGTGGACAGGTATCGGGGCAATCTAACCTTGACTCCTGAAGGTTGAGCCTCGTTCCGGGGACAATCTTTGAAAGATATCAATCTAACCAGTGTCTGGGCAATCTAACCTAGATATTGGGGGACTAAGCTTCGTTCTGGAGATAGTCCTAAAGATCTCTATTGACTATCTTTTTTTTTGACAGGTATCAGGGCAATCTAACCCCGACTCCTGAAGGTTGAGCCTCGTTTTGTGGACAGTCTTTGAAAGATGTCAATCTATTAGGTATCAGGGCGTTCTAACCAGGATCCCTGAGGATAGAGCTTCGTTCTGGAGATGATTCTTGAAATCTTAATCTATTAGGTATCGGGGCAATCTAACCCGGATCCATGAGGATCAAGCTTCGTACTTGTACTTAACTTTAAAATAAGATTAATATTTGATAGCTCAAAGTAAGCATACTTGATATGCAACTTACTAAATCTTTTCGAATGAATGGCTGGAGCACTGATATTATATTAATAATACAATAATATGCTATTACAATATAATCTAAATATAATATAATATCACATTAATATAATTTCATATTCAGATTATATTTTTATTTTATCATATCATTATGTTGTTATAAATATATATAATCATATAACTATACAATATATCATATAATTATAGTGGGCCATAGAACTAAGGTGATGCAAAAAATATACCTATAATACATGTATTGCTAGGGAATCATAGACAAGTACCATTCACAATGTCACAAATTATTACCATACACAAATTCCTATGTTTAACACTAAAATTGGCAACAAAAAAAAGAAGACATATTAGCAATCAACAATGCCTAATCGATTTCTTAAGTTAATTATTTTCATATATGTAAAATATTTTATATAGTTTATATTTTACAATTAAATTGTATTAATTTCTATTTAAATTTTTATATTTTAAAATCAATTTATCCCTCCAATATATTATTCAAAATATATCTTACTATCGACTTAACCATTACACTTTTTTTGATCCAAGTGTTAGTTATATTTTTTAATCAATTTATGTACATTATAAATGATTATCACTAATAAAAAGAGATGATTGTACCCTCTTATATATTATTCAAAATATATCTTACTATCAACCTAACCATTACACTTTCATTTGATACAAATACTAGTTATAATTTTATATACACTTTAATAATTTATAATCATATTATTGTATTTTTTCTATTATTTGCCAATATCAAATATACGTATAAAAAATAATATGTCTTAAAAATTAAATACATAAATTGATAAATCAAATAATAAATTACAATATATAAATAACCTACAATAACAGCCCCTAGAAGAGAAGATGTTTAAATTCAAACTGATTAGGTAGTGTTCGTCCTCCCAGTACTAACAATAGCAAATAAACAAAAGCAGTTAAAACCCAGACAAATTGCCCTTTTCTATTTATCACAAGGAACCATCTTTTACGCGGTCAGTCGATGTTTTTCCTTTCCCAAAGTTTTGCTGGATTGGAACTTGAACGCAAAGGAGCTCTCGAAATGGCATGAAAGAGTAAGTAGCCGGGATCCCCAATTTGGAGAGCATCAGACAAACTTGACACAGATGAAAGCAGAGGTGGAAATAGAGGAGAGAGGAGGAAATGGTATTAGAATCGAACAGTGTAGGCAAAATAGGTAAAACAGGTGATGGAGCATCGCAGCTGGCCCCGCGCTTCGGCGCGTAAGAGGTACGCTCCCCCTGCCAGAGGAAGGAGGGAGAGAAAGGAGGAAGAAGAGGAGGGGACTGAGGTGGCGGCACTGCCGTTGGATGTGGTGCGTAGGATAGCAGCGAGGCTGAGGAGCGGGGATTTGCGGTCTGTTAGCTTGGTATGCCGCGCCTGGAATGAGGCGCTGGCGCCGCTGAGAGAGGCCATGGTGATGGTGCGCTGGGGGAAGCGGTTTAAGCATGGAACGGGCGGGGTTTCACAAAATAGGGACAAGGCCCTTCATTCTTTCCTTCACGCCGCTCGCAAGGGCTCCTCCGCTGCCATGGTCGACGCAGGGCTTCTCCTCTGGGAGATGGTAATGCATCTTATTTCTTTTGCTTTCTCTAATGTCTCTGCTTGTGGATACAGAGAATGAGCCGTGCTTGTTGTGTGTTGTGTCGCGCAGGGCAGGAAGGAGCAAGGAATTGAGCTTTACAGAGCAGCTGCCGACCTTGGCGATCCTGCTGGACAATGCAATCTCGGTCTTTCGTACTTGCAAGGTACATTTGGGTTTTTCTCCAATTCAACACACGGGTCTCGTCCTTTAATGATTTGGGGCTGTATGCAAAGATGGAAGCTTCATCGAGTGTGATCTTCAACGTTGTTCAAAATAAACAGATGGTTTTATTAGAAACTTTACACGTTATTTATTGTGGATTGTGAGAACCTCTTGCTTATCATTAATATCAAAGCGTCCCCTCCACACAAGCTTGTGCTAATAATATGAATTTTGCCTCCTCGAAGCAATTTATTGAAGAAATTTTTAACGAAGATAATGCAAAAGTGCGCTACTTACTTAGATTTTCAATGAACAAAATCATACTGGCGTAACCGCATCTGAAAAGATCTTCACCATCAAGCGATGACTTCTAGTGAAACAAATAATTCCACTTGAAGTGATGCAAACGAAATTTATGCACAAAATTGCAAATTTACATTATGTTAACTTACAGCAATCCGATACTAACCATTTCATTAATTGAAAGGAAGCCAATCGCAGATACAGTTTTCATGTGTAAGGATTTATTTTGGAAATCTGTCTATACTGGCTACCAGAGAAACATTTTTTTCAGCATTAAAATGAAAGATAAACATCATGTTAAATGCCCGTGTAACTAATGGCTTTGGACCAGTTTTCCTGTGAGTTTTTTGGACACGGAGACGTGGTTTTTGACATGAGAAATGTTTCAACGATTTTTTGGGACAAGCAGGGGGCTAGCTATTAATAACTTAAACACTTATAGCAGCTGAAATTTTAAAAATTAACTACAGCGTGCTGAATTTTTAGTTTAGCATTTTCTTCTTCAAAATGTTACCACTTTTTAGTTTTGTTGAACCAACTGTGGCAGGCCACAGTAATGAAAAAGGGGACGCCCACTTTAACTATCCAAACCCTTTGATACTTCAGGGATGTCACCCGGACCCCTAGGGATTGTGTCCCCATGGATCATTGCTTTGGATACATACTCAAGTTCCTTAGTTTTTGCACTGTTTCTCACTAACAAAATGTATATACATCCAATTGCCAAGATGATGTAAATTCTTACTCTCTTGAATTTGCTACCACAAAGAGTAGTCCACGGGTTCTTGTTAGTAAAATCTAAAGCGAGAGTTCTCTTACGTCATGGCCTAGCCAGCACATTAGGTATGACATATGGGAACACCCTTGCATGGATATATTGTTATAATTTGCACGCTTTTGTATTTTAATCCATGGAAAAAAATGTTTCAAACCGAACATTGCAAATCTATCAACTCTCTTAGTGTTATGGGTCCTTGAAATATCTTAGTTAGCTAGATCTTTATTGAATTGCTAAGAAGTCTGGTTCGCCTTTTTGGGACTCTGGTTCGCCCATGGTTCAAACTGGTTCTTGGTTCGGGTCTGGTTTGCCTGGGGTTCGAACTCAGACAGGCTGGTTCATCCGGGCCAAACCCAGGCTGAACCAGGGCAGACCCAGGGAGACCAAGTGCAAACCAGGTACATTTCCACTGAAACATTCTATAATTTAGTGTGGAAAACAATTATTATAGAATTTGAATAAGATCTTTAACATTACATTTACAAAACAAAATTTGCTGAAGTTCAGATATTTATTACATTAAAGTAAACTAGCCCTCAAGATTTCTTCCAGTGAAATTTTTATATCCAATTGCTGATAATGACCCCTGTCTGATTAATTGGAAGCTCTTTATAGTGATAAATCATGTTTTAAACATTAAACAATATCTTCAATAGGTGAAGGGAGGTGCAAGCTACTTTTTTTAACATTTTTCAAGTAGGATGTTAATTACAAATAAACAAGCTCTTTTGTACAGTGAAAAAGTAATAACCATTTGAGAACTTGGAAAGCGAGAATGTTATTGGTGCAGCTGATCCCATTCGCATTGGTGCCTTTGATGAAGATTTAGATAATCCATTAGATCATTGAAACTTAGCATAAAGTTTCAACTGTTGAAAGTCAAAACAATGATACTCGAACTCAATATTATTATTTTAATATTTTGATGTTGATGTGATGCTATGATTACAAGTTTATAGTGTTTTTTGTTATTTTTATGATACTATGTGACATTCTAATCTTAATTCATGCTTCTAGGCTGCATACATATACATATACATATGTATATAATTTTTTTACATATTTTTCAATTTTTGTACTAACAAATCCAAACCCCATTTCAAAATTTTGCTATACTGGCAAATTGGTTCTTCGAACCCGAACCCGAACCCGAACCGGCAACTTAGTTGAATTGCAGGATGAGTATTAAGCTTAGATACCATTCATTAGTGTCTAAAAGATTTTCAACTGGTTGTGTAATACTAGAGTATCAAAATGATAATCACATAGAAGAAGCACAAACAAAATAAATCAGGTATTGTCCTGCCAGTTTTTTCCTTATTCAATTGACATTAATCACACTTTTCTTGGTCCATTTTTTTGTCTATATGTTTGTAATCAATTCCTAAAAGACTGATATTGAATCTGTGGTTTTTTCTTATTCAATTGACATTAATTACCTTTTTTCTTTGCTCATTTTTTATCTTTATAGTCTTTTCAACCTATCTGTATGCTTTTCATTGTTCAATCAAGACTAGTTCACCAATAAGGCTTTTGAAAATCAGTGTCATAGCTTCCCCTAATTTTCCTTTACATAGTTGCATTTACTGGATGCATTTTACATCTATTCTTCTTATATCTATAATTCTTGTTTATCAAATGAAAATGGCAATTCAAGATCTGAAAAGTTAGGACTGGCACCAAGGTGTTGGGCTAGAACTTGACATTTGCTACAAATGGTAGCTGCAAATGACAGTGGGACTTGAACTAAGAAGTTCCTGGTAATATAATAAATTGTAGAAATAAGAAATTCAAGCACATAAATAATGAACTGTGCTGCTGGCTGTTGTTGCCTTCTGGCATGAAGTATTTTTTGGCAACTTGAAACTTCCCTAGTTTAAAAGACAATTGGAACCATAGATTATAGGCTAGAATTTAGGAGTTACAAAAGAAAGAATGTATGAACGACAGTCTAAGATATTTGTGTTTGTTCTTGGCTTGTGTTGGCTGTCCAAGGTATCTATAATTATGCTGATAATTTAGTTTGATAATTTTTTAATAAATAGTTTCAGTTATTGTCAATATTTCTTTTTATTGCAAAAAAGGAGGGGTAAAAAATTAGGATCAGTGAAACCGGGAGACATGTCTCCACCACCCTGAGATGCGTCTCTGAGACTTTTCGCCACCTGGAGTCTTTGATTTTGGTCAGAGACTTTACCTCGCTGTCTCCCGCCGTCTCCCTGTCTTCCACCAAGTTTCCAAGCGTCTCCTGCTGAAAAAGGCGCATAAAAGGCATAAAAAATAACACTGAACATTATTTTCCTTCTCCATTTGCCTTTGGAAGCACTAAATGTGCCTTAGAAGAGTGAAACATGCGTATAAGGTTGCAACAAGGTTTGCATTTACATCCATTTTCAAAATCTTCTGTTGTTTAAACCTCCTTTGAGCCTGCAATCATGGCATTCAATGAGACCGAGAGTCTGAGGTTCAAGTTTTTATTTTTAAATTTTAAGCATTCACATGCCATGTGAATGCTTTCACATTTTGCATACACGTCTGCTAGCACAGTTGCATGCAACTGCACTAGTAGAAATGTAAGCAAAATGTGGAGGCATTCACACGACATCATCATAGGATACAAAATTTATAGGATGCTTGGAGGAATATACCCTACAAATTCTTAGTTTATGTTCAAAACTCAATCTTAAACTTTTCCATTGTTCTTGTTTTCAAAGTTCTATGTTATGATATTTTTTTGGAAATTATTAAATTATATTAAAAAAAATTGGCATCTCCAAGTACCTCCCATCTCCTATTTTCAAAAATCAGCTGCACTGGTACTGGTACCAATCTCCAAAGTCTCCAAGTCTTCCCGTCTCTAGGTGACTATGGTAAATTTTTTTTAATTAAGAAGAACCGGTACAAACTCGGGGGGCATCAAACCTGGCAAAAGGAAATGCACCAAGAAACAACAATCAACAAGCAACCCAATAAAGGACACAACTATCTAGTCATGTCCTCCATAACAACCTTGTCTATATAGGAACAATCTGGGGGCAGTTGTTCCACTTTCCACTCACTAACATTCCACCCATCCAAGTGCTTTGAAGCCTATTTAGCCAAAGCAATCAGCTGCCCTATTCCATTTTTGAGGAATGTAACAAAAGGAGACGACTCCAAAGAGTCCTCCAGACTAAGGATCTGTTTGGCCAGTAGAGCCAATTGCCAATTAGCATCATCCAATCCTTGCTTATTTAACATATCTATAACCTCTTGAGAATTAGCTTCACAAATAATCTTGACCGAGTGCACAACCTTTTCAAGTGCATGGAGAAGAGCAAGAGCCTCCATAAAATAATTAGTTTGATGCCAGAAAAGAGGAAAATAACAGCCCCAGAGCTAGCTCTGCCAACCATACCAATACCAGCATTCCTAGGATTTCCTGTGGAAGATCCATAAGTATTAATCTTCAAAATTTCCTGGGGTGGAGGAGCCTCCAACCATCTTGCCGAACCTTCTTCTTAGCTTGCCGACATCCTATATATTAATTAGGGAATATAGATGGATTTGCCATCATGTCTCAAACATATAGAACATTGAGCACAAAGGAAGAAGACTCACAACAATCAAAAAAAGATTTCTTTTTGGGTCAGCATGGAAGATACCTAAATATATTAAATGCTTTGCATCATCCCCAAAGTACAAAGCAAGCAAAGTAAAGACATATGACATAATGTAGATATAAAAAGAAGCAAGGTACAACATGGTGTTCCTCTTGTATCCATGTGTTAATATTTCAGACTTTGAAAGGAAAAATTCAATCTATAAATGATCTTTTAGAACTAAGATTTAGGCCCTTTCCAAATTATAATTAAATAGAAGAATAGATAATACCCTGAATTAAAGTCTGCTGTAGAGTCTCCTTGATGATGCCTTCCAATCTGCTGCTATAATTCAACCTCTATGTCTGCTTCAATTTGTCCTCCAATTCTGCTATATTTCGTCCTCCAAATCTGCTTTGTATTGTCCT
>MU223320.1:773014-813925 GCA_018584345.1 Thuja plicata | reverse complement strand
CATCCATTATTGTGAGAGTTCCCTTCTTGCTTGATTTGATAATCTCTTCCTCTCCATCCGTTATTGAGAGAATTCCCTTCTTGCTTGTTTTGATAATCTCTCCTTTTGTTCCTAAAGTTTCTTTCTCTTTGTCTTGAATTTTGTTTTTTTGAAATCGTCTTTCCTTCTAGATTGTGAGTATAAGATTTGAAGATCTTCTTTAAAATTTGAACCTCTAGATATTAGTCCTTCTTGAAGACAAACAATTTTTAATTTATCAAACTTAGGCAGTTTAGGACGTGCACTGATTACTTGTATAAAGGAGTCCCATGAGAGAGGTAATCCGTTAAGTGCAATCATAGATAGTTCCTTTTCATTGTAGGTGTGCCCAATAGTTGCCAATTGATTTCATAACTCGGTAATTTTCATAAAGTATGATGTAATAGATTCTCCTTGACTCATCTTGATTTGAGAAATCTCATTTTTAAAAGTCATAATTCTACTTGTATTATTAATTTCAAACATTCCTGATAATGTAGAAATCATTAGATAGGCTGACCCTAGACAGGAGATGGTGGGTATGATATGGCCCTTTACACTGTCAATTAGAATTCTCATAGCTTTGTTATTACTCTTATTCCATTCACGTGTCTCATTTTCATCCATTTCAGCTTTAAGAGGATTTTCTATAATTGAATCTAATTCTAGTTCTCTGAAGACAATCAATGTTCTTATTTTCCAAGATAAGAAGTTTATGGCTCCTTCGAGTCTATCTTCTGGTCTAACTCCATTTGTCATATTGGATTTCTTAGTTTTAAAGTGTTAGATTGATTTCCTTAATCTGAAAGTAGATCTTTTACTCACCAAAGCTCTGAAACCATGTTAATAATTCAGACTTTGAAAGGAAAAATTCAATCTATAGATGATCTTTTAGAACTAAGATTTAGGCCCTTTCCAAAATATAGATAAATAAAAGAATAGATAATACCCGGTTTTAAAGTCTGCTGTAGAGTCTCCTTGATGATGCCTTCCAATCTGCTGCTATAATTCAGCCTCTATGTCTGCTTCAATTTGTCCTCCAATTCTGCTATATTTTGTCCTCCAATTCTGCTATATTTTGTCCTCCAAATCTGCTTTGTACTGTCCTTAAAGTTCACTATATATTGCGCTTTTGGTCTGCTATTCTTCCTCTAGGAATGACTAATTTTTGGTATGAATTGTTACTGCTATGGATCAGATTAGAATGGATCTATTATCTGCTGTTATGGTGCGAATTAGGAAGACATGTTATGTTTTTGATGCTTGCCATATTCACACCATAACTCCACCTTTATGTGCATTCAAGAGTTGTGACTCTTCCTTATTAATGTAGCCGACTTGCACAAGCAAGTCGGCCAGATATATAATATTTAATATGCAAGTCGTCCCTCTTGACAAATATAATATTTTATGTGTAAGTCGTCCCTCTTGACAAATATAATATGATATGTAATATAATAATATGTATAATAAGATTAATAATAAGTAGCATACTTATTATTAATCTAAATATACATAGTATTAATTTGATATTTTCCAATACAATAATATTAACAATTATTTGCAATGTAATTTATCTTTGTCTCAAGGCCACAAATATTAACACCATGTACCTACAAGGGTAGCATGTGTTTTCCAAGGGGAACTAATAAACATTTAGGAAATAAGTGCACGAGGGTGAACAATCAAGTTCACCAAGCAAACATACTATTGAAACATATATACCTATGAAATGAAGTGGGCCACTCATTGAGCATTATCTTTAATAAGCTGGTTGCATCCCAATCTCATCTAGTTGAGTGCAAAGGATTGCAAGGTGGTTGTGGTTTACTCAAGAATAGCATAATGAGTTGAAGCAAGATAATATGTAGGAGCAGGAGGAACAACATCTTCTCGGGTTTCCATCGAATAATTGGTTGTTAGTGACAGTGTGAAGATTGGAGGCAGTGCCAATACACATGCCACTGAACCGAAGAAACGCTCCTATGTAGGGATTAGTGACTTTTGCATAGAATACACTACTTGTCTTTGGTTCTCACTATTATCAGTGGACATGAGAGTACTAGGATTAGAAGATTGGGGTGGAGGAGGGTCTCTACTCTAGGGCGATGTGATGAAGAGGGGTTGTGAGGTGAAGAAATGAGATTGTGGTTAGCTAAGCCTACAAAAGAGTGGGGTTGTGTAATATTCGGGCTTCCTTTTAAGAGGAGAGGGGATGCCAATTTTATAGGTGGAGTGTTTGAACTCAAGAAAAACTTGGTAATGAGTAATAAGTATGCGTGAGAGGCACCACGGAGGCTATGGTGTTGGAGATCATACTAACTTAGGGAGGTCAATGGCTGGTTTGGAATTGATGGAAGCAAGGGAGGCTCAATGGAAGGAGCCAAGGGAACTTTGACTTGTTTAGGTCTTTTCTCTTAGGTTTATGGGGGGATCAAAGGTAGGGGGTATTGGAGGTGGTGGGTTAGAATTAGCTTTTGTGGTGGTATGACGATGACACTTGCACAATTTAGTCTTTAGCCAATCCATTTTATTGAGTCTATTCTTGAGATGAAGAACGGGGAGGGTTGTTTGACATCTTTTGCTTTTCTCTATTTATTATAAGGGTAGGAGAAACATGAGTAACATATTGAGGCAAGATAATCATAGGTGGGTAGAAGGAGTGAGAGGAGGAATCTATTTCTGTAATGTCCCCAAATTATGAATATCCAAATTTGCCCTAGATTATAGTTTATATATAATACAAGTAAGGTTTTATGGTACTTTTTTGTTTTGATTGAGATTCTGCAACAATTTACGGAAAATTATAATCATAATTCATAATTAGACATTCTTAAGTTAGAAGTAATTATACATCAGCTTAACAGATTGCTCAAATCAGATTTTAAAATGTCTCAACCATAGAAGTAATAAGGTAGGGTGATTCGATGGGGTGCCCAAAAAACCCCTACCCTAGGCCAAAGAGCAGATGTACCATCCCTCCTAGCCTCATGTGGCCTCTTGGCCTCATGTGGCCCTTGCCATACAAATGAGGTGGCGTACCTTGTGTGGTGTTCTATCACCATTCTCCTCATCCTTGTCACTTCTACCTTACCTTCACTAGTTGAGCATTGCTATGCATTGGTTCACCATGATAGAGGCTGTGTGAATTATTCACTGTAGGGTGCCCAGAAATTCCCTCCTTCCTAAGCGCAAAGGCAGTCCCCTTGCCCCCCTTTGGCCACATGGAACTCTTTAGTCACATAGCATGGGGTTGCGTGCTTAGAAAGTGACCTCATCACCATTCTCCCTCCTGTGACCTCGCC
Source organism: Thuja plicata (assembly GCA_018584345.1). Classification (NCBI taxonomy): domain Eukaryota; kingdom Viridiplantae; phylum Streptophyta; class Pinopsida; order Cupressales; family Cupressaceae; genus Thuja; species Thuja plicata. Next base: position 810,602 of record MU223320.1, on the reverse strand, counting down.
ATTCCCTTACCATGGCTAGTTATGATAGACAGAAAACATACATAATATATCACACATAGGCTCTATATTACAGCATTTATGAGTTATCAGAAAAGCATATATTAAACCACTGGTGTACAGATGCATATATACGTAAATATGTATATCTATATAGTATCATATCACTGAAATTCATACCACATCAAAATAGAGAACAGTTAGTAGACAGTAGACACTTATTATATAATACTTATATCATTCGATGCTGTTTTGAAATTATTTTAAAAATCTTTCCTGTGTCTTCTTTCCTCTATGTCGATGATGCTCCTTTTATTGCTATTCTTAATTTGATGATCTTTTCTTGTCTCAGCACCTCAACACTAACTGATTGCTGATATTTGTATTGATGCAGAGAGTTATAACCCCCTTAAAACCCGACTCAATCAGCACTCCAAATACACATACAATCTGAAGTATATAGCATAAAAAATAGATGAAAATGGACAGCAAACTGATTCAACAAACATCAGAAATTCTTATTAAACCCCAAAACAAATTTGAATTACAAAATGACGAGTCTATTGGCTTCACAACATTTCCATCTGATTTGGTCTCTCACAGACCTACATTCTCAATACAAATCTGATTATTGATCTGCTCTCAGACCTGCAATCTGGTGTATTTGCAGCCAGAGATGGCTTCCTAGAAACCCCTTCCCAATTCTCCTAAAGACTCCAAAAAAATCCACCACCCCCCCCAAAAAAAAATAAAAAATCAACACACCTCTCACATACCTGCACCCAACATTAAATCCCACTCCCCACTCTTTCCCAATCGCATTTTATATCTTGCGCTTTATTCTTCCACTCATATTCTATGTAGCTGCCTCTACTCCCTCTCTTGTATCCCCCTAAGTTTGACATTGAATCTGCCTTAAATATATTTGACCAAATAAGTGCCAGGCTGAATTGATTTAGATTCTAGCTTTAATTTGATTCTCTGCATTCTCTAAACTGCCATGTCATTTCAATTTCACCAGGATGCTGGCAGAGGTTGTGGAATTGGTGTTACACCCGTTATACTATAAATGTCCACACTTTATTTTAATGCTCACAGTCTGGTATGGTCAGAGAAGATTCTAGGTGAATTGATTTAGATTCTACCTTTAATTTGATTCTCTGCATTCTCTAAACTGCCATGTCGTTTCAATTTCACCAGGATGCTGACAGAGGTTGTGGAATTGGTGTTACACCCATTATACTATAAATGTCCACACTTTATTTTAATGCTCCCAGTCTGTTACAGTCAGAGAAGATGCTCCTGCATCATGTACCCTTTATGAGAGGCGAATGTTTGCATACTTTGCAATGACCACTACTTTTCTGAAGAGGTGCCTCTTTATAATATAATTCCTTGATTAACCTATTTCAGCGATAATTAACTCCAGTTAATTGGTGATTATATTCTTAACTTTCATAGTGATCATGCTTTTAGTGAAAACGGAGGTTATACATTAAGGCAGATTGTAACTGGCATTATTGCAGGGAATCTGTGTATATCTGTGTGATCCTAAACACCCAAGTTTTCACGATGCAGCAAGACTAAGCTTTCTCCAAAAATGGTGTCCCGACTCAAAGTGCTTATTGTCTTATCACCCATGTCTTCCAACATTCATGCCAAGGGAAGTATAATCTTCAACGACCAACTCATACATTGTTGAGCAATGTGCTCTCTTCATTTGAGCCAAACGTAATGTTCATTGGCTTTGATCTCCATGCAGCTATCGGGCGATAAAGTCACCAACCATAAGGAGGTCAAGGAAGACACAAATCATTGATTTGGAGTTTTCAGTTGATAGCCTGCGGCTAATATTATATTCACAGGTCAAACATTGAGACAGCGAGCATATCCTTGACTCTTGTTGGAATTCCATTTGAGTACCTTGGCGGATCGACATAAGGCACTAAGAGTTCGATGCACCCGGCGAACATTGAATGGACCAATTGTGGGAGTGGCGATCAGAAATATCTTCTATTCATACCTTCAACCCAACATACACCTGGCCTTTATCTGATTTTATTGTCTATCGATTGTGCTGCGATATCAAATAATAATTGGGTTTTGACTTATTGGCTTCCATGTGGCAGATACACATGTTGACTCGTTACCGTTTCTTTTGTGTATGCTTCCTTTAGACATGGTGATGGTCTTGACTTTATCCTTTCATGTGCCAAATACATATATCCCTTTTGTCTATGAGAAGAAATAATTCGGTGAAATGGTCATACCACATTTATTCTATCTTCTACATCTCATAATTAATTCTCAGCTTGTTTGCAATTTTGTCTCTTCCAAGACTTCACAAAATTGAAGCACTTGGTTGCCATGACGTGAAAAGGTTGGGGACATCATAATTAGGGTTTCAAATGGGGGACACAACAATTTCATGGGATACTTTTGGTAGAGCTTGAACGGGAAGTTAATATGAGCTCAAAAGGGGCTCAGAGTAGGCAATGTCTATACAGGGATTATGATGCACCATTAATAAAAAATTTAGATTAATTAAAAATTTAAAACAATTGATTTTTTATGTTTTATACTTTTGTTTGTAGAAGGTTAGAATTATTAATTAATACAAAAAAATTGAAAAATAAAAATACTATTATTTTTATTTTTTGATTAATTAAATATTTTATTCAATAGTGCATCCTGATCCCTGTAGAGCCATTTCCCTCAGAGTAGGCCAAAAGTAATCAAGAGAAAAATTGCCTTGAATGGTGAGAGGTTAAATATTGATTGTGATGGATATTATGAATCACACCATTATGGGGAAACTATAAGGATGATCCAATAGGACATAAAAGTGGTCAAAAGTATGGGTGACACTACTGGAGCATCTAGGGACTTTGGGCCAACCTAGATGGACTAGATGGTGGGGATGGAAAGGCCATCGTTCATGCGTAAAGAAATGCCAAAAAGAAGATATATCTTTGGATGTAGCCAATGGACATAAAAAAACTCCTTTGCAACAATATTCACCATGGACAGCAAACTGATTCAACAAACATCAGAAATTCTTATTAAACCCCAAAACAAATTTGAATTACAAAATGGCAAGACTATTGGCTTCACAACATTTCCATCTGATTTGGTCTCTCACAGACCTACATTCTCAATACAAATCTGATTATTGATCTGCTCTCAGACCTGCAACCTGGTGTATTTGCAGCCAGAGATGGCTTCCTAGAAACCCCTTCCAAATTCTCCTAAAGACTCCAAAAAAATCCCCCCCCTAAAATCAACACACCTCTCACATACCTGCACCCAGTATTAAATCCCACTCCCCACTCTTTCCCAATCACATTTTATATCTTGCACTTTATTCTTCCACTCATATTCTATGTAGCTGCCTCCACTCCCTCTCTTGTAGCCCCCTAAGTTTGACATTGAATCTGCCTTAAATATATTTGACCAAATAAGTGCCAGGCTGAATTGATTTAGATTCTAGCTTTAATTTGATTCTCTGCATTCTCTAAACTGCCATGTCATTTCAATTTCACCAGGATGCTGGCAGAGGTTGTGGAATTGGTGTTACACCCGTTATACTATAAATGTCCACACTTTATTTTAATGCTCACAGTCTGGTATGGTCAGAGAAGATTCTAGGTGAATTGATTTAGATTCTACCTTTAATTTGATTCTCTGCATTCTCTAAACTGCCATGTCGTTTCAATTTCACCAGGATGCTGACAGAGGTTGTGGAATTGGTGTTACACCCATTATACTATAAATGTCCACACTTTATTTTAATGCTCCCAGTCTGTTACAGTCAGAGAAGATGCTCCTGCATCATGTACCCTTTATGAGAGGCGAATGTTTGCATACTTTGCAATGACCACTACTTTTCTGAAGAGGTGCCTCTTTATAATATAATTCCTTGATTAACCTATTTCAGCGATAATTAACTCCAGTTAATTGGTGATTATATTCTTAACTTTCATAGTGATCATGCTTTTAGTGAAAACGGAGGTTATACATTAAGGCAGATTGTAACTGGCATTATTGCAGGGAATCTGTGTATATCTGTGTGATCCTAAACACCCAAGTTTTCACGATGCAGCAAGACTAAGCTTTCTCCAAAAATGGTGTCCCGACTCAAAGTGCTTATTGTCTTATCACCCATGTCTTCCAACATTCATGCCAAGGGAAGTATAATCTTCAACGACCAACTCATACATTGTTGAGCAATGTGCTCTCTTCATTTGAGCCAAACGTAATGTTCATTGGCTTTGATCTCCATGCAGCTATCGGGCGATAAAGTCACCAACCATAAGGAGGTCAAGGAAGACACAAATCATTGATTTGGAGTTTTCAGTTGATAGCCTGCGGCTAATATTATATTCACAGGTCAAACATTGAGACAGCGAGCATATCCTTGACTCTTGTTGGAATTCCATTTGAGTACCTTGGCGGATCGACATAAGGCACTAAGAGTTCGATGCACCCGGCGAACATTGAATGGACCAATTGTGGGAGTGGCGATCAGAAATATCTTCTATTCATACCTTCAACCCAACATACACCTGGCCTTTATCTGATTTTATTGTCTATCGATTGTGCTGCGATATCAAATAATAATTGGGTTTTGACTTATTGGCTTCCATGTGGCAGATACACATGTTGACTCGTTACCGTTTCTTTTGTGTATGCTTCCTTTAGACATGGTGATGGTCTTGACTTTATCCTTTCATGTGCCAAATACATATATCCCTTTTGTCTATGAGAAGAAATAATTCGGTGAAATGGTCATACCACATTTATTCTATCTTCTACATCTCATAATTAATTCTCAGCTTGTTTGCAATTTTGTCTCTTCCAAGACTTCACAAAATTGAAGCACTTGGTTGCCATGACGTGAAAAGGTTGGGGACATCATAATTAGGGTTTCAAATGGGGGACAACAATTTCATGGGATACTTTTGGTAGAGCTTGAACGGGAAGTTAATATGAGCTCAAAAGGATCTCGGAGTAGGCAATGTCTATACAGGGATCATGATGCACCATTAATAAAAAATTTAGATTAATTAAAAATTTAAAATAATTGATTTTTTATGTTTAATACTTTTGTTTGTAGAAGGTTAGAATTATTAATTAATTTAAAAAAATTGAAAAATAAAAATACTATTATTTTTAATTTTTTATTAATTAAATATTTTATTCAATAGTGCATCCTGATCCTTGCATAGCCATTTCCCTCAGAGTAGGCCAAAAGAAATCAAGAGAAAAATTGCCTTGATTGGTGAGAGGTTAAATATTGATTGTGATGGATACTATGAATCACACCATTATGGGGAAACTATAAGGATGATCCAATAGGACATAAAAGTGGTCATAAGTATGGGTGACACTACTGGAGCATCTAGGGACTTTGGGCCAACCTAGATGGGCTAGATGGTGGGGATGGAAAGGCCATCGTTCATGCGTAAAGAAATGCCAAAAAGAAGATATATCTTTGGATGTAGCCAATGGACATAAAAAAACTCCTTTGCAACAATATTCACCATGTTCATAGGTTCCACCAATCCCGATCAAAGGTTTGAATCTCAATCCCAATCCTAGGCATGTAAGAACTCTTATTCTTCTAGGCTTTTAAAGGTCAATTCAAGTGGTAGGTGTTTTGAAACAAATGTCTTCGATCTTAAGAAAAATAACTGAGTATGGCCCACAACTCAATGTCTGCCGCCAATGACAGGCTGCTCCAGGAAGAAAAAGCTATCAAGAAAAAAATCCTTTTTGTCATATGTTAAAAAGATTTATCTAAAAACTTAGCATAGATTTATAACTGATAGATCTTTTTAGTATTCAAGTTCTGAAGACTCCAGTTGATTCTTCCTAGACAGGAACAATGTATTAACTTTGATCAAGTTTGGTTTGCTGAGAAGATATGCGCTGTACATTGTGGGAAACTTACCCAGATATTTCTTAGATGATGTCAATTTCAGAGATCACCATATCAATCTCAGTTCTTGTCATAGTATGCTAAGGGAGCTCTCTCATACCTTTAATCTTACACTTCAGAAGCATCGATGTGTTTGGTCAAGCATAAGCTTACTTATATGCATGCGACTGATAGTGCTAGGATGTTAGGAGGAAATATTACTTGCAATCACTCCTAACTTTTTGAAATAGGTGGCAGGAATGATGAAGTGTAATGCAGATAGAAATTTTTATTACTTGTGATCGCTGCTAAATTTTTTACAGGTACAACATGGACAGAGTTTTTGAAACAGGTGGCAGGAATGATGAAGTAGCAAGTTTAAAGGACTATATTTTTGGCATGACAATCCTTTTTGTTATCGATGTAATGTAAATATTAAGAACAGCAACAATTTTAGCAGTATGCCTTTTTTGCTAAATTGGTTGGATTGAAATAAGTCCAAGTAATGTAAATATAATGTAATACTCTTTTATCATTCAGACAATCCACCGTGTTAGCGATTAACGAAGCATATATATAATTAAAAATAACAAAACACCAGTTCAACATGCTTTTTTTGTATATTGTGGATGAGAAATTCCTAGGTGCACCACTTGGTATTGACGACAAATAATATTATTTAATACAACATTTTTTAAAATGACAAGTTGACAACAAATAATACATTAGAGACAATAGAACATTATATACTTTCAAATTTTAAAACAATAGAACATTATATACTTTCAAAATTTAAAACGAGAACAAATAATATAAGACAATGAAAAATATTTTTTAAAATATAAATAACTTAAAATTAAAATTAGAGGCAAATTATAACTATTATTATTATTTTTAATTACATTTTTAAATATTTTTCTGTAAACTAATTTTTACAAATATTCATAATATAATACAGATATATAGTTATACTAATTATATATTGTATTTTAAATATTATTATTATTATTTTTTCCAAAAGGGGTAAAAATTTATTCAAGTAAAACATATTTGAATACTGTTATTATGTTTGCATTATGATATTATTATATTTCAATTGATATTATATTATATCATAATAAATTATAAATCATGATTTAATATAACTAATTAATAATAAAATTATTCAAAGCCTATAATTTGTGGAAAAAAGTGAATACTGTCTTGTTTGAAAAGAGAATCAACATCCTCTTAGATAAACAAAATGAATATATGTTATCAAGATTCTATTGCAATGTTTTTTTTAATCATGATGTCAATTTTGTCACAATGAAACTTGATATTATTAAGGAAAAGGAAATGATTTAGATAATAAAACCCAATTTTTATATGTTTTAAAATATTCATTAAAAAAGATTACTTAAATAAAATAATTACAGTAAAATTTAAAATCTATTGTTTTTAGTGACTACATATTTAATATCTTAAAAGATAGTTAGAATTAAGAAATTATTTATAAAAAGTTAGCTCTTCACTTTAATATTTTAAAAATTATTGAATTAATCATGATGATATTTTAATTTCTAATATTAATAAAATATCAACAACACTATATTCATAAATAAGATTAACTATATATAATAATAATAATATCAAAGATAGTTTCTGTCTATTTTTTTAAAATTGTCCTTATCTACAATGAGATTTAGTTTGTTGATAGCCACGGGTAAATCTCTTAAGTTAGAGTTGTATTAGACGCTACACAAACTCTATGCATTTCATTTTACCTACTGAACGAGTTTTTCTTCAAAATGGTAGCAATGAATGTGCACAAACTCATGTAAAGCCATGTGAATCAACAAACATTTAGCGAATTAGATAGCAATATCATCTAGTAGGCTCCCCTTTGACCTTCGTTTTCATATTGGCTAGCAAATCCATAAGTAATTATTGTCTGCAGGATGGGCGACTACACCCTATCTAAGAAAGAGATCCGCACAACAAAAGTTGGCAGCGATCACAAGTAATATTTCCTCCTATTGCCCTGACACTATCAATCACATTCATATAAGTAAACTTATGCTTGACCAAACACATTGATGCTTTTGAGGTGCCAGATTTAAGGTATGAGAGAAACCTTAGTGTACTATGACAAGGATTGAGACTGACATTGTAATCTTTGAAATTGGCATCTGAGAAATATTCGAGTAAGTTTCCCACAATGTGCGACGTATATCTCCTCAGTAAGCCAAACTTAATCTAGTTGATACTCTTCTTGTCTAGGAAGAATGAATTGGCGTCTTCTTGGAATAGCTTGTCACTAGCGACCCACATTGACCTATGGACCATACTCCGTGGTTTTTCTTAAGATTTAACATTTGTTTCAAAACACCTACCACTTGATTTGACTTTTAAAAGCCTTGAAGAATATAAATTCTTACGTGCCTGGGATTGGGATTGGAATTCAAACTTGTGACATGTGTGAGCTGATGAATTGCAAAGAATTCTGAGGTGCTTTGAAGCTTGCTTGTGTCAACTGTTAAAACTTGTGTGTTGTACTTGTACTTAACTTTAAAATAAGATTAATATTTGACAGCTCAAAGTAAGCGTACTTGATATGCAACTTACTAAATCTTTTTGAATGAATGATTAGAGCACTGAAAATATATTAATAATACAATATTATGCTATTATAATAAATCTAAATATAATTTCATATTCTGATTATATTTTTATTTTATCATATCGTTATGTTATTATAATTATATATTATCATATAAATATACAATATATCATATAACTATAGCGGGCCATAAAACTAAGATGATGCAAAAAATATATTTATAATACTTGTATAGTATGCAATCATTGGCAAGTACCATTCACAATGCCACAAATTATTACTATACACAAATCCCAATGTCCAACACTACATATTGACAACAACAAAAAAAGACATCTTAGCAATCAACAATGTATAATCAATTCCTTAAGTTAATTGTTTTCATATACTGTAAAAATATTTTGTATAATTTATATTTTACAATTAATTTGTATTTAGATTTTTATATCTTTAAATCAATTTATGTACATTATAAATGATTATCACTAATAAATGTCATTAACATCGGCAACCTTGATGACATTTAAGTTAATCAAGTCTTATAGCTCCTAGATCCAACCAAAAAAATGTTGTACATGTGCAGAGATGTTTGTTATGAGGAGGATGCTTACAACACTATACCTCACTTGGGAACTTGTTGATCTTCCTCTAGGGAAGAAAGTTATTAGATGCATTGACCAAATAGAAGACCAGACTCGTAGCAAAAAGCTATGCATAGAAGGAAGGCATTGACTACGGGGAAACTTTTGCTCCTATCACGAAGATCAAGACCATATGGATGGTTCTAGCAATGATACCTTATTTTAGGTGGAAAGTATATTATGTTAATGTTAAAAGTGCTTTCATCAATGTAGATCTCAAGGAAGAAGTCGATATATTCAACCATAGGGTTACATAGCACTTAGTCTAGACTTGTGAAATTTTCTATGGTCTGAAACAAGCTCCTAGAGCATGGTACATCCATATCATTGAGCATCTCCTTAATCATGGTTTCATTGGGAATTTATATGATCCGTTCTATACCTCATAAAACAAGGGGGGAGATTGTTTATTTGAAATTGTATGTTGACGAAGAGTAGCCGTATGCTCCTCTATCCCTCCTCGGGTGCAAGTATCTCCCTATCCATGTCAGATGCAACATGGATACACATCGGATACCGTACCCACGCGTGCCCAATTTTTTTTGATTTCCAATTGTGTCGGGCACTGTGTGATTTGATTTTTATTTTTTAAAATTGCCGTAAATCTTCCTAAACATAATTTAAGAGAACTTCAATCGTGCAATTTTTTTATTGGTGTGAACAAAACTTACCCCAAATGAAATGGTTTTCTATTTTAACAACCCATTTTTTTGGGTTATCTTTTAATGCAACTCTACTCTTTTTTTGCATATTGTAAATTGTTAAATCAACTTATAATTATGTATGTAGCAATTACATGTCTTTATTGATTTTAAAGTAATGAAAATCTCCTCTAATAACTTATAAAAATGTGTTAAATATGTGTGTATGTGTTTTTTATGAATGTCGTATCCAACCATATCCACTTTAGGGGTCTTTAAAAATGGCTGTATCCATATCTGATACCGTATCTGTGTCCATGCAACTTTGTGTTGATGATTTGGTCATCATTGAATTTCTCAAAAGATGTTTGAAACAATGAAGAATGATCTGAAAATGATTGTTTGACATGATATATGCCAACACATTTATTGAGAAATCCCTAATGGAAACCAATGCCGACAACAATGGAGACAGGCTTGTAGCTTTCATGGAATGATGCAGCAACACAAGTAAATGCAACTCTTTATCATCAGTTAATTGGGAGTCTTTTTCTTGACCTACACCAAGCCAGCCGAATAATGGCTATGTTGTCATCTATCTTTCAAGTTTAATGTAGAAACCTGAGATGTGGCACTAGAAGCAGTAAACAGGTGTTCAGATATGTTTGTGGTAAAATAATAATTTTGACTTAAAAGAAAGTAGTGCCTGATTCCATGAACAGGTACCTTTCTCTGGAGTCCTGCTTTTATCATCTAAAGCATTGCACACAATAACAAGAACCCTTGAGCACAAGGGCAAATCACTACAGCAGCTTCTAAAAGGCTTCTATGTCAACATTACCCATTTTTTCAGCTTTGGAAGGCTAGGTCAGAAATTGTAAAATTTGCGAATCAGGGCCATTCTATATAATGCTCCATTTCTTCCGTATGTCTTCCCCCAACTTCAGAACTAACATCTCATCTGCTGCTTGTATCTTTCCCACTCCTCTCTTCTCCAACACAACCTGAGCATGAATTTCCCATAACCTCTTTAAACCTTATTCAAAGGGCTTACTTCCTCCCACCACTGCAGCGTGATTTCGAATCAACAAGGCTTGTAACCTTCTCCCCCAAAAGAAAATGTGTGTGCGCTTTTGCAAACCCCTGCTTGGAGCTCTCCACATCTTTTTTACACAGCATAAGTGGAACTTCTTTCCCTGCGAACTTTCTATCTTCTCACTTTGCATGCCATGTTGCTCCCATCTCTGTCTCCAGGCCATGCCATTCACCATCCAAGGGTACAGATTGAGCACCAGCCTCACACAAAGGACAAAAAAGAGTTCTCGTGGTCCAAGTTTCCAACAATTTCTGCCGTGCTCATTCTGGGATTTCTTCAGGCATCGCAGATAATAGATACTTCACATCATTGTATATTTGTACACATAATAACATATTACTTTTGGTAGATGTATGGATATGCCTGGCCTGACGTGTCTTTGTATCTATTGCTATCATATCAATAATATTATTGCTCTTTACCTCTCAATAATCGAAGTAAGACAGCTTGGCACATTTTTAAAGGTAGTAAATTGCAAATAAAAATTCTGGAATTAACAAGTGATTTTGTTTTTAGTTTTTAACCCATTGCCATTATTTGCTGCATGTCCCTAGGGTGGGATCCTCTAACTTTGTGGGACAAAACTTCTGAAGTGTGATGGATTGTTGCACACTTTGAATTATGTAACATAATGAGCTTCCATAGTTTGAACACGTGGTTGCTGGCTTATCTCAGTCATCAAGGCCTTTTTGGGGTTGCAACATAGTAAGGTGTAGAATCCTTCTCAAAGAATTCAGTAGTACTTCTGGCTCTAATCAACTTTGCATATTGAGGGGTTGTTTTGTAAGGTTGGATGTTGCTGTTGATAGTTCACTCTATAAGTGAAGCCTACAATCTTCAGAATGGCTCAAAGAAGATAGCCACGCAAGGGGGTTGTAATCACACAACATGAGTCCAAATGAAGTTGTAAAAAGTCGAGATTGAACTAGAGACCATTCCTCTAGTCAGGAGAATGAAGCATAATAGTAGAATTAGATGATTATGAGGACTTGGCTGAAGCAGAATCTTTAAATATTTAATATGGGACATAGAAGTGGGGGTTAGACTGTGAAGGAATACCATTAAAAGAACTCTGAAGGTTTACAGCAAATGCTGAAAAGAGATGGAAATTACTTAAGCTAAGGAAATGGAGGAGTGCTAAAATTTGACAAATCCTTGGTCAAGGAGTAAGAGAAACTGGTATTGGGCATCCTTTAAGGTCTCTTTGGGAAAGGAGTCGAAGAAAGAAAAGTTCATTATAAACGCCAATAATGCTTGGCAAGTATGTTGCAGGAAACACACTCTTGGGTCCATGTTTCTCCTTTCAAATATCTTAAACACAGACACGCAAGGGGAGTGTAAGGAAATAGAGGAGAGAGGGGGTCCCTGAAGCATCCCCTGTTTGGAAAATGCGTTTCTTTGTATTCCATTCCTTCAAAGCTGGTGTTTCTTAAGGAAACCTGATTGTTTTGGGGCTGTGTTGGGTGCACTTGGCTTAATAGATCTGAAAGGGCTATTTTTATAAAATGTTTCTCTGATTTCAATATTCGTTTTAAAAATCATATTTGTTTTTCTGTTTTGTGATAATAAACTTTGCAGAGGTTGTTATTGGAATTGAAGAAGAAATTGTTGATTGCTTCTTCCATACAACCAACGAGGATTACTTTGAACCCAACAGCAGTTCCAGGAGATGCAAGCTCTCAAGAGGCTTTTCCATTACCTGCAATAACTTCCTAGGTAGTCATAGCATGGTCGGGTAGTTAACACAAAGGAAACTACTGTCACACTACATGCTATACTACCTTTCCCTACCTCTATAGAAGTTAAATTCATGCGTTGTTCCACTGTTTCCTTTCCTGTGTCTGAATATTTTGTTCAAGAATCAAAATGAGGAAATAGATGCTAGCAGATACTATGAGTTACGTAGCATTATTTTTAGTTTCTTTAATTTTTTGATAAATGAACAAAATGGGAACTATTTAAAACTTGAGATAGAAAGTGATTATGGTTGGAAAATTATGTTCAGTATTAATTCTCAAACATTCACCATCGTTTCATCTACCATTCGGGTCTGGATGTTGTTGCCGATTATTCAAAGCTTGACAATTCACTGCACATCTAAGGTTGAATTGTTGGACAGAGAATGATTATTCCTCATGCATGCGACATCACAAGAACATTTATAGAAGCATGTTTTATTGGTGGATTTTGAAGGATGGTTGCTGTACTGTTAGATCTTAACAATCTCAACTATGTTGTTATAGATTTTATTTTGATTTGTAAATATAGGGTTGTAAGATATTTTTTCTGAAATCCAACCCTTCATATTCTTTGCTTTATATTGCAAGAAACTTGTAGTTTATTTCTTTGTGCTTGGAGATACCTTTGTTTCTTCAAGTATAGAGAGGAATGAGTTCTGTTTATGTGTTGTTCACAACAGAAGATCTAGTCATTTTCTCATACTAGTTGCCACTTACGTGCAGTGGGGCCTTCTCACTCTCAAGAGGCTGTGAAATGGTTCTATCGAGCTGCTTTTGCAGGGCATGTACGAGCTCAATATAGCCTTGCCCTTTGTCTTCAGCAAGGCCGAGGTGTAGAATGCAATCCCGTGAAAGCAGTGGGTGGACTATCCTTGTATGCAAATGCACATTTGTATTATTGAGCATTATTTAGCTGTTTCATCTTAAATTTGTTTTGTCTAGATGGAAAAAAGTGTACTTGTTTTATTAGTTCAAATAAATATCTTGTTAATGGCAAACAAAGCACAAGGTATTGCCAATCAGATTGCTTTTCTTGTCTAGGCAATTTTGAGCAGCCTAAATACTCCATATTGTTCGTCTTTTGTGAGATCTTTTAGCTAGTAGCTTATATTGCATTCAGATTTTTGTTTATTACTTTATAGACGAATTAATTTATTAGAACCTTATTCTTTGCATGGAGAACTTTATAGATATCAATTAGAAGAGATTTGTTTTGACCTACCAAATGTATACATAAAACCTGCTTTACTCTTCCATCACCTCATTCTGAGATAGTAAGCATCAATACGTGGAAATAGTTTTGCCTATTGCTCATTGAGTTTTATACTTTCATCTTCTGTTAAAATATTATTAATAGCCCTAGTGTATTAGCATCTGATGTATTGTCGAATATTAGCTTATAATGTTAGTGCTTTTCTTGTTTGTATGGAGTAAAGTTTTGTAATAAAACATAGTTTGCAATTTTTGTAATGTTGATGCGGATCTGGGAATATCTAGTCTAGAAGTTATCTGACTTAAAGTGCTCTCACAAATACTGTATCTTCATGATTCAGTAGTATAATTTAATAGTCTTTATTGGTTTCACTCATTATTTCTCACCTATTTTTGGTTTCAGTCATAATTCAAAAATCAATGCACATGGCAAACATAAATTTTGATTCAGACTCCAGAGTAAACAAAAATTTGGTGTTTTACAAAAATACATTATTGAAAATAAACGTAGATAAAGTGTGAGAAGCATAAACAGCGAATTTAGAACTATAATTATGTCACAAATTAGAATATGGCACCAATCAAGGACGTCTGACAGGTTTGCATGTGTATAGGATTGGGTTTCTAAGATTCGAGGGTGTAAATAATGAGTACCGAGTGGCAAAATTTATGTATTTAATTTGTTTGTAAGAAAGCAAACTTTGCGAAAGGATTAAGACTGGAAATAAATGTGCTTAATGTGAATTGAATCCTCAATGTGCAATATTCTATACCAAAAGATAATGCAAGTGAGATAACTAAAATTAAGTAATTTGTGGAGTGATGTTTTTAAACACATGTATTCAGCTAAACATCTTTACTGGAGATAATTCATAATTGGATGAAAACAAATTGAAAGAGTGAATCAGGTACAGAGGGTGTGCCAGGTTTTTATGAACAAGAAGACAAATATTTTGGAAATAAAAACTCAAAACCTACCTACAGTAATACTATATGCCTATCCACAGAAATGAGTCCTTTCAAAGCAATCTATGGAAGTGAACTCCACACACTGATAAATCTTGGCTTGCACAATATCAAGAGAAAAACAAAGGTTTTATAGAAAATATTGCATTAAGTGTACAAGTAATTAAAGGAATGTAGAAGAAATATGGAGACAGTCTGCACATGCAATGTAAAATTCAATGTTCAATCAAGTCAAATCCAAACTTTTGAGCCATGATTTTAAATTTTGAGTTTGAAGCTTTGGTTGATTCGAAATCTCCAGGAACTTGTACAAGATGTGTTCGTTTCTCCTAAAAGAAAGATAGATGAACTAATTGAAAATTTTACAGTGGTATTTTTATTTGTTTGTACTGGATTTGGTTCAACAAACTTTGCATTAAAAACAAATAAATCGCTGGGAAATGGCTCATAAATAACGAATTTAACAATTAGGCCATTAAAATCATTGTTGTGGATGATAATTGTGCACTAGGTGTTTGTTCTAAAGTTGTAAGGACTTCTGGGCTTATCCAAAGCTTGCAACTCATGTTCAATGCTCTAACAATTGAGAAGTGGCGAACTGTCTTCTGATTATTGATTATTAATCAAAACAAGGAATAGCTAAACACACGTGAAGACATTTATTTGAACAATAGACTTAATCCAGAGATATTTTCCTGCCAACCAGAAAATAGCTGAAACCATGGCAAGGTGAGCAAAGTTTGGTTGTTGAAAACTGATAAAGAGATATCCTGAAAGCGGGTATCAAAGCTATCCTGAATTTTGTCCGACCTTCTTAATGTATGTGACTAATGCATCTACAGACCTCAGACATTAAGTTGGAATTTTGTACTTTGATGCAGTTGGATGTATGGATGCTATGGATTATTATCACAGTTTTTTGTAACATTTTAGATGAATGCATGTGTATCATTGCATGTATTGTCTTATTTGGAATTTTGTACAGTAATTTGTTTTCTGGATTTATTCCATTTATTTATATTTTACATTTTTATATTTAAGATATGATATTATGGATGCTATGGATTATTATCACAGACTCTTGCAACATTTTAGATGAATACATGTTTATCATCTCGTGAAATTACTTATTTGGAAATTTGTGCAGTAATTTTTTGAAAGTACTCTACTTATTTGAATTTTGCATTTCCATATTTAAGATATCATTATCTCATCGATACCACGACCAGTTAGAGGGGCTATACAGCTCCATGGGTGGCTGAATGAGTGGAATTGGTTCTGAGGTGGCTTTAGAGACAGGCACTTTGGGATAGAGAGAACTTCATAGTGAGAAACCTTATGGAAATCGCTTTCCAAGTATTGCATGTGTGACACATTCTAGA
Source organism: Thuja plicata (assembly GCA_018584345.1). Taxonomy (NCBI): domain Eukaryota; kingdom Viridiplantae; phylum Streptophyta; class Pinopsida; order Cupressales; family Cupressaceae; genus Thuja; species Thuja plicata. The sequence continues at coordinate 794,406 of MU223320.1, read as the reverse complement.
GACATTGGAAATGTTGGACAAAGTAGATTGACTGGGTTGACTTAATTTGATGATGTAGTGTCATGGTGAAGTGTCATGATTAGATAACAATAACATTGAAAGGGTATTGTCTTGGAATTTCATATATTAAAATGTAAATTTGTAATATTGAAATATATTGCTAAAAATTATAATGCGAATTCAAAGCTGAAAGAGGAGCTGCTTCAAGTTATTGAACCCTCAGACAGGGGAGATGCCACTCTTGACGGTTAGTATTGCATTGAAAAGAGGCCAAATTTTTTAAGGCCTGATGGGAGAATCTATCAAGAAATTAATAATTATACTGTGCAAAAAATAAGGTGTGAAGAATGCGACCTCAAAACGGCCAAGAGGAGATCAAACGACCTTTGTCGAGTGCAACCTCTATACATTATGCCACTGCACCCTACAAACTCCTTCACACATGTCATTTGAACTCAAAGACGCCTTCCTTGCTGTTCATTTGACATCACTGGGCTCTCAAATTGAGATCACATGCTATTTCTGTACCAGTTCACTAACTTTTGAGATCCTCCTACTGAGAAGGTTCAGGGACCAACAGAAGCATTGTAGAACTTTGTGCAATGGGAGCATAGGAGTAGACATTGATACCATAATAGACATATTGCAAGATAAACTTGATGATGTTGCATTGAATTAGATGATGGGTATAAATACCCTGAATTCATAACAATTCTTGCTCAACAAACTATGAGAGAACTGAAATGTACCATAGACTAGAAACAAACTTCTAACAAACAAACAAACTATTAACAAACCAAAAGAAATGGGACACACACACACACACCCGATGATGTTGCATTGAATTAAATGATGGGTATAAATGCTCTGAAATCATAACAAATTCTGCTCAACAATCTATGAGAACTGAATTGTACCATAGACTAAAAACAAACTTCTAACAAATAAACAAACTATCAACAAACACACACACATGTGCACCTGCGCGCGCACACAAACAATAATAATTTTAAATACATTGCTAAAAAATAAAATAAAATAACATGTGGTTTAATCATGAAATATAAATAAAATATAAAGATAATAAATTTTATTTGGAAAAACACAAAGTTAAAAACAAAAACAAAACTTAAAAATGAAACACACGCACACACAATATTAATTTAATATATTGCTAAAAAATAAAATAAAATAACATGTGGTGTAACAAAGTATAAAGATAATTAATTTTATTTGGAAAAACAAGTTAAAAACAAAAACAAAACTTAAAAATAAAGACTTGTTCTTGTAAAAGCCCGCTTTCTTCAAATGTGTCACCTCAATTTGACATTCAGATCCATCTATTGCATTCCGACGGGTCCATTTGTTCCAGCTGTTAGAAGAACCCATTGTTGCTTGACAAGTGACTATAGTTTTGTGCTGAAAGTGGCTTAGGGTCGAGGGTTGGATCACATGAGCACAGGAGTTTTACCCAACCTATCCCCGCGAAGCGATTGGACAAGGCAGAGCTTCCACTTCCAGGTTTTTGTTATAGACGTAGGCAGGAAAGAAAAACTTTGCCCTCTATCCGTACGAAACTTAGGTGAATTTCAACAAATCTTTTATCCCGTTTTGAAGTCCGCTGAATTTTGAACTCCATGGCTGAAAATCTGCGAACCCTGTGACATAGTACACACACACATATATATATATGTCTGTATGTATGTATGCATATGCATTTTTTTTTGTATATATACATATATATAAATAATACGTATACATACATGCTTATATATATCTGTTTACACAAGGATCGCCCGCACAGACACATATATTAATTGCACGATACATAATTCTGATTATCATAATTTTGAATTTTCTGAAAGAGAAATAACAATAACACAATAATTATTGCTTGGTACCAAATGGATCCACAGTCAAAAACATGTTTTTCAAGCAGTCAAGTAATGCAGGTTCACAACACTAAACAATAATTTAAATAAGAAAGACACGAAAGCATAACACTTTGAAGATTTACGATCATTTACATTAAATCCATAGAAAACATTTATTAGTGTGTATGTGTGCACTTTCTCAACTCTTGATGAGCATGGCTTTTTCTCCCACATTTGCTTCTCTCTCTTCAACGATTCTCTCCCTTTTTCCTTGGAGGGTAAACACTATCCAGCATCCAGCTTATTAACTCTGAAGGAAGTAGTTAGTCCAATACCAAAACATGTGCAAATATATTAACTTAATTCATTTAAAGGTTATATATGATATTGACAAGATCATTGAATGTATAATTTTATCATTTCACATTTTATATTTACCTGATATAATGACTAACCAACACACCTTAATCGATCAAAATTTATGTTGTGAAGCCCAAAATTGAAATACACAATAAAATAGTATAGTCTAGAGGATCATGAAAAATGGGATGTAGCACCACTTACTGCTCTTCTCTAGCATAATCATCTTCTTATTTATGGCCTTTTCTAGGATCTCCTGTCTTCAGACTACATTTCCTCCTTCCCAATTCTAGGTTTATTATCATTAGTAGACAAAGCAAAAATGCAGTGGAAATCAGGTGGAATGCACCTTTTTGGTTGCTTGCTTTGCTGAGTAAACTTCCTCATGAGTGATGTTTAAGGTTGTTCTTCTTTCCCTAGATCTTTTGGTTTACTCTTTCAATCAATCTCTGCATTAGGTCCATCTTGAACCATTGTTCAACCTCAAATCCAATCTCAATAGCCTTTGGCTTGTTCTGCACTAATGTTTTCTCCTTATCTTTAGGTTGCAAAGGCTCAGAAGAGATATGACCTGCTTGAAGATCATATTCTGAGGCTCAATATTTCAATTTTTTATATTCTTTGACTCCATTACTATACTCGACGAAGATACACTTTTTTGCATTGAAATCCAACTGGGATCTCTTCTTTCTGGGCACATGTACATATGCCTCACAACTGAAAAATCCTGATATGCTAAAATGAAGGCTTCCAATTCAGGTTTCCTTAGGTGTTTTGTTCACAAGACTTGATATATATTTGTTAATCAAATAACAAGCAGTGCTTACATCTTTCACCTATAATTTCTTATTTAAGTCGGCTCTAGTAAGTTGTCTCGTGCCTTGCAATGCTATGTTCTTTGTAAAAGCTGTCAAAATTTGGTGAACATAACTCTCCATCGTCAATTGTTCTCACCCTTGATTTTCTTCTTTGTCCAGTTCTCTACAAGAGCATTGAACTCTTTGAACTTTGGGAAGACCTCAAATTTATGCCTAAGGAAAAACATCCATAATTTTTTGTACAAGTGTTCTGGGTGCCCTGCTCTGATTTGGCAAATGAACAAGTGATTTTAGTTGATTTGGGCCTTCTGAGCGGGATGGCAGAGTTTGTTTTGGCCAAAAAATGCTCGAAATTGCAGATTGCTTTTGGGTCTTGTCTCCACATGCAAGCTTCAACTGGCCTCCGATGTCCAATATGGACGAAACAAAAGGCTATTCTGACTTTCTCGAACCTCCTGAATCCAATGGTGGCTTCTGATCTGATCCAATAAGCTCCAATTTTGACCTGCAACAAGAACGCGACAAATCCAAAACTCCAAAATTGCTCCAAAAATCTCTTTAATGGAAACCAATGACACTTCCAAAGCTCTGATACCATGTAAGATTTGGCTATGGAGATAACCACCCAAGATCTAGAGGCCTAACGGAAAGCACAATAACAAGAGAGAATCAATATGACTAGAATAAACTGTATTCTTACCAAGAATGCAATAGAATAGATTGAATTAACTGAATTAACTTCATTGAATATTACCAAGGAAACCCCTTGGTTAAGTAGGCCAAGGTGAGACATAGGAATGCATAAGATTATGATAAGTGTCTTAATCTTATGACATGATACATAAAGTGATGACTTATCACCCACATAAGGTGGAAAGTGAAAGTGTCACATGTCCATTAAAGGTGGATCACCCTCCAAGGTGGAAAGGAGTTTGTGCAACATGTCCACTAAAGGTGGATCACCTTCCAAATGTTGAAAAGTGATAAAGTGATAACACCACCTAAAGTGGGTATACTCCTATGTGATCCCCAAGTAAATTTAAGCAACATTAGCATTTATAAACTAGGAAAATGACATGGTGCAACACTCAAACCCATAAGTTGTATGGGGTTGTGTTTTAATGACTCCACCCCAAATTCACCGTATACAAACTTAAACCCAGCTACCTCCACCTTTTGCGTACATATTCCCAATGGAGAGAGCTGCAATACAACAATAGTATAATCTCCGTGCAAGATTAATATTTGGCTGCTTTTTATTGTTTACGTTTTGTAATAAATATTTTGTACATGGCTTCCGTTTGCAAGGTAAGTGGGCTGAGGTAACTATAAGGAGTTGAATGTTGCTGGGTTGTTGAGGCATGTTCAGCCCTGTTCGAGAGATGCAACAAATTGTTCCTCTTTGTTACTGTTGTAAGGCTATGATTCTTCCATCAGATTCATTTAATAATCGTCTGTGTGGCAGCTGCAAGTGGTTTCTATGACTTTTCTTGTCATAGCACTTCTTTAATTTGCTTAATTATTGCATCTGCATATCTAACAAAAGTACATGACCTTTTATAAAATGGGCCACTCTGTGGGTTGTTGAATCAATTTAAATCACATTAGATGTTATGCTACTGAAGAACCCTCATTCTACCAAGGGATTTCGAAAGCATCAAAAATTGCAATCGAAGAGTGATCATTCTACCAAGGGATTTCAGTGTTCATTCATCTGACCAGAAAATAAGATTAAAGTTTTTGGACCAAAAAATGATAAAATGAAAATTATTTTCAAATTTTGGCTCTATGAAATCTGTAGTCTTTTTAGGAAAAATAAGGAACAGGAATATTTTGGATGAGGTTACATTGGAAAAATTTGTCAAAAAATGTTCAAAAATATTTATCTTTTGAAAGATTTGGTGGAATATGTTATGAAAATATTAGTGACAGCAGATGTAATTAAAGAGATAGAGATGAAAATCGCATTTTTTTGTGATAAGAATATACACTAACTATTTGTTAAATATTTTCCTTAAAACCCCAGGTACAAAAAATGAATTGCTTCTTAGTGTTCTTCCTACTGAACAGCCCATCTGTGAATTCTGCTTGGAAGATCTCTCTGATTTATTTGTGAAGCTAAATGCGCTTTAGTATTTCTGCTATTGCAAGGAAGTATAGAAAGAGTTTTACTTTATTACATTAAAAGGACGACTGTGTCTTTGTTCGTGGTGTCCAAAGCAATGATCTGTAGGATATTTTGTATCATATGAAAGCATACTCCATTTAAAGGTTGTGATGAGGCTCAATGCAAAGAAGAGCATTTTGGAAGATGTTATCTTCTTATTTACTTTCCTTTCAATCAATTCCCTCCCGTGGCCTTTCAAATTAATGAACAACACGGTATATTGAGTGTAAAAATTTTGATGTTTTCCATCATTGCAAGCCATTAAAATGGGAAGCCAGGAAGAGCTACTCTTGAACATTATCCTTTCGTTGTTCAACTGTGAATCTTCATTCATTTGGTTGATGTAAATAGGAAACCATGTGATAAAGGAGATCAATGGTGTTTTCTGGAGCCCATCATAGAAAGAACCGAATCACTGTACATTATGTCCTGGCTTTTTTTTTGTCTTAGCCATTCTTAATCTCTTTATAGGTTCCTAAAGTTGGATTTTATCTTATCAAGATCCATTTATTTTCAAATAGTTGGAAGAAATCACTTATGAGGCATGATTCCTGTGTGGCTCAGCCCATGAGAAGAGATGGATGGACATGGATATGGATACAGTTGCGAGATCACTAGTGGATACAGATACAACCATTTTTGAAGATCCCTAATATGGATATGGATGGATATGACATTCATAAAAACACATACATATATTTAACATAATTTTCTAAGTTATTAGAGGAGGTTTTTGTTACTTTAAAAGCAATATAAAGTATAAACTCAGAATTGCTACATAAATAATAAGTTGACATAACAATTTACAATATGCAAAAAATATTCAAACTAGGACCTATAATTAAATTAACAATATTGTCATTTAAATCTAAATTAAAATAAAATAGAGTAAGTGAAATCAAGTTAGGGATTGTGGAATGAGCGTGTGTGGAAGGGCAGTGAGCAATGGAATGATAAGAGTGTAGGTTTGTGGAGGCTAGATTTGGCAATGGGGTGCGTTATGGTAAGAAAGTGGGTGTGACTTGGAGATTGTATGGGCCTGAGGGCATGGTTCTCAACCCTTTTTGCGGTTCCAGTTCATAGGCAGCTCCTAACCCTTCTCTGACTCCTGTTCTTGCTTCGATTCTTCCTTCCTACGTAGACTGCAAGAACAAAATAAACCCTACCATTCGTGTAGTGATTTCTTGTAGAAAGAAAGTCCTCTTAGAAAACTCTAATGTGTCTCCAAAGCTTTTCGTGCTTTGTCCGGTCAGCGCCTCAGGAGTGGCTTTGCAAGCAATTTTTGTCCCTGTGGATCCCAAATCTGCTTTAGGCTCAGCCATTTCTCCTTCCTTGCAAGACAAGATCCTCTTAAATGGCACCTACATAAGATTAAAGGAAAGGTTGCCCATTTAGACCATGAAAGGTTATTGTTTAAGCAATTGACAACAATTATTAGGTGAATATGAGGAAAAGTCAGAATTATATGAAGACTTCGCCACCATGACAATACTCTCTTTGGTTGATTTCTGGCATGGAATCAAGTTAGGTAATGTTTTGAGTTCAGGCAAGGCATATTTTTGTAATGGGGTTTGTTTTACAATATGAGCTTACCTAGTAGGAGGAGATACCATCACAACTGGGAGATTGTAATGTCCTCATGTTCAGGTTCTTTAGCAATGTAGTTGTTGCATACTTTCTAGGTTTGTGTCAGGTTGTTCAAAGGGGTAATTTGATGTTGCCAATGAGCGTAGAGGGTTTAGAGAGTCATATGACGCTTTCAAATGTTATTTCCGCCTTTCGGTTTGGGCTCCAAGATTCTTGGAGGGCAAGTCTATTTTTACAAGTCACCCAATCAAGTCCGTTAATCATCTTTCATCAGCGAGATCGCTCCTACGCAATCAAATTTCAATTTCGATGCATTTCGACCAGTCATTATCTGGGTGCATTATTGAGTTATATTTAATTAATTTCACTAAAATTGCTATTTTAATTAAATATATTTGTTAGGCACCTCAGTGTTCTAGCTGGTTGGAAAGAGGATGGAAAGTTTTAAATGATGGGATGCCTAAATGTGACTAATTGTTGGGAATATTTTAATAGTAAATTAAATCACTTTTAGATTTAAAAGGCTTAACAGATTAATGTAGTGATTTATTTTAATGGATGAAACTTTATTATTTAATGCTACATTGGGAGATTAAAAAGGAAAGTGATTCTTATTGAATAAAAGAAAAAAAAGCATTCTTGAAAAAATAGCGAAAAAGCAAAAGTTCTTATTTTGAAAAAACCAATGAAAAAAACATTCACGAAAAATAGCAAAAAAGCAACAAAAAGTGTTTTTTTTTGAAAAAGTAGCTAAAAGCTGTAAGAGGAGGATTGGGGCTTTCATTTGGGTATGTTGAGTTTATTATTTTTGATATTTCTCTCAGAGGAAACCCTACGTGGTTCTGGAGTTGTACTTTGTTCAGCTCAAGGTTTGTAAGGATAAACCCCTTATAGGCAACATTCTCTACATTGTTGAGAGACACAATCTAGAGAATAATCTTGGTGATTTCATCTTAGAGGTCACAGTTAGGCATACTTTTGGAGTTTATTTCAATTTTGACAGAGGTTTATTGCATATCAGTTTGTTAGATGCTGATTGAAGCAGAATAAGAGGAAGGGTTTGCTATTCATTGCTAAGGAGGGATGTAAGCTTTCTAGAACTGATCAGCTAGGGTTTTGGTGTCTTCTTCAGCAGTTTGGGGGCGCCTAGAACGGGAAACTACATTGTTATAATCTTCTTTATTATTGCTGGAGTTTTTTGGAGTTTGACATTCATTTTGGGAGTGATAGCTTGCAAATTGCATGAACAGCTCAAGCTATTTCAATGCTTCATTTTCGGGTACTTTTGAATTAGATATGTAATGCTATTTAATGATCTGGATTGCTCTTACTTTTGGCTAAAAATGTATTTTTAGAACAGAAATAAAATCTAGAATTTTCAGCTTTATATACATCTAAGTTTTATCAAATTTCCCGAGTTATTAGTTGCTGCAAATATTTCTTTTATCTTCACTTTATTTATCATTCAAAAGTCATTGCAAAACACCAATAAATACATTCCAAAAAAACGGCAAACAGGGGAGCATGCTACATTCTAGGGATTGTTGGGTAGCTTTGAGCACCACTAGAAGATCACATGATGAAGCACACATGAAAATTAGATTAGCACAGCATAAGCATGATGGAGCTGCTTCTTTGTCAACTGTGCAAGTGATCACCAACGGGGATTGGTGGAGATTTTCAAAGGGAAGAATATTCCAAGGAGGATTATGGAATCGAATTTTAATCTTAATGTTGCTGCTCTAATTTCTACCAGCCATCATATGATTCCTATTGCATATTTTCAAGAAGATGGGAAGGAAATTTTAGCCATAAGTTGTAGTATGTTTCCATTGATCACTTTTGTGGAGGAATTTACAACCATGTCAAAGGTATTTCCAACTATTAGAACACTTATACTTTCGTTATTTGTAAGAGATTTCAGACTTGCTGTACCTGTCCCATTTTCAGATTGTTGAAATCGGATTTTCAAATGTTAGTTTCAGATTTTAGCAGCAGTCAGGTTAAACTTTTTGGGGACTTGGAGCCTTTGGAGAATAGTGACAAAAGGTTACTGCTGAAGAGCACAAGTACTTCAGCCAACATTGCTCCATCTGCTTTTGAAAACCAAGTAATTCATGGCTGCCCAGAATTATAATCATTTCACATACAAGCTGATTGTGTTCTAACTTGGAGGTTCAACTCAAATTTTTATGACCTACATCAATTTGGAGTTAGGTATTGATGACCTGATGATTTGTGCTTGTCCCTTCACCTTGAGGATATATGATGATTCGAAGGCTTGGGATCTAGGGATTGTTAGAATACTTCATAGGGTAATGCAATGAGATGGAATCATCCTTTTTAGTACTATCAGAGTGAGACAACAAAAATTTTGTAAGGCAAAAGCAGGTCATGGTGAGTTTGCTAATGCCATGATGAGGATTATCATAGTTCTATCTAAGGGAGATATTTGCAGGCTTGTTTCATACAAAATATTGAATAGACCTCCTAGATCAATATGGGCTTTGGTAATGGTTTTGGCATATAGGTAGGGATTGCTTCGGTGCAAGCAATCTTTAGGAAGGAGGACTGTAATGTCTCTATTTTCCGAATGAACATCCAATGAAGATTTCTAATCTATTTTATTCCTGTAGGCTAGAATAGGCAATTGTAAGAGAATAAATTGTTGATGATATAGTTGCAGGAGATATCTTTCTCTCCAAAATTCGAATTAAATATATGACTGTTGAAGCCATCTCTATAATGTGTAGTTGTTCCATATGTTGTTGAAGTCGAATCAACACAGGCGTTGTGGCAGGATTTCCTATATCGTAGTCCCGCGTTGTAACGCCAACAGTTATCTTTGTTATAGGTCGACACTTCAGTGTCAAGACAATGAAGAGTCCGACTCTTCATGAGGAAGACAAGTTCATACATCTAGGTGGAATTCGTATTTTTTCATATTACAATTTTATATTCTTTACTTGGGTGATCGTATGAATGCAATATTCATTATTGTCTGCAGATACATAAGTGTGATGATCATTGCTTCAATTCGGGCATAGTTTGTGTGAATTGTAAATCGGACTCTTGGGTATTCGTTTATAATTGTGGCTGGGTTTTTCTACCTCAAGTTGGAGGGTTTTCCCAGGGTATTTTCTGTCTTGTGTTCAATATTTTTGTTTTTGTTGCTTGTCTTTATTTCTGGTATGAAAATTAATATGGTATCAGAGCGGGTTTAAGCAAGATCAAGATCAAAGTCGTTCAAGCAACAAAATCTTCTTCTCTTCTCGTCTAAGTTAGCCTTTGTAAGATGGTGAACGAACTCAAGGTTGAAGATAGGCTTGATGGTGCATCAAACATCACCTCTTGGAAATTCAGAGTTCTTATTGCACTAGAAGATAATGATCTTCTAAACTTCGTGGAGAATGATGTGCCTGAGCCATCCGATGAAGCTGAGAAAATTCAATGGAAGAAGACCAACATTAAGGCTAGGAAGATCTTGATAGATTCTATGAAAGATCATCTTGTGCCAATTATATCCCAGATGAAGTCAACCAAAGTCATGTTCGAGACTCTTCAAGGCCTGTATGAGTTCAACAATATCGACAGAGCTCTTGCCTTAAGACAACAACTCCATCATATAAAAATAGCTAAAGGAGATTTAGTCATCTCCTACTTCATGAAGATTACTGAGTTGAAAGATCAACTATATGCCATTGGAGATATAGTTGAAGATAGAGATTTAGTTATGTTAGCAATGAATGGTCTTCCTCAGTCTTGGGAATCCTTTATCCAAGGCATTTGTGGAAGATCAAAATTACCCAAGTTTGATTGTCTTAGACCTGATTGCATTCAAGAGGAATCCAAGTTGACAGCAAGAGGAAATGGACAAAGCTCTCATAACAAAGAAAATCACGTTCTTGCTGCTCAAACGTCTCCAAGGAAAGGAAGAGAAGGAAGAAAAGGCAATTTCAAGAGGAATAGAGAGAGAAATTTAGATTCAGCTTCTGAACCAAAGAAGAAGGATCTCTCTCACATTCAATGTTTCAGATGTGACAAGTATGGTCACTATGCTCGAGATTGTATAACAAGATCAAAACAACATGCTACTACTACAAATGTTGATGAGGTGTCACCTCAAAAGGAATCTAGTGACAACTCAAGGGGATTTCTATTCATCTCAACTCTTTCAAGTAATGTTCCAACTGACAGTAACACTTGGTTGATTGATAGTGGTGCTTCTCATCACATTGCATGATATCGTGAGCATCTTTCTAACTTGGTAGAAAGAGAAACCAACTTACAAGTGATAATTAGAGATGATGCTTGTTATTCAACAAAAGGTGATGGGGCCACCTCTCTTCATCTAGAATCTGACATCCCTCTTCATTTGAGTGATGTCTTGTTTGTTCTAGCAGTCAAAAGAGATCTTGTCTCAATTTCAGCATTGGAGGACAAAGGGTACCAAGTTGCATTTTTTGAAGGGAAAGTTCTTGCTTGGCCAAAGAACTCCAACATCAAATCTGCTCATGTGATTGGTGTTCATCAAGAGAGTCTTTACAGACTTTCTATTCTTCCAACTCAAGCATTATTGCATGTCTCCATCAATTCAAGTGAGCTATGGCATAGGAGACTTTCTCACTTACATTTCAGAGCTCTTCCATCCATGGAGAAAATGGTTTCTGGATTACCAAAGCTCAGTTAGGAGCATGGTGGCATTTGCAAAGTATGTGCACGGGGTAAGAATGTTAAAGGTTCTTTTCTTAGTAGTGAAAGTAGATCAAAAGAAATTTTTGATCTGATTCATTTTGATTTATGTGGACCAATATCTGTGGCATGTTTCAGTAGATTTTGGTATTATGTGATTTTCATTGATGACTATTCTTGAAAGACTTAGATTTATTTCTTGAAATCTAAGGAGTCCGAAGTACTTTATAGATTTAAAGAATTCAAAGCTCAGGATGAAAACATGTCTGGGAATAGGATCAAGGTTTTGAGATCTGATAATGGAGGAGAATACATTTTTAGAGGTTTCCAAATTTTTTGCATTGAGGCAGGGATCAAGAGGGAGTTTTGTGCTCCATATAACCCTCAACAAAATTGAGTTGCAGAAAGGAAGAATAGATCCATAGTTGAGGGGGTCAAAGTATGATTCATGATCAAAATCTACAAACTTTTCTTTGAGCAAAAGCTTCCAGAATTGTTGTGTATGTTCAGAACTGAAGCCCTCATCAAATATTGAAAAATATGACTCCTAAAGAGGCCTTCATAGGTGTCCAACCTGAGGTTAGTCATTTTAGAATTTTTGGTTGTCCTGTTTATATTCATGTGCCTAAAGATAAATGATCTAAACTAGAACCATTAGGAAAGAAAGGAATATCTACGGGTTACAGTGAGTCTTCAAAGGCCTACAGGATCTACATTCCAGGGCAGAAACAAATTGAGATCAACAAGGATGTATCTTTCGAAGAGGAAGTAACCTTCGAAAGATCAAAAGGGTTTTCCATGGAGATAGACAACGAAGATCAAGAGACATCTCATGATATGGACATTTCTCCTTCTCATTATCCTGAGATTCAAAGGGAGTCTATTGAATCAAAATAGACTATTGATCCATTTGATCCCATAGAACCAACCGATGGGCCAAGTAATATTTCTATAGATAGAAAGAGACCTCTATGGGCCAAACATACTATGCAAGAGGCTGGAAAGTATGCAGCTCCTCGTGGCACCTTTAGAGAAAGCAAGAGACCACAAAAGTTTCCAGGATATGTGGCATTAATGAGTCACATCATTGAGTCTGAGCCTTCTAACTTTGAAGAGGCTTCCAATCAGCAAGTGTGGAGAGATGCTATGACTGAAGAATATCAGTCGATTATCAAGAATGATGTTTGGGATGTTGTACCAAGGCCTAAAGAAAAACCAGTTGTGTCTTCCAAGTGGCTTTTCAGTTAATGGAAGTATTGAGAAGTACAAAACAAGTTTTGTGGCAAGAGGGTTCTCTCAGAAGGAAGGAATAGATTATGAGGAGACGTTTGCTCTTGTTGCTTGTTACACATCCATCAGAACTATTATTGCTATTGCATTAGCTAAAGGTTGAAAGCTACATCAAATGGACGTAAAGACTGCATTTCTTAATGGTGCGATTGAAGAAGTGTTCATCGAATAGCCAAATGGTTTTGTGATTCATGGGAAGGAGTCTCATGTATGCAAATTGAAGAAGGCATTGTACGTCCTTAAACAAGAACCTCGTGCATGGTATATGGAAGGATTGATCAATACTTGATGAGCTTGAGATTCTCCAAGAATGATGCATAATCAAATCTTTACTTCAAGATAGTTAATGGTAAGGCCTTAATATTGGTTCTTTATGTTGATAATTTTTTACTTCAAATGCAAGAAAGATTTAGCCTCCGAGTTTGAGACGAAGGATTTCGGTCTTATGCATTACTTTCTAGGACTGGACGTGTGACAAAGATCCAATGAGATTATTCTTAGTCAAGGGAAATACACCATAGATATCTTGAAGAGATTTGGGATGATGGATTGCAAGTCCATGTCTACACCTATTGAAACAAATTTGAAGAAGTTGAATGATTTTGCAGCTAACTCAGATTTTGTCGATCCCATTATGTATAGACAATTGATTGGATCGTTGATGTATCTGGTCAATACTAGATCAGATATTTGTTATGCAGTGAACACTCTTAGTCAGTTCATTTGTGAACCAAGGCAAATTCATCTAGTTGCATCAAAGCATATCTTGAGATACTTGCGTGGCACAATGGGATATGGCTTGAGATTTACTTTTGATGAAGATCTGGAGTTACAAGGTTATTCTGATTCTGATTGGGCCAGGAGTGTAACTGATAGGAAAAGCACCTCTAGATGTTGCTTCAGCTTAGGGTCTGCCATGATTTCTTGGTGCAATAGGAAACAGTCATGTGTGGCTCAAAGCACTGTAGAAGCTGAATACATTATAACATGTGTAGCAGTTGTAGAAGCAATGTGGCTTCGAAAGCTTCTTGCTGGATTGTTTGGTCAAACATTGGAGCCAACTGTGTTTCATTGTGATAATCAAAGTTGTGCGAAGCTCTCTGTCAATCTAGTGTTTCATGATAGAACAAAACATGTGGAGATGGAATATCATTACAGCAGAGATATGGTGCCGAGGAGAGCAATTCAACTCACGTATATTTGCACTGATGAACAAACAACTGACATTCTCACCAAGCCTCTCTCCAAAGTGAAATTTGCATATTTTTGAGACAAGTTTGGTGTTGTGGAGAATGGTGCACTTGCTGAGAGGGAGTCTCAGCATCAGTGATCCTTGCTACATGCTAAAATGCATATTTCTTTGAGACGGAGAAATACGAGGTGAAAGCCCTTTGAGAGATGTTGCTCTTTCCACTCATGGGAGTAGCCATGGTGGACGCCATGTTGAGAGACTCCATAACGACATCACGTTGAGTGACTCCGTGATGAGCACTTGTGTATATGCTTCTTTCCACACATGGGAGTAGCCATGGTGGACGTCATGTTGAGTGACTCCATGACGTTATCACGTCGAGAGATTTTGCGATAAAAATCTTTTTCACTAATGGGTGTAGCCATTGTGGGTGTCATGTTGAGAGACTCCATGACATGAATATCTGGAAAAAACGTCCATAGCTAAGAGGGAGTTTTGATATAGCTACAAGAGATATCTTTCTCTCCAAAATTCGAATTAAATATATGACTGTTGAAGCCATCTCTGTAATGTGTTGCTGTTCCATATGCTGTTGAAGTCGAATCAACATAGGCGTCGCAACATGAATTCCTATATCGTAGTCCCTCTTTGTAACGTCAGCAATTATCTTTGATATAGGTCGACTCTTCATTGTCAAGACAATGAAGAGTCCGACTCTTCATGAGGAAGACAAGTTCATACATCTAGACGGAACTTGCATTTTTTCATATTACAGTTTTATATTCTTTGCTTGGGCAATCGTATGAATGGAGTATTCATTATTGTCTGCAGATACATAGGTGTGGTGATCATTGCGTCAATTCGGGCCTAGTTTGTGTAAATTGTAAATTAGACTCCTGCGTATTCATTAATAAAGTGATATTATTGTGGCTGGGTTTTTCTCCCTCAAGTTGGAGGGTTTTCCCAGGGTATTTGCTGTGTCTTGTGTTCAGTATTTTTGTTTTTGCTGCTTGTCTTTATTTCTGGTATGAAAATTAATGTAAACTAATTAAGTTAACTATTTTAGAAGTTATACTAAAATTAAATCTTAAGGATAACTTTATTTTAATTAATTTAATTAAAGTGACTAAGTGAAAAATAAATTAAATATTGTAAAGTCACTTTATATAAATAACGTTTCTTCTAGAAGCTTTAAGGAGGTTAAATTAGATCTTTCTACAAGATCGAACTGAATCTTTAAAAAGATATGAGAGCAAGTCATTTGGACATCTTGGTTTTGATATTTCTTTCAGAGAATTGTGGAGAGTACGTTTTTGCAGGTTAAGCGTGCCCTGGGACAAAATACCCTTGGATATTTTGTCTGGTTGGATAAAAACCCACCTCAACCCCTAGATCTCAGGATTCACAGTTGCACTTCAAGGATCAGATTGTGGATATTTTCAGAAATTTGTGAGGTCTTCTATGAAGACAAATTTCTGAGATTTTTGGTGAGGTTGGTTTTGGAAGTTTTTCTTCAAGATCCGGCAGTACATTTTGTTCATATCTTCTAGGACATTATTGATATACTTTTGGGTGTTTTGCTAAAACATTCTCCTCAACTGGGCAAACCATTCTCATAGGTTATTTGTAGGATTTTCGACAAATCTGACTTTTCTAGAAGGAATTGCCCCTAGATAGGCTGCTTCACGGTTGGCTGGCACGTGGGCTTTTTGGAGTCTGAAAACAGAGTGCTTACTCACTCGAAACAGGTTCAACTCTCATTGCTGCAAGTCAAGTCTTCACAAGGTATTTTGGTTACATGTTAAGGGTTTTTAATTTTTTCTGAAGTTACAGTCATATGTAATAGGCAGAAAGAGGATTGATCTGCTGTTCTCTGACGACTGACATGCTGCTCCAGAAATGTCCATTTCTTCTCCATTGTTCAGACTTTCCAAGGACAGTTGGTATTGCTGATGTAAGGTCTGTATCTGTACTTTATGCCCAGAACTGATATCTTCCGAGTCTTCAGCATGTTCAGGTGTTTAGAAACAATTTTGAAGTGATGTTCTTAATGATGGAAGGTAGATCTGTTCTTTCATATTGCTGAATTGAGCAAGTTGTATGGTCAGATTTATTGTTTTATATCAGCATTGCAGCCTTTCAAATTCAAGGAATTAAGGTAAGATCTGAACTGTTAATAACTTGTTTTCAAATTTGTATTAGTAGATTTCATTCTCAGATTTTCCATAATCTTTCCAGCATATGAATGTATGTTATTTTGTGTTCCATTTATCATTCATTGGCTTCATCATTATGGAATGAAACATTCACAAATCTGAAAATACCAAAATGTGCATAGAAAGCCCTTTTTATTAAGGAAGCATGCAAAATGTTTGACAAAATGAATGAGAAAGATCGTGGCATATTTGAAGAAATCAGTGAAGGATTTTACACTTGTAGATATGACAGCTGAAATTAATGCTCCATTAACCACACCATAACAAGTATTAGTTTCAAAATTAAATTCTTCTTTTACTCAATGAGTATATTATTTAGATTACTAGGGTAGTGGGGACATCTGATAGCAAAATTTCTGTAGATAGTATCAGAGGGAGATTTGGAAAATTAAGAAAATTGAGACCAAAGTATTTTAGTGGTGTTATAAAATCACCCCAAGTTCTCAACTTCTGGAAAGAGGAAATAAGATTTTATTAATTTTGAAAATGAGTACTAGGCATATTGTTTGACGGTTTAGAACAACAGTGAAGAAATTATTTAGAAGTTTTCTTGTTATTCTATCCAGGACAATTTGTAAACTATGCTTTGTGGAATTCTGAAAACAAAATGTTTTGTATGTTTTAAGTTGCTACAGTTTGTGTTCATGTGGATAGGTAATCAGTCCTAGCATGTTTTTCATATACAGGCCAAGTGGTATCTAAGAGCTGCAGAAGGTGGAAGCACCCGTGCGATGTACAATACTGCTTTGTGCTACTTATCTGGTGAAGGCATTGCACGCAATTATCAGGAGGCAAGGAAATGGATGAAGCGCGCAGCACTTGCTGGCCATAAAAAAGCACAATTTGAGCATGGTCTGACCCTCTTTGCTGTAAGTGCACCACTGTTCTTGTGACTAATTTTAATTCTGAAGTAAGCTAGCTTTTTAAATATGATTCATTCTTGTTTTGTCTGTGTATCATATAGAAAAGTTTGAAGGCACTAAGTACTTAGAGATGCATTGAAAAAATCATAGTTTTCTTTATTATATATGATTTGCATACATATAAAGTCTTAGAGAACCCTGTACTTCACCTTTTCAGATGAATGGAAAAGCATGGAATCCGATATACGTTGCTTCCTTCCCTGTTTTCCTTATCCTCTTGGGCAAGTTGAGTATATCCTAGTGGTGTATCATTCCTTTAGGGTCCAAGCTGGACAACGTGATCAACTTGATCATAGCAATGTATACCTCTTCTTTGAAATTTGTGGTTTTAGTTTGAGATTGGGCTCTGGGTTAACTTTGGTCAAATCTCATTTGATATCACGGGTCTTGTTGACGAGTGTTTTGTGATCACACCAACATAGAATAAAATACCAATGTATCTTACCCTCTCTTGATCAAAATCTTGTGTATGCTAAGATTGCGAAAGATCATGCAAGTAATTCCAAGGTTCCTTTTATGTGTGGATAAGCTCAATGGTCGTTGTGATATGGTGGTAACACAAAGGGACTTACTTTTGAATTGGTCTTCACTTCTTTTGTAATGCTGGCTGGAACTTCTTCATCAAATATTGCAATCTTGTGATTCTTCTTCAAATGAACACAACTGAAATAAACTGAAATTAAAAGGGAAAGGGTTAGAAGGATCTAAATCTACTCCTAAGGACAATGACATCAATGGATAGTGTTCGAGTGTACAAATTCCAAAATAACCAAGTTCTGCTTCACCAAGATCAACTATAACTCTGCAAGAACTGGTGCAATCTTCTAAGGGTTATGCAAATAATGTTCATATCATAATGAATACCACCATAATGAACAATGCACATTTAATGATCGAAGTTAAGCATCCATAAGGGGTTCAGACTAACTTTACACTACAACTTATAATCAACAAGATGCAAAAAGTATGAACCATGGAAGTTCATCAAACACCATTACATTTCTCCATTGAAATCAAAGCACTTTATCTAACAATTGAGAAATTGGAAGAACATGATGCAACAAGTTGAAATGAACATGAATCCACCATATTTTCAATGAAATCAATTTTTTATTTCCCCAAGTCTTACAACAATGTCTTCTCCTATTCTACTTCTATTATGAAGAGCCAGAGCTAATATTCTACCTATTTGCCTATCTTATGAATCTCTTTTAACAAATGAAATGAGAAGGGTTTATATAGGCACCCAAAAACAAACCAATGGTCCGGATTGATCCAAGATCAACAACTAAGACTACAAGATAGAACCCTAATTAGGGTTTATTACAAAAGCACAACTAACTATTGAATGATTGGTTGCTTTATTGCTGACATGTGGCACAAGGAGGAAGGGCCATTTGGAACACAGATAAGGCTAAACACCTAGCAAGCTAATCCATAGAAACTGACTCCAAGATGCGATTCCCTTTGCTTTGCTCTTTATCCATGAATGCACTGAATCTGACCATGAGCAAATTAAGTTCATCCATTTCTATGTTGGATAAGGTATCCAATTGCTCTCCTATCATGTCCAAGGCTTCAATGTATTGCCTGAAAGTATTTTCCCACTTGTTCTCTTGCCTGTGAAAATTGTTTATGTAGATCATAAGGGGAAATATGTCATCTAGTTGGCCTTTTTGGATACCATTTCTTTGAGATACACTTTTTTTACATTCTCCTTCAATTGTTCCAAGTTCAAACCATCTGCATCACTGCACTGAACTACTGGTGGAAAGTCCACAGTTTGACGAAGTCCACACTTGATTATATTATTCATTGTGGATGAAGGCATTCACCAGGTGTGCCAAACAATCTTCTCTTATACTAAACAATATTAAATTGTTCGGGATTGGTGTCTCCGACCTTCTTCTATTTAGATGACATCTGGGATTTAGGATAGAACTTATAAGCACCTCCTTAACTTGTTTTTGCTTGATTGCAGCTCCATTATTTCTTGGTGCAGCCACAAAACCTGTATGAAATTCGTGAGTAGTGACATTTAAAGGCTGCATAAACATTTAAGGAAGAAGAATACGCTCCTATTCTTTTTTTATTGATGAATTGTAAGTATTTTAACCTTGAAAAATCAGAAACAAATGAGCTGAGACTGGAAATTTCGTGAAATCTGCAGATAACACTCCTAAAATCTGATTTTCAAAAACTTAAGAATTACCCTCTTTCTATGAAAACTCAAGAAAAATTAGAGGAAAATCTCTGATTTAGAACAGATGATTAGCACTGCAAGTTTGAAGGAGGGTTTAGAAATTGATATTCTGCAAGGAATTAATGAATTTGATCTTGAAAAGCTCATTGTTTTTCCCTTATGCGATTTTGAACTGAGAAATTCTTCCTTCGCTGCGATTTTGAGCCAAGAAGTTCTCTCTTTTGCTAACCTGCAAGGTGACTTGTGTTGAAATGCATTTCACTCTCTATGAATGTCCTTTTATAGATGATGAGAGCTTGCCTTGCAAGGGTCGACTTGCTGCTTTATTTTCTTTTTCCCCCAAAAATAAAGAATAAAATAAACACTTTATTATCTTTTTTCCCAATAAGCAACTCATCTTTGCTTTTGTCTAGTCAGCGATTTACCTTATGATTGCTGTGTTTGTGAAGGAAAAAGTTTGCTGTGTCATGAAAGAAAAATAAAAAACTGAAAACTTGCCCAAACATATCAAGGCAATACAAGGTCCAATATGGCTTTGCTTTCATTCATTTTTTTCTTGACGTTTTAGAAAGTCCAAATCCATGTCCCATTTACCTTTGCATATTTCTTGTATTAACTTTCAACACTTAACATTATCAAGCATTTGTTGAGGAAATCACTTCTTGGTACCTCTTCAATTTCTTGCATTGATTTTCAATACATATGGTTTTTCCAGAATTTGTTGAGGAAATCATTCTTTCTTAACATGTTGATTTGACTAGTTGACCAATTCAAAATTCCTTTGAGGTAGCTCTTTTTAGCTATTTCATCCATTTTCCCAGCCTTTGATACTGATATTTCTTCGAACAAAATAGTTTCCAAAAAATGCAAAAAACAAAAAGCAACTTTCTAAAAATAGACGTTTCTCAAATCGACAAAAAAATGTCAAAAACGACACTTTCTAAAAATAGAAAAAACAACAAAGCACTTTGAAAAAGCAAATTTCTAAAAATAGAAAGTTGTCAAAATTCGTCTCAAAAAAACACATTCTTTCTCCCTTCACCTGTATGATCGCATTCATAGCATCAGAATATTCATCCAACCAAGTTAGCACTAAGTTGAAGACCAACACTTGGTCGCATCATTGTGAGGGCGCCTTGTCCAGTCTTCTTAGTTGAAACATTGAAGTACTGTCTTAACAACATCCCTGGACCTGATTGAAAATGCACGACTCGACCCATTTGTATAGTTAAGAGATTGGAGACTAACGCTAAGACTTCTAAGCACTAATCTAAAAACAGAAAACTGGGGGTCCCCATTTGCTAAGGGGCGATGTGTGAAAACGTCACAACATGTCTCTTCATGAAGATTAGTCTTATAACAATCTCATGGCCATGTATTTGTGGATTTTCTTCCTAGTTTCAGACTTGGTTAGGATGTTACCTTGATCTCTGTGGTTAACGTTCCTTACATTGAACCATGGGAGTTTGGTGCTGATTGACTTCTGCCTTTTGCCTTCTGAGTTTGGGGCATTGTTCAACATTATTCTTGGGTCGTTTAAGGACCCTTGATTAGTTGAGAATGGAGCTAGTCCCTCCTTGATGTGAAATATCACCTTATTGGTTTTTTTAGGTGAGTATGTTGATGTGTTTGTGAGAGAGTACTTGAGAATTTGTTGGATTGACACCTTTGTTATGGTTCGCAATATCTTTACAAGCCATTATGCAAGAACTGCTTGATTCCAACATTATTAAGGGAGATACTAAAAAGGATCTTCCCAGGCTTCATTAGAGCTCTTAGTCACCTTTCTTGGGTCTCTAACATTGCTCCGATTCTGAAGATGGATAGGTTTGTATTTTCATTGACTTAAGGACTACAATGCCTCAAACTGATATTTTGTTTTGGCTTTTGGCTAAGTAGCCGATCCTGATTCTGGTTCGGATGTGGATTCGGAATTTGGGGATTCGGCAAATTTTTTTTTGGGCCGGATCTTGGTTCCGCTGGTATATATATAGACATTTTTCGAAATATATATATATATATATATATATATATATATATATTATAAATTTATATATGTATGTATATTCA